>CM052541.1:30496456-30572916 GCA_028533065.1 Trachops cirrhosus | reverse complement strand
TATCCATGCCTGGACTGTTTGCTATCTTTCGTCAGAGTTCATCCTGAATTGACATGTGCTGAATGATGTGGGAGAACAGGAAGTCAGTTTTCATAACAAAACCTTTTTTTGTTGTTTAAACTAGCTATATAAAAGGGGTTGACAGTAGGCAATGAGCAGAAAGCAGCTTCGTTTTTTCTATCATTTTTCTTCCAACCCTTTTACTTGACTAGTTGTTTCTCATGATCCTACCTTCTTCTCACATGAAATTTCATATGTACCAGTGTAACTTTTAAAGTCCCATTCATATTAAAAATATTGCATGTATTCTAGTTATTATAAAACACTAAAATGTATTCACTTATTTCTCTTCTGGGGCTCACAATTTTACAAGGCAAGGAATGGTTGGGTGGCAGGAAATGACCGTTATCTGCTATATTCCTCTTTAAGCTACCTGCTCCCCACTTGCTCTATGCCAAACTGCCAAACTGGGTGCTGCAGGTTGAGTGGGAGATGTACGAGAGGTATAACGCAGAAAAACACGGTAGCATTGCCATTTGCCTTATGCCCTACTTGTTTTTTCAAAATCTTCCCACTGACTGAATCCCTTATTAAAAAAAAGCAAGGGGAAAATGAGAAAAAGCAGCTATTCTTGCTGACATGCATTCTCTTTCTCTCTCTCCCTTTGTAATCTTGGGGATTCTTCCTGCATAACAATATAATTTAGCTTTATTATTTTAACTTTATTATACTTTTGTCTGTTTTGGAGACTCTGATAAAATCAAAATGGAAAGAGTCCTATTTTAACATCCTGAATTAAGTTTTTCTACACCATAAAACACACACCCTTACATACAGACTAACAGCTCTCCCTATATTCATCATGACAAAGTAGTTCTATCGGCAAGGTAACCATCACAAGTTTAAAAATGGCCTAAGATTCTGGAACAAAAAAAAAGGTAGAGCACAAATGGAGAATCAATACCGATTTATTTAGGATGCTGTTGACGGTGCTGTGGAGCAAAGACCATATGAAGTCTCAACAAAGGTAAAATTAATATGATGCTGAAACTAGGTGAAGTAACCACCCATAAATAAAGTAAAACTACAAAAGAGAAAAGAATGGCAGCACAAAAAGATTTTTAAAATGTTAATTAAAAATAAGCAAGGTGATAGAACTCCAGGAGTATTCGAAAGAATACGACATTACCCTCTTTACTATATTCTTCCCACTTGTTGCCCCTCAACTTCCATAATGGTTCCATAACTAGGCTTTTAATTTGATGTGTATAAATAAATATGTATGATTAGCAACAACACTACAATGCTAAAGTAAGCCCTGTTTTCTTTTTTATTTCTAAAAATACACTGACTGACATGAACAATAGCGACAGAGAAAAATCAATTGACCTACGAAACCCATACACCCAGGAACTGCATTGTGAATGCTGTGTTGTGTGTGTCATTTCCAATGAAGCCTGTCCGGTTAGATGATTCATGACCTCCATTTACAAATCAGGAGGCAGTGCCTGGAATATGTGAAAAGTTGTTCTTGGTTTCTAATTTGTGGCTATACAAAGTGAAAGTCATTGTTTTGCTTTCCTCCAAGCAAAAGAGGTTATTAGAGAAAGCACAATTACTAGAAAGTCTATAATTAAGGCTACATACAATACACAATTCTAGAATGATTTACAGTGTTTAATTGTTTAATTCTTGTTATGTGAGAAGAGATTTGAAGTAGAGCCCAACAAGTTGGAAAACTGGCAGATACGAAGAAGTTAAGAGCGATCAGTTTGAGATCATTCTGCTTAGAAAATGTTTCATGAAGGAAAAGGAAAGGCTTCCTTAAATTACATAGAATAAAGACAATGAAAATATTCAAATTAAATATATCAATTTATAAAATGTTGACATGCAGCTATTGGACTATTAACATACTACTCCAATCAAATTATCATAGAATTTAGCAGTATTCATTTCTTTTAAAAGTAACTTTTCTATTTATATAATTAGGATAATAAATCAACTTTTGTTTGCATACCCAACACATTTATTAAGAATAAATAATAAAATGTGATATCTACATAATAAATTAAACATTATATAAACAAAGTTTTATCTATGCATAATAATACTTCAAATATAAATATATAAATTTTCATTTTGCCAAGTTTATAACAGAAAAGTTCAAAAAGAAATTTTGGAAGCTGTAATTGAATCTGAATATAAAAGACAGAATCAAATGTAGATACCTTAAGAACTTTGAATAAAAACCATTAAAACATGTTGCTTTAATTTAATTTAGAAGATCAATAAATTACACATATGAAGGAAAGTTTCACTTCAGAGTCAAAACTTCTTGAGTTTGGATTTAAACCACATGCTGTGTAACAGTGGAAAAGTTACCCTTTCAATTTACTCATCAGTTAAATTAATATTAAAATTCTAATCTAATAAAATTGTAATAGACAATATAAAATTTTAATATGCTTACTAAAGTTCAAAGCACTTAATAAATACTAAGCATTGCATAAATATTTACTACCATTATTACAAAGTTTCATTTTGTTTTATTTCTAAATAAGGTGAAATCAAGCAAGCATGCAGTGATACTGAATGCGTATTTGGGTGAAAGTTTTGTACTTTGTTAAGTAGGTGATAAATATTTTAGAATTTTATTAAACTAGTAAAACACATTTAAATAACAAGTTTTAAGTGTAAAAGTCATACATTTCAACCCATTTTTTTAAATCTTTCATATACTAGACAAAATATAAGATATTGGCCACAAAATGGTTATAAAAAATATAGTCCTTACCATACTGGAGTTTATAATCTGGGATAGCAAAGATGTTACTTAACTAATTACAAAATTGATGTATGTTTGTTGGTTTGATGAATGTACTGAAAGAAAATCATATGATACTATGTGAATGATGAAATATTTGACCAAATAGGAAGGTCAAGAAGGCTCCTAGGAATATAAGAGTTAAAATGAAATTTCAGATGCCTGTCATTACAATAGGGCTCAACATAAGGCACAACTATAAAACAAGGAGTATGGGAACATTGTAATAATATCTAAGGACGCTTTGGTTTAATTTGGAAAGTAAAGTAAATAAATATTTAATTTTTAAATATAAATGAACACATACAGAGAAACAGTGTCATAGGAAAGGTACCTGGATAAGGATTTTAGATGACAAATTCCAATTCCATATGTTCACTTCTCATACAACATAATTATTTTTAAGTTGAAATAGTGCTTGGAAGTTCTTTGATATAAACTTGAATGATTATATCTTATCCATATTTTTTGAAGAGAACATTTTTAAGTATAATTTCATTTAAAGGACATGAGGATATTACAAGAGCAACATCTGAAAAGTGATACCTATATAATTATTTGCCTCCTCAATATGTAAATTTGTAGCTCTAAACTGGGTTATAATAAGATACATTATAAAATCAAAAAGCATGCTGAAGACTTGGCCAGTGTAGTTCAGTTGGTTGGTCATCGTCCTGTAACCATAGGGTTGTGGGGTTGACTCCTGGTCATGGCGCATGCCGAGGTTGTGGGTTAGCCCCTGATGGGATGCATATGACCTCTGGTACAGGCACATATGGAGGCAACCAGTGGAGGTTTCTCTCTCACATCTGTGTTTCTCTCTTTGTCTCCGTTCCTCTCTCTCTTTAAAAAGTAATGAAAAAAATGTCCTCGGGTGAAGATAAATTTTTTAAAAAGCATGCTGAGTTGCATACTACATTGTACTGGTAAGAAGGGATGTATTGTGTTAAATATTCTGTCCAGTGAAGATAAGCAAGCACTTTTCTATCCCTGACGGATAACGGATAAAATAAGTCCTCCCTTTCTACAGAGAGAATTCAAGCATAAATTTTGAATTCAAGACCTGAAGGAATATGATGCATCATTTACTTTCTAAGTTTCCTTTATATGGAGTCTTCAAAAACTGAGAATGCTGCTGACCTTTTTTGAATAACATTATTGCATCTACATCAAGGAAACTGACCCTGATACATGCTTACATTCCTCATAAATACACACAACAAATATATATTAAAAGGTACTTGTAAAAGTAGCATAAGAACATAGGTATAATTCTACTCACTTTTCAAAGTCCAGTCTAACTGAAATGGGTGATTTATGTGATTCATTTTAATGTTGGTTGATAGATGTGCTGTATTTTGCCACATGGAATTAAGAATCTTTGGTTAGAAACTACATACCAAGATGGTGACATGGGTTGCCCCTGACTCCACTCTCTACCACAAGAAGACCCACTAATAACCATTTAAAAACACACCACTGAGAGAATTCTAGATCAAGGGATGTCATGAGCATATGTTCTTGACGTAGTCTTTCCTATAAGTCATCTAGGCAACTGCTCGGCTAGCTGCCTGCTGAGCAGCCTGGCACCAGGGAATAGATAAGAGTCATACCCAGTAACTGTGCTATTCACTAAGCTTTTATTGAATGCAGGGCCACTCAAAGTAGAGCATCAACATACATTAATATCCTACTCACACTCTAATCATCTGAGAGAAATACAAAACACACACAGCAATCAGTGGGGAATGACAAACCTGAGTCCCAGAGCCTCATTCTGCAGGTCCAGGAGAAAGTGTGGTGGGCAAGGGAGTTGTCAGTGTCTTTCAAGGACAGATCTCTGGAGCCAGGTGGGCAGTAGGGAAGATGAAGCCTTCAGTCCAGCAAGGCAGAGTCTCCAGAGGCTGATGCCAGGGGAGATGAGTGTGGCCTGGAGCCCCATGCTGGTGTCTCTCAGTGGTGGTCTGGAGCCTGCCTCAGTTATATCTTGAAAGTGGTGGACTCCACCCTTCTGGGTCTCCTGATGAGTGTCTTGGCACCCTGTTAGCAAGTGTGGAATTTCCCCAGGAGCTTATCTCTGAGTAGTCCTACTCTGTAGACACAGCTGTTCTGATCACATGTGCAGAAATCTTAGGTGTGTCTCCTTGCCAGATATGTCTGCTCTGACTTAGGTAGTTTCCCTCTTGAACCAAAGTCAAGAACTGACATCCACCCATCTTGGTTGACACAAGTGAGTCCACTTTGTTTTATATACGTTATGCTTTCTTGAGCAGTCCAATGCCATTTTATTCATCCTGCTTTCCACAAGGAGTGAGGCTGAAGCACCCGCTGTCCCACAGAGACCATGACAGACTGCAATAGAAGGGTAACGAAAGCCATTGCACACTGACCTCATTACTCCTCCCCCAGGCGAGCACAGCACCACGTGGTGAGGCTCCTCTGGGCCTTTGGTTCCTCCAGTGAGGAAAAAGAACATGGGGGAGACACCATAAGCACCCCCAGCATTGTGCTCACTTTGTGGGAACCCTACTCTAACATTAGACCACAAGTATTGTAGGGGAATTTGTGGGGCTCAATTCCTGGAAATCTGACTGATGGAGAACTGGGTAGAGGCTGTGACAATGAGCCCATAGATCTTGGCAGAGCAAATTCATACCTTCAGTGCCCCAGCAGTAATTTGAACCAGCAGTTTAGCTAATCTGCACAACAAAGTTGATGGCACACTCTGAGTAGGGGACTCAACAGGGTGTAGAATTACCTGATTTGGATCCCCAAAGAAGGAGTATTGCTGGCCTTAGAACCCACACCCAGCAAGGAGCTGAATCAGAACCCACCTACTATAAAGAGTGTATTCCAGCCTCATTTGACCAGAGAGGCTCATGACAACTCTTGGAATCAGTGCAGCCTAGCACTGCTCACACCGAGAGATGGGCAGGAAGGCTTGATGGCCCCTGGAGCAAAGCCAGGACCAGGTGTGAAGCATTCCTGTGCTATGTTCAGGAAGGGTATTAATTCACAGCCAAGGCTTTGGAAGTAGCTCCTGGACCCTCCCAACACAAGGACCCTATTTGGAACATTGAGAGAAATTAAGAGCAGCCTGTAGCTGGACTTCCCACTCCTGCTTAGTTAAGAAAGCTGCAACATACCCGCAGGGGAGGGCAACAGCTCCTGGTGGCTGTATGTCCCAACAGCACTCCCAACAGAGAACTGGACAGTCAGAGCCAAAAGTTCACAGAGCAAAGATGGTGGTCCTGTTTGGTCAGGGAATTTGGAGTGTGGATCGCTCTGGCTTAAGACAACAAATTGCTTCATCAGCTTAGAGCTGCTTTGCCCATTGCAGAGCACATGGGAAATTGCATAACCCATGCACAGTGGCACTTAAACAGAGAGCACAGCCTCTGGCCTTCCCCATCAAAATCCATGGCCTCACGTGACCAGGGAATTCAGTGCACACTCTAGCCTGACTGGGTCTTCAAACATGAGCTGTGCAGGCCCTCGATATTATCCTGATGCCCTGCCATTTCAGGAAACCTATTTCAGAACCCCACTTACTACCAAATACAGTACCCAGTCCCAACCATCTCCAGCAAACTCTACCAGAGAATCCAGGCAATCATGGATCTTGGATCTTGCTGACACTACAGAGATGGTCCCTCCCAGGGTTTGCTAATTGTTAAAAATAGCAGACAATTTATCCTGGAGCATGCTTTTTCAACCAGCCAGAAGGCTGTGCCACAGCCACAATGTATCGGAATAAAGAAACGTGCTTAATATAAACACGGACACTAAATTTCATTCAGTCTTCTGCTTTTCACATTGTAGCTAGAGTGATTTGCAACATGGTGTTAAAGTCATCCTTTGATGTATAGGCTCTGCTTTGCCTTCTTCAAGAGATTTATCTTGCCATTTTGCTCATATGCTTTTAAAAAAAATCCACACACTGGCCATGTTTTGACTCCTGAAAATATTTCCCTTTTCTAATTTGGAATTTTTTTTTACTAAGGTGATTTCTGCATCTGTGTACATGTGCACCCGTTTTCTGTCTCTCTCACACATGTACACACACATACACTATGCCCATACATCACATTAACTCTGCAACCTGTCATCTACCGGCTCAGATGTTCATTCTAAAAAGAAATTAAAATAAATTGATTACAAATAAATTCGAAGTCACTTCTAATGTTTTATTTTTGTATTTTTTAATTTTTTATTTAGTTTATTCAGTACAGTTTCTATCCTTTATTCCCATTCCAGCCCGCCCACCCATTCCTCCCCTCCTCCCTCCCATTTCCAACCCCCCTAGTTTTGTCCATGTGTCCTCTATATTTGTTCCTGTAAACCCTTCCCATTCTCCCCTGAAATTCCCCTGAAATTCCCTCCCCTCTCCTCTCTGGTCACTGACAACCTGTCCTTTATTTCAGTGTCTTTTGTTATATTTTACTTGTTTCTTTGTTTTGTAAATATTTTTTAAAACAGATTCAGATTGAAATCTTCCCCAGGAGGCTCCATGGAGCATGCTGCAGTTCTTGATGCTGCTTTATTGTGTCATGTTGCACAGAGTGTCAGATGTCCCCCACTTCATCGTGTGACGTTTAGTCACCCAGTTACGGTTGTAACCTGGAGATATTTGTACTGTGCAGGTAGTCTTTTCACTTTACGGTTACCAAGTAAAGTAACGATGACAATCCAGCACCCTGGATGAGCCAGTCTGCATTACCTTTTCAAATTTTAGTTTTAGCATCTCGTTTGAATCCATTATTTCAGAGTTACAAAGGTAATTTTAAACTATCATTGTTTTTCTTTTCAATTATTACATGGCATTCTCCTGTTAAAAACAAAAAGAAGGTGGATTTCCTTTCCCGCGGGAGCCTGGAGAGCAGTGTGTCCCTTTCCTCTCCAACCCAAGGTGTGTGCTGGTCCCCTGACATCAGTGTACTCCAAAAAGAGGGACTCATCTGGCAAAGGTATGACTTTGCCTGCTATGTTCAAAGCTCACATTCAACCAGATATTATAAACTTTGCTCACACCCACTTGCACAACATCAATAGACAGCCTTATGCCATCAGTGACCTGCCAGGTCATCACAGCACCACTGGGCCTCTGGGTGCTGGCAGAGCTGTGGCTCCAGTTCCCAGAATTAGAGGTGGTGGGACTCATTGTTCTGGCCAGGGTGATTACGGAAATATGTGTTTTGGGGGCCAGATGTTTGCACCAAACAAAACTTAATGTCATTGGCACTGCAGAGTGAACTCAGCACAGCAGTGATATACCACGGGCTGTGCCCGGCTGCCTTGGCCATACTAGCACTGGGCAAGTCTAAAGGTCATCGTACTGAGGAATTTCCTGAACTTCTTTTGGTGGTTGAAGGTAAAGTTGAAGGCTTCAAAAAAGCCAAGGAGGCTGTTTTGCTTTTTAGGAAACCTAAGACCTGGAATGATATTAAAATGTCTATGCCCCTCAGCAAATGAAAGCTGACAAGGGCCAGAAGAGTAACCAGCAAGCACAGGGGACTTTGCATCATCTAAAATGAGGAAAATAGTATCACCAAAGCCTTCAGAAACATCCCTGACATTACTCTGAGTAATGTAAACAAAAGGATATTTTGAAACTTGCTCCTAGTAACATATGGACCATTTCTGCATTTGGACTGAAGGTGCTTTCTACAAGTTGGATGAGGCCTACATGGACTTGGCATAAAGCTGCCTCCCTCAGGAGTAACTGAAACCTTCCCATGCACTAGATACAGACCTCAGAAGAATCTTGAAAAGTTCAGAGATTTAAAGCACCCACTGAACATCACACAAGAGGATTCATCACAGAGTCCAAACAGAAAATTCACTGAAAAACCCAAGAATCCTGTTGAAGTTAAACCCATGTGCCTAGATCATGCTTCACAAGGTCAAGAACCACAAACTCCAGGTGGGTGAAGCAGCAGCAGTGCCAGAAGCCAATTCAGGTGAGAAGGAAATTCAAGGCAAGAAACCTGTGGTAGGGAAGAAAGAAAGAAGGCTGTTGGCATTACAAAGCAGAAGAGGCCTTTGGTAGGGAAGACAAAGGCTGCAGCTACCAAGAGCCCAGTGGCTCAGAGCCCACCAAAAAGATACCCACCACAGAAGAAAAAAAGCTTGTGCATAAAATTCAAATTACTTTGGACAGGTAATTTCGATCAAGAACTTGACAAAATGAAGAAGAAGGAGGAGGAGGAGGAGAGGGGGGAGAGGGGGAATAAGAGGAAGAGGAGGAGGAAGAAGGGGAGGAAGAGGAGGAGGAAAAAGAAAGGGGAAGGGAGAGAGAGAAGGGGGAAAAGGGCTTTGTTTCAAGTAGGATTAAATTATAATTTCTTCTAACAAAGCAAGCTAAATACTTACATGCACATTTCTTTTCCTTTAGTTACTAAATTTCACTGTAAGAACTTGGTATAATAGTGATTTTGAGTGGGTGGTGAATTGCTTTTCTCACTTTCACAAAAATGTATAGATTTTACTTACTTAATTTTTATGTTCAGTAATAATCATTGCTATAATTAATACCTATATTATCATATTGTCTCAAATTTTCCAGGTAAATTTGTTCTTTAATGGCTGTTATGCCTCAAAGAATGACAATACCTTTTGTTTGGATCATAGTGCTTTATGCAATGTTAAGAATTTATTTGTGACTATATATCTTTAATGTCTTGGTGATATTTGCAATAGCAGCTCATTTTATGTCATTTAACTTCTGAATGCATTTCCCCACAATAAGCTTTTTTTAAAGGATATATTTTCTTTGCTTCCTTTAAAAATGATGATTCTATTCATGATGTTCATGGACCCATAGCTAGCAGGAATGATGAAAATGACCTGATTTTAACGACCCATATTCTGCATGTAAATTCTTTTTTTTCTCCCTCAAGGATTTATCCTGCAAGTTTTATTTTTTAATTTTGAATCTTTAGGAACACTAAGAACAATTCTTAATTTTATGTACTAAATGGGCGTTAACTTTCTATTTTATAACTTCGCAATTTGAGTACATCAACATACACTTAAGTTTCTAAGGTGCGTTTTCTCAATGATTTATTTTTTAAAAGGCAATTTATATACGTATCTCTTCCAGGAAACACAAAAGCTTTTCCCCAGAGTGTTGTAGAAGCAGAAAAGATGGCAGCATACAATTTTCACAAATGAACTTTTAATAAGAATACACTGCCAAATCACAACGATTTATATGCAATTGTAAAATATAAATACTTAATGTGGTTTTTAAGGCACAGACTTGTATTGAATCAGCCACCTTCATAAGTCATGGGTGTTGATTTTTTAAAACATTATTGATTTGTTAAAGAGAGAGGTATCTTGGGTCCATCATTTTTCTCATTATGAAACACTAAGTAGCTAGAGGCTTTTAAAATAGTGGTTCAGCTTCAGAGAAGCTATTTTTAAAAGATTAGCTTTGAACTTCTCTTCCAGAGCATCTATTTACAATCACTAGGACCATTTGGAATATAATTGAAAATATGTCTTGTCTTTAGCCAGCCTCTATTAAATTGGTTCTTGCGTGTTTTGATGATGGTTGGCAAAGGTGCATCACTTGGGGCACTAAAGATAATGTGGACATATTAATGCCACCATAAAACATATATTTGTAGCCTCAGGTGTAGAGAATTTAGCAAAGCATACTTCCTGCTGCCTCTGCACTATCAGCACATTATGGTGTAGGGCTGTCATTTTATTTATTTCCCATTCATCACTGGTGTCACACTCTCCTCCACCTCTACCATTTCATCAACTGCTTTGATATTATTAAACCATTATGATCATCATAGGGAACATGTGAACCTTTGTAACTAACAGCCTCCGATATAGGAGATTTGTGTTTACCACTTGCAGGGTGTGATCTTGTTGATGCTTGTCTATCTTTTTTTTCCTAGCTATATATATTTTTTCTTTTTTTAAATTAATTTTTTTATTTTAGATTATTCAGTACAGTTTCTATCCTTTATTCCCATTCCAGCCCACCCACCCATCCCTCCCATTTCCAACCCCCCTAGTTTCTGTCCATGTGTCCTCTATATTTGTTTCTGTAAACCCTTCCCTTCTCCCCTGAAATTCCCTCCCCTCCTCCTCTGGTCACTGTCAGCCTGTCCTCTATTTCAGTGTCTTTGGCTATATTTTGCTTGTTTCTTTGTTTTTTTGTGTAGGTTCCTGTTAAAGGTGAGATCATGTGGTATTTGTCTTTCACTGCCTGGTTTATTTCGCTTAGCATAATGCTTTCCAGATCCATCCATGCTGTTGCAAAGGGTATGAGCTCCTTCTTTCTTTCTGCTGCATAGTATTCCATTGTGTAAATGTACCATAGTTTTTTGATCCATTCATTTACTGATGGGCACCTAGGTTGTTTCCAGCACTTAGCTACTGTAAATTGTGCTGTTATGAACATTGGGGTGCATAGGTTCTTTTGGATTGGTGTTTCAGGGTTCTTAGGATACAGTCCCAGCAGTGGAATTGCTGGGTCAAAAGGCAGATCCATTTTTAGTTTTATGAGGAAGTTCCATACTGTTTTCCATAGTGGTTGTACCAGTCTGCAATCCCACCAAGAGTGTACTAGGGTCCCTTTTTCTCCACAACCTCTCCAACACTTGTTGTTTGTTTTGTTTATGATGGCCATTCTGACTGGTGTGAGGTGGTATCTCATTGTGGTTTTAATTTGCATCTGTCTGATAGCTAGTGATACTGAGCATCTTTTCATGTGTTTCTAGATCCTCTACATGTCCTCCTTGGAGAAGTGTCTATTCAAGTCCTTTGCCTATTTTTTAATTGAGTTGCTTATCTTCTTAGAGTGGATTCATGTAAGTTCTTTATACATCTTGGAGATTAAACCCTTGTCTGAAGTATTATTGGCAAATATGTTTTCCCATACAGTTGGTTTTCTTTTTATTTTATTACTGTTTTCTGTAGCTATGCAGAAGCTTTTTATTTTGATGAGATCCCATTTGTTTATTCTTTCCTTTATGTCCCTTGCTCTAGGGGATGTGTCAGTAAAAATGTTTCTTCATGCAATATCTGAGATTTTCTTGCCTATATTCTCCTCTAGGACTTTAATGGTGTCACAGTTTATATTTAAGTCTTTTATCCACCTTGAATTTATTTTTGTGTATGGTGTAAGTTGGTGCTCAGGTTTCATTTTTTTTTTTGCATGTAGCTGTCCAGTTATCCCAACACCATTTGTTGAAGAGGCTATTGTGACTCCATTTTATGTAACTGCCCCCTTTGTCAAATATTAATTGACCATAGAGATTTGGGTTTATTTCTGGACTCTCTGTTCATTTCATTGGTCCATGTGCCTGTTTTTATGCCAATACCAGACTGTTTTGATTATGGTGGCCTTGTAATATAGTTTAGTATCAGGTATTGTGATCCCTCCTACTTTACTCTTCTTTCTCAAAATTGCAACAGCTTTTCAGGGTCATTTATGGTTCCATATAAATTTTTGAAGTGTTTTTTCTATGTCTGTGAAATATGCCATTGACACTTTAATAGGTATTACATTGAATGTGTAAATTGCTTTGGGTAGTATTGACATTTTAATGATGTTAATTCTTCCAATCCATGAACACGGTATATGTTTCCATTTGTTTGTATCTTCCTTAATTTCTTTCTTCAGTGTTATGTAGTTTTCTGAATACAGGTCTTCTACCTCTTTGGTTAGGTTTATTCCTAGGTATTTTATTTTTCTTTTTGCTATGTCAAATGGGATTTTTTTCTTGATTTCTGCTTCTGCTGTTTCATTGTTGGTCAGAAGCATTATCTTCAGAAAAAAGGTACAACTGCCAACTCAATGTACCATCTCAACAAGCTTTCTTTTCACTGTGTTCATGGCTCTCCAAATAGCGTGAAAGACAGTGGATATTTATCTTCTTTACATGATTGTCCAATGTAATTAATTGGAAGTAATGACATTTCCATTATACTAGGTAGAATGTTAAATTAATGTTATACTATCACTTCCCTTGATTCTTAAGCTGAACAAAAAACTCAGTTTTGTGAAATGAATTTCAGGAATTTTGTTTTTACTTGAAGGCTATAATGCAGATTTTTACCCCAATCATTTAAACTTCATTTTATTAGTACACTGCAACAATTTTGGAAATATCCCAGTCACTTTTTAAAACAATCTTACAGGTAATAACCTATTCTTCAAATTCAAGACAGATATTTAGTTATGAGTTTTATATTTTTATTTATAAAACTTTAGACTAAAATTCAGAGCAGTTATTTAAAAACTTATAAATTATATTACATACACTATTCTATTTTTTAATTTGATATGAAAGTTATGTCTAGCCTTCTCTTCCTCTTCATGCAGTTTCAAAATTACACAGGTGACTTTCAATTATGTATACCATTTTCTCCCTGATTCTCTCTCAGACGCTGTTGTCAACAACCTATGACTCAAGCATCAAAATGTCATCTAGGATCTCCTTGTCTGTCAGCACATAGAAAATATTGGATATCAAAAAGACATCTTTCTAGCTTTCCAGTGTAATAATTTGTCATCCTTTTAATTTTTTCCTGTAAGGCAAAGGTAAGGCAGATTTCTATTTATTAAGTTCTATATTACTGCTCATGAAAACTAAAATAAGTGTTTTTTCTATTTTGTTTCCTAACAATGAAACTTTATATGCTTTCTCTCTTACATTTCCTTTCCTCAGGACCCTAGGTATTCTTGAGCATATGAGTGGTAACATAAGGTCAGGTTTATCAATGTGATGTTTTAGTCATAGGTTGGACAAGGAAACAGATATGCACAAGGTGTTTTAACTAACAGAATTTAATATCAAGAATTGGTTAGATAGGCCTTGATAAGCTTAGAAAAAAGAAAGGGAATGAAAATAAATAAAAAGAAAAGAAAAACAAAGACAGAACTCAAACAATAAATGCAGGAGACAGCTAAACCACTAGGACCAGGGTAGGGCTCAGCAAACTATGGCCTGTGGGCCAAACCCAGCCTACAACCTACTTTTGAAAGCAAACTAAAACTGAGATTTCACATTTAAAATGTTTACATAAGGACCTACATACTATTGTCAGTTTTATATCTTGGTCCTCAGAACACAAAATATTTACCATCTGGGCTTTCAATAAAAAGTTGATCAAGCTCTAAACAAGAAGAAGGGATCTCATGATAAGGTGCTGAGGAACTGGCTCTCTCACAACTCTGCTAAAACATCCGAGGGGTCTGCCTTGAGGTCCTTCTGAGATGGCCCCAAGAAGCTGGAGACCAGCGGTGCCACCTGCAGCTGCTACACTGAAGGGCATTGCTGGGGCCACACGGAGAGGAGTCCTACGCAGTCTGGAGTGGTAGGTCTTGCTCCCTGCCATCTCATTTCAATAGTCTTCTATTTTCCCTGTTGGTGGTTTGCGGAGCCCCAGCCCTAGCTTTACCCTCCTTGGAGCTTTGACTCTTTAGAGCTGAAAACCTGTTGCCTATTAATTAAGGAGGTGTTCTAGATGGCTCCCAACTTTCCGACAAGAGATGTGCTAAAATTTTACTTAAATGACAAAATGTTCAAGACAGAGAGGAACAATAAAGCATTTCTAAAGAAAACAAAAAACATCTGTACCTATGAAACATGCTTTACTCACCCTCTGCTCTCATTCTAGGTCATCTATTTATTCTCAGGCACAAGTATCAACATCTTAAGTGCTACTTAGATTCACTACAGTCTCTGTTTTTTATTCAGAGTGAAGACCTATTTGATTTTCAAATGGCCTCTGTGCATAAGTGCACTTGTAAAGAGTAGCAAACTGGAGTCAGTGACATCTGCCCCTGTGTTAGGAACAAATTACCCCAATTTCACGCTCCCCCAGTTATTCATGCAAGTCAACCAAAGTAATCATTGATCATTATCTTAACCAATGATTTTACACTTAGAGGTGTAGCGCAGAGATGCAAATCCTGGAATCAATCATTAATTCTTTCTACCCATCACCCTGAGTCATAAATGAGCATAGATTCATGGTTGTGCTCTCTGTATGTCATGGATAAATAAGCTATATAAATAAGCTAATACTCATACTAGTATTCTTGAATTATAATTTGACTATCACATCTATGTTTCCAGGGGAAAATTTTTTTTAAAAATCAAATTGATTCTTAGAGCACAATCCAAAACAGCGGAATATGTGACTTACAAGGACAACATCACGCCCAGGACTCCACCATTCACTTATTCACTTATATTCACTTCTAACGCCTCTGTCCCAAGTGCTCACTGTGTCTCCACAAGTAGTTCTGTAAGAGGAGGGGTTCATTTTTCATTTGGTGACTTGCTTCAATCTTACTAAGTACAAAGTCCTCTGAACAGAACTGGTTGCTTTCTGGAAAATTTTACACTATTTGAATCTTACCTATATGGTAGAAAAGTAACTTTCTTTGTAAAGAAGTAAAACCAAACATTATGTTGGAGTTACAATGTGAGGCTTAAATTGGTAGGAAAACCTAACAAAACATGGATTAAGAGCCATGAATTAGAGTTCTTCGGCTGCTGTAACAAAATGCCACAGACTGAGTGGCCTTAAAAAGTGCATTTTCTCACACATCTGGACACTGGAATTCAAAGATCAAGGTGTCTGATGAGAACTGACAAAGATTCTCTCCTTGATCCAGTTCTAGTCAGGCTTCCCTGAACCCTTTCAATTAGGGCTGACCTCTGATCCTCCATGTTCATCTCTTCACTGTTTGATTTTAACAAGAATCTTAAGTCAGTTTAACCAGAAACCACCACCCCCTATCTGATCACCCTCCATAAGCAGTTAGGTTCCTTATCCTGACCATCCCCAGGTCATTTTGGCCTACTCTCAGCAAGAATCTTGTTAGATCAATTTAGCTCATACTCCCCCTCCCCTGATGTTTTCTCTTAGTCAGTTTCATCCTCTGACCTGCACCTCTGACTCATGCATGCTCTGTTTGGAATTGATTCCATCCCTTTTGTTCTTTGCAAAATTCCACTGTAGTGGTCCCTACAACTATGGTGATAGTATCCCATGAATAAAAATGGCCTCGCTGTTTGGAACAAGTGTCATGAATAATCTATCTTTAACAGGGCTCAACCCTTGGGTTGTAAATGGCCACAGTTCCCTCTGTGCTCACATAATCTCTGTGCATGGCCGGCGAGAGAGAAAAACAGGTGAGCTCTCTGGCATCTATACTTAAAAAGACACCCACTCAATTGGGTAAGAGTCCCATCCTTATGACCTAATTTAACATTAATTTGGAATTCTTTAGATGCCCTATTTCCAAATACAGCCACACTGAGAGTTTGGATTTCATCATATGAATTTTAAGGAGACACACTGATTAAGTCCATAATAGGCTGGAAAGCTGTGGAGATACAGAGTGGCACTTTTATTCATCTTTTTTTCAGCAAGAGGTTACCCGGTGATAGCCTTTTTCTTCTCTTCTACCTAGAATAATAACTTTTTTCAATCCTTTTGTTCATTTGCAGGTATTATAGAGAGTAACTTAATTAAATAAAATAACAAGAGTAGGCCAGAGAGGATCCAATATGTAACAAGAACAGATTGAATGTGAGCATTTCTGCTTGGAGAAAAACATTGCTCTTCTTGTATTTACACTCAGGACACTAATCCTTATACCAGATCAAGAATAAGGATGATTTCTACACTCAAGACACTTCCTATATGTACCTATTAAATGACTTGTGTGAGGTTAACTGTGTGGTAGTTGAATACTGTGGGACACAGAAAGAAATGTCCCATAAAATGCAACAGTTAAAGAAACACTTTCCTTTGCATGTTAAACAGTTGCTGAACAGCACAAGTTTATTCTGCTCAATGAAGTTCCAACATATATTAATATATTTGAAACTTCCTCTCTTTTTCATATCTATCAAGAGTAGCACACACACAAACTGAACATTTAAGAAGAAATTCCATATACTGATAGATTTAAATATATGGTAAGTCATAGAAGCATGAAGTATTTTATCCCTCAAATAATTCTGGTAAACAGGATTGCATAGAAAAGGATGATTTTGAGTAACATTTAGAAGAAAATTATAGGCATGTATTTTAGAACTTACTATATGCTCATGGATTCACCTACTAAATGTTTAATTCTTAGTTTTCTTTAAATATAGTTAATAAAATCTCCCTCAAGTTTATACTAAGAATCCAATGAGGTAATGCATGCAATGATGCCTTCAATAAGTAAGGCAGTATACAAAGTTTTTATTCTTTTGTTCAGCTTTCTTGAGAGACAATTGACAAGTATAGGACGTGAGTTTAAGGTATACGACATGATGGTTTGTTAGACATATATTGTGAAATGATCCCAACAATGAGGCTAGGTAACATATTCACCTCCTTACGTGATTGCAATTTTTGTGTGTGACGAGAATATTTTAAATTTACTCTTGCAGCAATTTTCTAGTATACAGGGTCTGGTACACATAACACCCTTTTTTTATGAGTGGGTAATCTATAGCAAATCTTTTATTACAAAATCATAAGCATGTAATTCTGCAACATAACAATATCACACTCAAGCACACCATATGACATTTTAGGTGAAATGTTCAAATTGCTGCCCATTGCATGTGAGCCGTCCACATACCCTACCAACCAGACTCAATGGCATTACTTCTGCCGGCCCCCATATATATAATACAGTATTTTTAACCATAGTTAACATGCTGAAGACTAGATTCCCAGAACTCACTTATCTTATAACTGGAAGTTTTTACACTTTAACCATCATATCTTTATCTCCCTCCCCAATGGCAAATACAACATTCTACTTCCTGTTTTTATGAGTTTGGCTTTTTTTTAAAAAAAGACTCCATATGTAGGTGATACCATGCAATATGTGACTTTCTCTGTCTGGCTTTTAACTTAGCACAATGCCCTCAGAGTCCATCTGAGTTTTTGTAAATGGCAGTATTTCCTTATTTTTTGTGGTTGAATAACATTCTATTGTGAATATATATCACATATGTTCTTTATTCCTTTACCCATTCATCCATCAATGGACACTTAGGTTGTTCACATGTCTTGGCTATTGTGAATAATGCTGCAGTGAATGGTGGAGTTTTAGTAAGATCATTTCATTATCAAAGAAAGACAATTTCCTTCTTCCTTTCCAATTTGGATGTCTTTTATTTCTTTATCTTTCCTAATTGCTATGACTAAGACTTCCAGTATAATGTTGAATAAGAGCAATAAGAGTGAGGACATTTATCTTGTACCTGACTTCAGTCTACTAGAAGTTTGACAATTTCTAACTTTTCACAAACCAACCTGTGGTTTTGTTGACTTTTTCCTTTTGTCTTTCTCATTTCTATTACATTTATTTTTGCTCTAATTGAACTTTATTATTTCCTTCCTTCTTACAACTTTGGGCTTAGTTTTTTTTTATTTGTTTTCTATTTCCTTCAGGTATAAATTCTGTTTGTTTATTTGAGATCTTCCTTTTTTCTTAATGAAGGCATTTATTGCTGGACAGTTTTCTCCTAGAACTGCCATTGTGGCCTCCTATAAGTTTCGATATGTTGTATCTCAAGATACTTTTTGATTTCATTTTTTATTTCTTCTTTGACCCACTCATTGTTCAGGAGTGTGTTGTTTAATTTCCATGTAGTTGTGAAAATTTTAGTACTCCTTTCATTATTAATTTCCAGTTTTATAACATCATAGTTTGAAAAGATATTAGATATGATTCCAATCTTCTTAAATTTGTTAAGGCTCAAGCTTTTTGACCCAACAGATGATCTCTCAAGGAGAATGTCTCAGGTGCTGTTAAGAAGAATGCATATGTGGCTACTATTGATTTGAATGTTCCATATATTTACATTAGGTATATTTAGTATATAGTGTTTTACATGTCCACTGTATCCTTATTAATTTTCTGACAAGATAATCTATCTAATGTTGAAAGTGGGTATTGATGTTTCCTGCTACTATTTTATTGCTGTCTGTTTTTCCCTTCAGTTGTGTTAATATTTGCTCTGAATACTTAGATGCTCCAATGTTGTGAGCATATATATCTTGCAGTTTTTGAATTGACCCCATAATCACTATATTGTAATTTTTTTGCCTCTTGGGATGCATTTTGACTGAGAGTCTATTTTATCTTGTACAACCACCCCAGGTCTCATTTAAATGGTAAGATTTTCAGTATTCATGCAGGTTTGCATTGCTTGTCTGCATTTAAAGGAACATACACATCTTTTAGTCTTTACATACTGGTTGCCATAGGTAAAGGCCTTCTCCTAACTGTTCCCTGGGCTGATGCAATTACCTTTTCTTCCAGACTGACAGTCCTGCTGGCTTGAGACAATTTTGAAGCTGTCACTGGGTCTACAGTGGGTCCATGATTGGAGGATGTGTTACCAGGAGCTTCAGCAGCCGTGGATCCTTTATGGTACCTAGGTGGATGGGATGGTCCTCAATATCTTGTTCAGTAGGGCAGCTTTTTCCACCCATTGTTTCCAGTTTGGTTCTTAGCTAGTGGACATATCATCAGTTGTTAAGGTGTGTGTGGCTCCCATCAGGCCCCTGGGAGGGCTCCTGCCTGGTTACTGGATGGGTCCCTGGGTGGGTAGTAGTGGTGCTAAACCATGGCCGAAAGGAGCTGGAACCAAGCCTCAGGGCTGTTTCATGTTCTCCAGCCAATACTGAGGTCTGAAGGCCTGGCTCTGGAGACAGGACTGGTCCCTGGAGACAGGGCTGGTCCCTGAACCAGAAGGTCTGCTTACAGATTGTGGTTGGGAGGGGCTGATGTCCAGAACCAGGACCTCCTTTCAGGATCTCCTGGGTTACAGACAGAAATTTCTCCTGCCTCGTCTCTGTGCCAGCCAGACTATTTGTGGTCTGTGGCTGGGATGGAAGCCCAGTCACAAGGACCTTTCAGGATTTACAGTCTGGTTGCGTTTGACAGGCTTACACTCAGGATCTCCCAGACCATGGCAAAGAAAGGCTAGAGAGTTTATGAACTACTTCAGGGTCTATACCTAGGACCAAGGTCCATATGTCTATTACCTGATATACATGTGGACTTGAATCTTCTCAGGCCCCTTGGCCTATAATGCTGGTGACAGGCCCAAACCCAAACAGGGGTATAGTTGGGTTCTCAGAGGCGCAGAGCCATTTCTGTTTCCATTGCCCAAACCACAGCCAGTGAGTCATTGCCTGGGTGTGAGTTCACCCTCTCAAATGGTTTTCATTCTTGGACTGCACTGAGGTTTCACAATCTTCTTCTGAGACCCCAGACACTCAGAAAGGCACTTCTATATGAAAATGGATGCTAATTGTTGGGGATTGAGGGATAGTATATGTCCCAGGGATGTCTTATTGGGTCATATTGTAGACATCAAGTTTTTATTTTTTATGAGACTTGAAAATGAACCTTAAGGAGACCCATGGGTGGAAGATATTAAACAAATGACTTTATAATTAATGATTGTGTTGCAGTTCTATTACATATCTCAAAGTGAAAGGAAAAACTCTTGTAGTAGTTTATAACTCAAGTACTTGGCTTAACCTATAGGATCAGTTATTAAGTAATTAGCATAAACAGACAACTTCACTGAAATAAATGGCAACATAATTTTAGTAATTTTCATGTTTCTGACATGTACAAGATTTCTGGTATTAAACATTCAAAAATACTTTCATTGAATTCCATTGAAAAAATAGAAGATCTTTTTTTATGATATTTAAATAAAAAATAGTGTGGAGTTGAAAGAGATGGCTTAATATTGAACTCCCATATTCTGATAAGCCTCCATTTCACACATTTAGGTATTTATTAATTCTGCCATATTTATTATAAAAATAATTGTAAAATGTAGATGTGGTTGCATGTTTGTGAGTGAGAGAGAGGAAAACACTGATACACAGCTTCAAATAATTCTCAGCTTTGACCTTATTCCGAACATGCAGAATACACAGCAGTGAAATGATAATGTGACTTTTGTCTTTCACGTTGTACATATAAGCCGATTCTGTGTATCTAATTTGCCTCTACACTCTTGAATAAAATCTAAGATATTTACCAAGACTTCTATTCAAACTTAAATACAAATGTTCAGAAGATTTCAATCTGCAAAAGCCCATAGCACAAAAATATATGTGATGAATCTTTGAACTTTGTTAAAGTTAAAGAACCTTTTATTTCCCAACTTGGACTGCTTCTTGTACAGAAGCCTGCAATGGAGAGACAGAGTGTGATACTTTTCTTCTCTTTGCCAGTGTTGCTTTTCTTCTGCATCCAAGCTCACTCTTTGTACTTCACCCTCATTTTCTGATTTATTCAGGATTTCAGTGGGAGGGACCGGGAGGAAAAGTAAGAGTCAAGCAATGGTTTACCAAACAGTGTTATATGTATGTTTGTTTTTTACAGCAAATTCAGATATTTAGAACTAAATTTCCTTTGTGTTGCATCCGTGGGCTTTCAGAGACTCTCCATCACTATAGGTAATTGTTCAGTTGATTCCTTAGTCTTTCTTCTGTCTGCTTAGCAATCTGTTCTCAACTTCTGATTTATGATACTAAACCCCACATAGTCTTCTGGAGTATCACTAGGTTACTGTATTGGAAAAAATCCCTTTAGAACAGCTCCAAACTACTTATCTCTTTACCTATTTTTAAATGGAATATACTCTGACAGCCTTTGTCCAGAAAAACTCTGAAAATGAAAACTGTCTCCTACATAGCCATCTTGTCTCAGTCAATTAAATGATCAGCAAGCATCTTTTCCAGCATTCAGGCATTGCTAGGCATAAGCGTGAAACCAACCGCTGTTCTCACCCCAAGATGTCAAGGGAAATATGCCCCACTCCCTGAACGGTCTCCTGAAACTCTTCATATTGCGGTGGAAAAGATATGGAAGCCTCATTCTTTATTACAGTTGCTGTAAAAAGGGTCCAACACACACCATATTAACAATTTGCTCCTAAGAATTTCTCTACTTATTAGCCTCTTCAACTTCCCAACATTAATACTGTACACTCAAAGAAGTTGAGAGACTCAAAGTTGCAAAACTAATTTTGGAGCTCTTCTTTTGCTCATCCTTCAAAAGTGGTCTAGAAATCTCAAAATCTTATTGTCTTAGGACATCTGGAATTAGTCAGTAATAATCCCATTTGGTATCCTAGTATAATGTATAAAAGATTTATAAGCAAAATGGAAGAGTACCACAGACAATAGAAAGTTCTTTAAATCATTTATAGAAATTTTCTAAATTAGTTCATTATAAATTTTTGTCAGGAAAACCCCCTCCTTAAACAATGTACATAATTTTGGTATGTCATTGTCAACTTTTTTATATTGAAAGCTGAAAGAATGGAAGATTTTTTTCTCATTTCAAGATACAGAGAACTGTATTAAGCATTTACTTTAAAATAAAATGCACTGTATAATTGTGTAAGAAATACATCATTCATTTCAAAATTAGTTTATCTTTTGAAGAGTTTTTTGGGGCTGCAAATGATTATACATATTTCATACTATTTTAGATGTATACATTTTATATTTGGTATAATTTAGTTCTGTGTTCAAAAATGAATACCAAATATTATTTGGAGACAAACAAAGAGGAAAAGTGTTTTATCTAGTAAACAAAAATGGTGGTCATTAATCATATTCTTCTTCTTTGTGTCTTTTTTTCCCCAAGACAGTTATTTGCATTTAACTCATATAAGAAGGTCTATAAGTCAACATCATATTTAAAATGAGAAAGCTGTACATATTTAATGTTTATTTAAATTTTCTTGATCTTCATTCTGTCTTCTTTCTGGCTTGATTTCATGTACTCTAGAGGCTAGAAAGTTCACAAAACAGCATATCTCAAAGTTATTTGAATCTAAGGATCTTCATGTAGAGACACTCACATGAGATGTGCAAGAAAAGAGAAATGTCATCAAACCATCCCATGTGAAAGTTTGTTTCTTTTGTTATTTCTCTCTGAAATAACTATGATGGATATTCTACATTTGGGGTCTTTCTTTCACAGGAAATTACTGTCAGGTGGCTGCAGCACTAGTGTGATACCATGTCATTAGTGTCTCTTCTGGCTGTGTCTTGCTGTGTATAGTGCAAGTCTTGTTCTCTGGTCTACATCTTTTAATAAATATTTGTTTTATTAAACTAGTAAGAACAAATTCTATTTTCCACAGCTAAGAACTCAGGCAGCAATAAAGATATTAGGATCCACGGACAATGTAAATGAGGAATTGGTGATTTTCTAACCTGAATGGGTTTAAAAGAAGTGAAGTTTTGGTTAGAGTTAGAGGAAATGATGTAATGTCAAAATATTTGCTTAAAATTGTGTTTAATGTCACATTGAAAGATGGGTGAAAAGAAGGCAAAAATCTTGTAGATCGAGTGGATACTACTATAGAATAACTTATAAGAAATTCAAGACCATGGAATCACCTGATTCCTCCTAACTGAGAAATAATATGAATTAAAAATCTAAAGTTTCAAATTATCAGTTCAATTCTTTGTCAGAGAATCACAAAGCTTCTCTATGACTACTTTGTCTACTTATACCTTGTAGCTACAGACCAGATTTAATGAAATTTTAGGTTCAGAATTCACAACATTGCCAAGCCCAAGGCAAAATTTTGTTTAAAATAGTGTGGGTAATATCAAAACTGCTATGAAATACTACCTCACACCTGTTAAAATGGCTTTTGTCAAAGAGGCAAGTAATAAGTGCTAAAGAAGTTGTAGAGAAAACAATACTCATTCTATGCTGGGAGGAATGTAAACTAGTACAGCCATCACAGAAAACAGTATGGAGGTTCCTCGAAAAATTAAGACTACAGTATCATTTGACCCAACAACCCCGGTTCTGGGTATCTTCCTGAAAAATTTGAAAACATTTATTCACAAAGATATATGCACCCCATGTTCATTGCAACATTATTCACGATGGCCAAGACATGGAAGCAACTGAAATGTCCTTCAATAGATAATTGGATAAAGAGAATGTGGTCCATATATACAATGGAATGCCACTCAGCTGTAAGAAAGATGAAATATGACATTTGTGACAACGTGGATTAACCTTGAGAATAGCAAAATAAGTCAGTCAGGAAAAGGTAAGACCCGTATGATCTCACTCATGTGTGAGAAATACAACTGAAGCTCATAGACCCAGACAACAGTGTGGTGGTCACCAAGGGGAAGTGAGGTGGAAAGGGGAGCCAGATACATGGTGACAGGAGAAGACTTGGGTGGAGAGCACCCAGGGCAATATATAGGTCATGTATCACAGAAATGTACACTTGAAACCTATATAATCCTATTAAACTACATCACTCCAATGTAAATAAATAGCTAGATAGATAGATAAATAAATGTTTTTTTTAAAAAAGAGTAAAAGAGTGTGAGAAATTTGGGAGAATTGGGAAACTCCAAGTAAGGAAAATTCAAATCCCACTGAAACTTTCTTGCCAGAAGAAGCAGTAACTTTCTCCACCTTTTCAAATATTGAGGATTTTTGTTTTTTTATAATACTGCACCTGAAGCTTCCCATGTAAATTAATGCCCTTTCTCCTGCAGATCAGTACCTGGGGCCAGATTCCTGCATGTTTTGGTGTATCAGGAACCTGAAGGATAGGTGGTACAGCAAAAAAACAAAAACAAAAACAAATCTGTTAATTTATAACAGTAAAAGTTTGAAAAATGTGCATAACAATATACAATTCTTGTGTTACATACATAAGGAAAATTATTTTATATTGGCTCAGTATGTTGATAGGAACTGAACAGAGATTTTTTAAATCAAAATACAAGCTCAAACAGCTACAAATGGCTATAACTTTTTGTTATAAAAGAAATTATTAATTAGTGGTCTGTAATCTGGACTCAATGTGAATAAAGTTGAAATGTCAAAAAGTCTTCAATCTGTTACAGAGGAATTAATATCTATGGAAGTAGCATAAATAATGAAAGGAGATTTCTCATGACTTGCTGAGTTACTATGCAAAATGTATACAGGAAGAAGATATAAAACATAGTTTCTTTATCCAAGTCCTTTTGGAAAATGCTTTTTTATATATTAAAATTGTTTTCAATTACAGTTTACATTCAATATTATTCTGTACTAATAATATTCAATAATATTCTGTACTAGTTTCAGATGTCTAGCAAAGTGGTTAGAGAATCACAGGAAACACTCTTGAAGACAGACTTCAGTGTATTTGAAAATTGCAATAGCTTCTTTTCTCTGTGGTTTGCATATGAAGGTAGAAGATGCTGCCTTTGAGATGGGACTCTCGTTTCCATAGTGCCATTGTTATTGTGGAGTTACAACATGTCAACCACAAATAACGGCCGTCATCAAAGGAAAAATAGGTGTAAGGAGAGTGTCAGCGGCAGGGATATTTTTTGGAGTGACTAATTTAAATTGTGGGTTTAAGAAACCCAAAGTATTGAACAGCCCATATACTTCTATTTTCTTTTTTTAAATTTTTAATTAATTAATTATTCTTTTGATATTTTTTATTGTTGTTCAAGTATGGTTGTCTTCATTTCCCCACCACCACTCACACAAAAAGTGTAGATCTGGTAAGTGAAGACCTGATGAGGGTCACAGTGAGAGAGTCAATGTCCCTCATCTAATTCTGAGACTTGAGTCTTCTGCTCTGACCACTGCTCCACAGGCATTCACATCATTACCACACAAGAGGTCTCTGTGAGATCAAGTGAAACTCAGAAGGCACTCCATAACACAAAGCATGGGATTTCACCTAAGGCAGCACCCCTTTCACTGCCGTGTGACCTAAGGGCTGGTAGGGTGATGACCGTGCAGGGCTGGCTGGGTCTGACTGCAGCATTTGTTCAGTGATTAAGAACCATTGCTGTTTTCCCTTCCAGCGTTCTGTGTGTCCTGGCAAGGTGGTAGTGTGGTCCCAATTACTCCATCAGGGTCAGAAATGCAGGTCATCATCACTGTTTAATCAGTTTGCTCTCTGTTAGGACGAGCTATCCCATCTTGTTTTTCTTCCAGAAATGTCTTGGTATTCTTGTTCTCTGTTCTTCTTTATAAACCCCAGAATCTCCTTGATAGTGTTTAAAAACCCCTCTTAATTTTTTAATTAAATTCAAATACTAATATGAGAGTGAACTGAAGTTTTATGATATTGTATCTTTTGTTTGCAAAATACTGTTACTTTCTCATATTTTAGCTATTCTTAATGTCTTGCATTTTGGGTTTTTTAAATTTTATCCATAAAGTTCTTATTTACCTATCTTCCTTTAAAATCATTAGTTTCTTTATATTTTGGTTGCTATTATAAATGGTATTTCCTTACACTATTTTCTCTAAATCTGCTTCTGAGGTAAAAAAAAAAAAAGCATTTTATTTTTGCATGCTAATTTTATTTTCAGAAATTTTGTTATTTATCTAAATGTCTCTTAAGAGTGTAGACAGGATACCTTCATTTCTTTCATTTCAACCTTTCTGTTTCTGTAAACGTGTGTGTGTGTGTTTAAAGAGGTGATGCCAGACAACATCCATTTATCTCATTACATTGAAGAAAACACTTTTTTTACTATTAAATATTATGTTCCTTGAGCTGCTAATAGACAGCATTTATGCTACAAAATTACTTACTTTAATTGTTTTCCTCTGATGGCCATAAAATATTCAACATTATTTGCTGCATCCTCTGAGATAAGCATACATTTTCATCACTTAATCCATTAATGTGATTACTTTTTTTTATTTTCTAAGGTTAACCCTTCCCTTCCTAAATGGTACCTCACTTGATTATAATGTATTTTAAAGATCCCTTGAGGGATTTTTAAAATTTATGATTAGATCCTATTCATTAAGTTTAGCCTACATTTCATCAACTGTCTGGGCTAGGATTGGTTTCAAGAATGTAGAAGTATTTAAAATGGGTTAGGAGCATTTTTTTTAAGGGTAATTTGTAATATATGTGTTTCTGTGTGTGTATAAACTGTGCTGGAAAGTTGAGAATAATTGACAACTAAAACTAAAAGGCTTTGTATGTGTGTATTATTTTCTACTATTGCAAATTTGTACACATTATTTTAGTTCTAATTATGTATTATGATCTTTTTCTAGCTCAGTTTGGTAAGCTGCATTTTTCTAGAAAATTATTCAAATTTTCAATTTGATTGTCATAGATGTTTCATTATAAATTTTAAATGTTTATTTATCTGAGTAATTCCTATTTTTTTTGTATTTTTGTATTCCCCTAAGTCTTTACTTATACATTTTTAAATCAATTTTGGCAGGCTTATTATTGTTGATTCTTTCTACATTAATTTATTTTTAACGTGTTTTTGGTTTATCTTTAATATTTTCTTTATTTCCTTTCTTGCTGCTTGATCTGCAATTATTTTTCTAACTTTTTTAAGTGGGATTTCAAGACCATCACTTTAGTTGTTTCAATGAAATAAAATTTAATCCAGGTATTAGTGCTATTTTGCCAATCATAAGTTCAGTTTTGTTTTCATCTATGTTCTCACAATTTTTTCCTTGTATTCTTCTAAGTTCAGCATTGGATTTTAGTTGATGTTTGATTAATTTTGTATAGAATTTTTGGGTTATTTGTAGCAAAAGCGAATTGATTTTTCAATCCATCTAGCTCACATGTTGCCAAAGTTACCTCAATTTACAATTTAACCCTATCTAATTACCCTTCTACCATTACAACTCAATTGACATGCTCTAATGGATATTGTCATTTCCTCAACAGAACCCTGAAACTCTCTATTTCCATTTTTCTGAACATTCACACTATCGCTTTCTGTGACTCCACAGTCTTCTGAGTTTCTTGTACCCTACCTCTCTTTCAGCTTCCACGCTGCCTCTTCTGTCTATGTCCACATGCAATTGCTGTTCAGTAGCTGACCCTATGACCTGTTTCAACCGTTTGCTGTGCTTACTTTCAACTGAGTTTAACTATTCAAATGGCTCAATGCATCTTTGTTAATAATTCCTAAATGTGTATCCTTAGATAAGTCTTCTGAGTTGCAGACTCATGGAGCTGATACATCCGTTGACACTGTTGTTTAGATGCCTGCTCTGCAGCTGCCCCTGCCAGGTGACGTACCATTTTTCTTGATTTGCCTAAATAACCCTTGTATCCATTCTTCATTCTTGAGCTTTAGTAAATTTGCCAAAGTGTATATTGGTTTTGTTATTATGTTTCCATTTTTATCAAAGATTTTACCTTTGGTCCACATATTCTTGTATTCAGTCAGTCATTTCAGAAAGAAAATTCTCCAATTATTAAATAATTGGCTTTAATCTGTGCATAAAATCCTGTCACTTTTCCTCAAAGGTGCTTCAGTAACACATGTGTAGTTAATTGCTTGGCAGAAAAAACCCACAGTATTTGCTCAGATGGTTTCAGGGTAGGGACTTATGCCCATTTTCAAAGTGTATTATGGTGGAACTGTTGGAACATTCTAAGGCATGGTTTTTGTGTTGGTAGAGACTACCTACTAGAATGCCATGAGAAATGTTTATCCCCATTCAAAACACAATATTTGATATGGAGGAGACAATATTAGAATGCAGCACTGGAATATTAAAAATAGTATTCTATTCATTTTAAAGCTGAACACATTGCTAGAAGCTTAGGATTTCAGTGAAATGTGTACAACATAATCACAGGCCTTTAAAAAGACTGCCATTTGAACAAATCTATTAGACGTTTCCCAGTCAGCCCAATTGTTTATAAGGTATTAAATGAGCTACAAAGCCCAGCATGTTTGTCATGCTCCATAATAATAGCACCTGTTAAACAGCTCGCTGCAGCTGCACTTTTAGCAGATTACAAACCATTAGGCAGGTTTCCTTCTATCAGATAATTTCTTTTCTTTTGCATCAGACTTTCTGGATCATAAAATGAGCATTTTTTCATAGTCCTTCACTGATTGAGATGAGGAGAGTGATTTTAAAATTATTAGCATGTTCAGTTACAAATTGCAAATGTTATATTTAAATGCAGTAGGAAAACATTTCATTAACTTTTAATCCAATTTAAGATTGTTTTTACCCCTTGGGACTAGATGTATGTAGGTTCATCATAATCTTTTGGAACAAAATTTTGAAGAAAATTTAAAAGTAAAAAAATGGAGTAAAGAAATACAAAGACCTATATTAAAAGATTTTTTCAAGGTCCAGAAAGTTGCCAAATGGAAGAAACATCTGGCATCTATTTTATTGCCTCATTAATTTTTTAAGCATTTGCAGGTTGTCTAAATTGTCAAAATCTTCTTGTGTATGCACACACACACACACACAATTACCTTTAGAGCAATAAAGAATATAAAACAAATAAGGCAATTTATTCACTTATTCAAGATTCAATAGGTGTACAGAAGCTTTAGGTGTTCTGCTAGGGACCAGCACTAAAACAGTGAGGAACCGTACTCATCTATCTTTGATCCTACACTCATGGAGCTTACCGTTGCCTCGGGAAGGCAGGCTTTACTCAAATGTACCAGAAAAACAAGCAGTGACAATACTATATAGGGTGGAACAAAAATAGGCTTACCGTTGGTAGAATGAAAAATAATACAATAATAAATAATAAAAGAATAAGCTGTGTGTTTTCGCATACTCACAACAGTAAATCTACTTTTGCTGCACCCTGTATATGCATACCCATGCTTACATACATATGCCTCTTCTCTCTCTCTCTCTCTCTCTCTCTCTCTCAGAAACAAGGAGGAAGATTGCAATGGATGAGTCTCCTTCGTTTCTCAGCAACCAGCTCATTTAGTATTTTGTAATCATTGTTACATTGGTTTCTTTGATAGGGCCATACTAGCCTTTCAATTTTCCAAGTGCTTCCTAGGCAACCCTTACCACAGTCTCTCTACCTTGTGGTTCTTCTCCCTCAGAATAACCCTCTATTTCCTCTCTACTCCACATAACCAGCTTTAATGTCACCTAATGTTTTTTCTTGTTCATGACCCATTGCTCTTATTAAACATGGTCTGGTTCTCTTTCTCTGTGAAAGAAGTCAGCAGTTTCTCAAGGAAGTCCTTGCCCATTTCCTAAGGTCAGTTCCTTAATGTCAATGAGCCTCCTCTGTGTGCGGTAGTGTGAATGGATAATATCAGTTTTGCACTCAGAGGCTAAGAAGTGATCCTAAAGAGTAACATAATGGACTTCAAAACACTTCGAACCCAAACATGACATACTGTAACAAGCCAGATCACTGGGCAGAGGGAAGCGGGCATCCACAAGTTGGTGTGAGAGCCTGCCTTCCCTGGAGAAGGGAGGGGCCATATGAGGGCGCCACTGAAGCAACAGTAAAAGAGCTAGCCTAACATGCCAATGTGTGTTGCCCTGGAAACCTAATAGCATGGTGTGACACAACAGAAGGATGTTTGCACAGGGTAAGTGCCAGGCTAGTAAAATGTTTGGACAAAGAAAAAGACCCTCCTACCTGCTTGTAGGTCATAGTGGCAGGAGGAGGGGCGGAAATGCTGTGTGGGCTGATGAGCATGGTAGATGTTAGCCTGAATTGGCTGACCAGTTCTGGACGAGCCTATAACATGTAGGATTTGGGGGCAGAAGATTTAAATGGAAGGCATGGAGAGACTCACCCCTTTTTTGGTTCTTCTTGTTTATCCAGTTGGGGAGGGATTGGAACATTCATAGGACTCAGCAGACACTGGGCCCCACTTGTGGTTCTTGTTTTGCCCTTGCTTGCTTGGTCAGGAGCAGGCTCACATGGGATACATGCCTTGGTGGCAGCAGCCCACAGGACACAGTGGCTCTGCACCTCATGGCATGGGTCCTGGACTCCTCCCATTCTCTTGCTCTGAGAACAGAGCACAGGTATGTAGGCCAGGTACATTTGCTGGTCCTGCAGACAGAGCTCCTTAAAAGGCCAGATTACTGCAGCGCCCTGGTCCCAGCAGGGGGAGGAAACTGCTGTGTGTCAATGGAGGTGCCAGTCCCACAAGTGTGCACTCCAGAGAATGACATGTTTGCATAACAGCTAGCTTTGGGTCCCAGAAGGACAGATCTGGACACTGCTTCTGGTCCTAGGGGTGGCTGGTTTCTGACTGTGCTTTGCTGAAGAGAATGGCTTCTAGCCAGAGAGTCCCCACTCCCCCTCACCCCGATTCAGCAACCTTTTAATAAAAACCTTTTTTTTTCCCCACCAATTTTTGTGTTATGTTTGAGTATGGTGGCAGGCAGCCCAATCCCACTTTTTTTTGTAACAATATTGCTCATATCTGTTTCTTTGCTCAAACATACCCAATCACACTGTCTAGTATAGTTCATCAAAGATTCTAGAATGGCAGTAAAAGATAAAAACTTTAATAATAAAGTGTCAGCAATACAGAGATCACCAAAATCTGACTCTTTCTTTAAAAAATCCCCAGTGGAGAAATATAACCCCCCAAATTAAATCCCCTTACAAATTATGGTTTGAAGATGTAAGAGATTATGTTGAAAATGAAATTATTTTTAGGATGTTTTCAAGTACATATTTCTAAATTCTTATTTTACGTTAATATAAAATAAAAAATAGCATTGTTCCCACTTTCTTATTATGTTAAGTTTCATGAAGAATAATGTTTGGGTAGAACAGAGTATGCTTTAACTATTATAACCTAGGCTCAATAATATGAAATGTAAAGTTTCTTTAGGTTCTCAAAAGTTTTAATGAGCTCAATAATGAACAAAAATACAATAAATGAGGAAAAAGCATGAATAGACAATCACCAAGTGGAAAATATATTAATGACCAAAAAGGTATAAGTAGGTATAATGACTGAATTGAAGCAATCATCAGGGAGATGCAAATTAAAACAATTTTCATGATTCCACTTATAAATAGTTCAAAGAGTTAAAGGAAGATAAAATAATTAAAAGATGCTAAGTCCCCAATCAACTACATATATTTTTATGTTTCATTCTTTAATCCACAATGCACTTACTCCAAGCAAAATTATTCCTACAAAATAGTGTTTTATGTTTCCATGCCCTATACCAACTACCCAGATAACCAACACCTGAAAAGGTGTTTCTCTTGATGTTTCTATGCCTTGTGAGACTGAGAGCCTGTTAAGAACTGTATGTTTGCCGTGTTCTCTCTGAGGTATTGCTTTTTCCCGCATCTCCTTTTTTTCTTTCTTTTTTTTAATTTTTCTTCTTCTTGGAACCTACTCCTAAGTTAGGTTGCCTCCCCCCTTTTAATATAGGCAAGAAGTATATTTTTATTTCCTTTGTCTTGATTTTTGGCCAAGGCATTTATTGGGTCTCATTTTATATACATGCAAATTTGGTTTGTTGGTTCCCCATTATGAGAGATATGAAACCTTGTAATATTGTTCATGTTCAATTATTTGAGATTTGTAATACACCTGAATAATACATCTGAAGAGAGATCTTGGCATTAGAATAATTTCCAATGTAGATATAAAATTCACATATTATTGTTCTGACCAACTGCTTTTTGATATATCTCATCTTTAATGTTCTTTATTTAATAATTTCATTATTGTATTTCTCAGTCATTCCTTGGTTCATATATAGTATTTGCATGCCCACTCAAATAAATGTCATATGTATTCTTATCTACCATGAAACCACCAAAGCATTCACTTTATAGGATGTATCAATTGCTTAGAAAGTTTCCCTCAAGGTTCTTAGCACAGGATGATCACTGCTTTTATGTTTATTACTATAGATTAGTTTGCCAGTCTTACCACTTCATTGAAATTGAATAATGTAGCAGATCCTCTTTTGCGTCTGGCTTCATTCCTTAAACATAATGTGTGAAAATTCTTCCATTTTGAGTATATCAGTAATTTGTTTATTCTTATGATTAATTATAATGATATAGTATGTTATACAAATATAACATAATTGTTAAACTTCTGACTGGCTGATAAATATTAAGGCTGTTTCTATTGTTTTGCTATTATTGAAAAATCTATATATTTTTATACTTATCTGAGGACATACTTATTGATTTTAGAGAGAGTGGAATGAGGGAGAGGGGGAGAGAGAGAAACATTAATATGAAAGAGAAACATCAGTTGGTTGCCTCTAGCATGCACCTTGAAAGGGGACAGAACTCTCAACCTAGGTATGTGCCCTGATGGGGAATCAAACCTGAAACTTCTCAGTTTACAGGATGATACTACAACCAAATGAGCTGCAGTAGCCAGGGTTATAAAATTTTTGTTTATACATTTTTGTGCATGTATATGTTTATTAATCTGTAGTAAACATCTAGGAGTGGAATTGCTATATACTCAGTTGGGTGTATATTTAACTGTATGAGAAGCTATTTAAATACAAGTTGTTAAATATCCAAAGTGATTCCACTACATTATACTATATTAAATAATTGATAAACTTTATAGTTTTCCTACATTCTTACCAACATTTGGCAATCTTTTAAATTTTAGTTGTTCTTATAAGCATGCAATGGTTTTTATCTGCATTTCCCTGATGAATACTTATATGCTTATTGATCTACATCTTATTGATTATTCATAGTTTTTTCCTTTGTAACTATGTTTATTCAAGCCTTTTCTTCATTTCTTGTGTTATTGGTTAAGACTGAGCTCTTTATGTTGGATTCAAATCCTCTGTCAGATATATATATTGCAAGTATTTAATTCCAGTTTGTGTCTGGCCTCTTCATTTATTAAGGGTGTTTATCCAGAGCAGGCATTTGAAATTTTATGAAATCCAATTTGTCATTTTTCATTTTAAGTTAGTGGTTTTTGTGCCCTTTTAAGTAAAACAATTCTCCACCCAATGATTGTGAAGTATTCTTCTGCAATTTCTTTTAGAAGTTGTCATATATAAATATATATGAAATATATATTTATATGAAATATATTTATATATAGTGAAATGTGTATATGAAAACTTCTAGAAAATGCAAAATAACATATATTGAGAAGGAATATGATATACATACTTTAAATATATCTTAGATCAAATTTTCTAAGAAAAATTTCTGAAATAAATATTTGTACACAGAAAATTTTATTGAGAAGTCCTCTTAAGTATTATCCTTGTAAGGAATTAAAGGATTTCTGAACCTGGGAAGGCTTTTCAGAATTACCTCACATTCACAAAAGAATTAATATTAATGAACTCTCTAAAATCAAAACACTATTGCATTCCTGGAATAAATTCCACTTGGTATTAATGAAGTTTCCTCAGTAAAAGTCAACATGGAAAAGAATGTTTTCAGACTTTCTACAGAATAAATAAATTAAATAAAAACAAAACTAAACAAACCAAAAATTAAATAATAACAATGAAATAGTATTTTATTTATATTTGCACAGGAATTGTTTAAGGTTTAAAATAAATTCTTATTATAGAGGTAAATCAAGTAGTTTTTATGACAAATTTCAATATAAAGCTGTGCTATTTCTCTTGGAAAATATTTACTTACCCTGTCTCCACTTACTGTAAACAGAGAGTAAATGTGTACTATGTGCAAGAAAAGCCAAGAGTTAACTGATTTGTAAGTGGATGGATTTTAATAAAATAAATAGCATTTTAATTTTTCTGTGTTGATATTACATACCCTCCATATGATATAATAAGATTGTCACTTTTCTTCTTTAGTCTTCCTTTCAAAACCCACAACTACTGTCTAATCATAATAACAAATTCAGAAAATCTGCTATTGAGAAACACTCTGCAATGTACCTGACCAGGAAATATTAATGTCATTAGCAAACTGTCGAGGTCATCAGAATACAAAAACATCTAAGAACCTGTTACAGTCTTGCGGAGCCGAAGAGGATATGATGGCTAAAGTGTGAAATACTGTACTGAGATCATGGAACAGAAAAAGTACATTTAAAAAGTTTAAAAAGTCCAAATACATTATGTACTTTAGTTAATGATAATTTGTCAATATTGTTTCATTAGTTGATACAAATGCATCATACAATTGTAATACATTAATACTAAAAGAAAATGGGTGCCAGGTGAATGGCAATTGTCTGTATAATATTTGTAACTTTTCTGTAAATCTGAAACTAGTCTAATACAACAGCATATATATAGAAAAAACTTACAGTGATTTATTTTCTATTCTAAATAGACATTTAAAGGAATCTAGATGCAGTTCACCAGAGGATTCTTTTGTAAGTGTAATCCTAAAAGTCGTATAGTAAGCCTATGTTTACAATAAACCTATGCTTATAATAGCTATTCTGTGGTTATATTTACTCCTTTTATGCAGTTCATATGGTTCCTGGAGATATAATTAGACATATTAGTCATTTTTATATCTTACAATGTTTTTAATAGCTGTTTTTCATACACATGCTGATAAAGACAATATAAAAATAACCTATTAAATATTAAAGCAAGTTATCCTTTGTTTATTATTACAGTGTTTAGATTGCTTTGGGGTATCTTCTCCTCTTTGGAAGTCATTCCAATACTCAATACATAGAAGTCTACTGGCTTCACAGGCATCACAACCTAATTAAGAAAAAAGCAAGATAATAAGTCTGATTTTTCTTCATGTGGTGGAAAAAATACTAAAATACTAACAAAAAACGTTTTTAAAGGTTTAGAGCAAATATCTCTGCCAAAACTTCATATACCATCTAAAGATATATATTTCATGTGTATGTCTGTTCACTGCTCTGTAAATAAATATTACCCATGATTTTGTAGGTATTAGTTAAAACAGTTTAATTGAGGTATAACTGAAATTCAATAAATTGCATATATTTAAAGTGTGCAATCAAATATGTTTTTTAACATTTTATTGATTTATTTTTAGAGAAGATAAAGGAAGGAGAAAGATAGGGAGAGAAACATCCATGTGTGGTTGGCTCTCATGCACCCCCTACTGGGGAGCTAACCTGCAACCCAGGCCTATGCTCTGAGTGGGAATTGAACCAGTAACCCTTTGGTTCTCAAGCTGGTGCTCAATCCACTGAGCCACACCAACCAGGTACAATTGGATATGTTTTCACATTTGTGTGTATGTGTATGAGAGAGAGAAAGAAACAGAGAAAGTGAAATCATCCCATCACCACAATAAAAATACAGTCAAAATAATAAATATGTCCATCATACCAGAAGTATCTGGTGTCATTTTGTAATTCTTCCCTCTCTGCACACACCTCACTCATCCCGAAGCAATCACTGATCTTCTTTCTGTCATTACAGGTGAGATTATATTATCTTAGAATTTCATAGATGTGGAATAATACAATATACTGTCATTTACATGTAGCTTTTTCATGAAGAATGATTATTTTGAGATTCACCCATTTTGTTGTGTGCAACTGCTGTACATTCCTTTTTATTACTGAGTCGTATTGAATTATATGGATATATCAAGTTTGTTTTCTCATCCGTTGATACTTGTGTTCCCAATTTTGGGGTAATAAGTTAGTATGAGCTTTTATGTATGAGTTTTGTATAGCTGTTTATTCCTTTTTTCCTTGGAATGAAATGGTGGGATTATAGAGTAGGCATATGTTTAACTCTTAAGAAACTACCAAACTGTATTGCAAAGTGGTTCTACCTTCTTCATTCTTAAATAAAGTAGTTATTTTTAAATGTAGGTTATAAAAACCCATAAGTGATAAAAATATAGCGTCATGATAAAAAGTAGGTGAGTGATGTTTGTGCTTCCTTAGTATATTCTTGAAACTGGTATTTCTCAAAAAAAAACACCTTTTTTTTATCTACAGATTTTTCTAAGAGTTGTCAAATAGCTTCATCTGTCAAATTAGCTTTTCAAAGGTCAGAGGGTTGCTCAATTTGTGGATAATCTAGGACATGGGTGGCTGGAGTTCATTGTACTATGTATTCAGTCATTTGTTGATTACACTAAGAAAATGACAAACTTGGAATCTGAGGTCCATAAAAGTGCTTCTAGGCCTGATATACATTTTACATCACATACTTATATCCAGTACTTCTCATAGACCACATTATCCTCTGTTTCAATCATATTATCTGACATAACAATTACTAGATATTACCTAGCAGGGAAATATATATATATGTGTGTGTATATTATATATATAATATATATATAAAGAAATATATATATTTCTTCTTCTAATGTTAATTTCCCTTAAGACAAACATGGGAGAGAAATAATTATAAAGTTCCTAAAATGTGTGTCCTAATTCCTTCATATCTGAACTTACATAGACTTAGATATTTTCATATTGTGCTTTGTTTGTATTAATACATTCACTGTGAGAAAAATTTCATTTTGATCTACATATTTGTTGTAGTTTTGAAATTTTAATCTATATATTTAGGTTTTTTATAATTAAGCAGAAATGCTTTTTCATGATGTGGGGGAGGCCGAGCTATGAATCTCCTCTTAACATTAGGATGTAAAACTCCACTGGCACATACCTTGAGAAGCACCTGGAATATCATTCTAATGGCTGGTACTGCGAACAGAGCTTAGACTATTTATGAGGTAACATTTTTTAAAAGTCACACTAATACTTTAAACTTAAACTTCCCATCCTCTAATTACAATTACATTTTGCATACTTTGCATAAACCTTTGCAGCACATGGTATTGTTTTGCTTTTATTTCTTCTTGATCCTTTGTGTTTGTTTTTGGTTTTTTGGTGTACAGTACTTGAAGAAACTTGACAAAATGATAAAGTATGAAATATCTATTTCAAGTGATTTTAAACTCTAAATTATCCATGAAACTCTAGTAGAGTAGGTTGCGTGAAATTACATTGTTGAAGATGTCACGTTAGTAATAACTGTGTGTCATGTAAGGGAGAAAACACAGTTTATGTTTGAGGCACTCTCCTGCAAATTATCTAGGCCAATACAGGGACTTCATTGAAGCTCATGGACTCACAACTTATGTTTTCCAATGAGTATAAAAATGTTTTAATGATATTGCAAAAATCACACATTACTGTCAAGCAGGCTGTTTGCATTTTCCTCTCTATAAATTCTTAAAATTAAAAAGCTAATTCAAAACAACATGCAAATATTCATACTATTATTACCCTTTCTTGACATTATTTTTATAGTCAGATATCTCATTCTGCTAAAGAACCATTTTACCAGTTACCATCATATCTTTGAGGACTTCCTAATTTAATAACCTATAATCAAAAAGGAGATACATACTGCCCTAGCCATTCCATTTTAATCATCCTTCCCTTAGTCTCTTTCTTTTCCTCAGGATAATAACATTAGCGCTTTTAGATAATAAATAACTCCAATAAATGTTTAAAAAGTTCCCTCCACTGAATACTGTTATAGCGACCTGTTAGTGATACTTTTTAGTCTCAGCTCTCTCATTGGCAGTTATAGTGTCCATCACCATGCAAGAATCAACACTCTCCACTTCTGCTAAGAAAATCAGAAACGTGACCTTCAATCCACATTTATTTCTGTTTCTCTGGACCGTATTTGAGACAAGTATTTTTGTTTTAGATATTGGACAATAGCTAACAGACTATAACATCTGAGACAATGTAAGCAAGCAAAGTGAGTCTTAGAATAATCATAACTTATCTCTGGAATCATTTTCTCATCGTAGTATGTGCTGTCAGAAACTGTAAAGGGTCTGAGAGTTACCCTGCTTGCAAATTAAAACATTTTATATTCATTGAAAACCATGACATAAGTTTTGAGCCCATTAACTTCAATGAAGTCCTTGTGTTTGCCTAAATGATATGTGCAGGAGTGCGTTCAAACATGAACCCGCTCCCTTACAAGACAACAAATTGGTTTGAAACAGATACACACATGCACACACACACACACACACACACACACAAGACCTCTGAATGGAGGAAAAATTTATTTATGTACCGAGAATCTTCTGTCAGCCCCCACACTCCAATTTCTTATGAGATGGTACCTATCATTTGTAGGTACTCGCACATAGGAGTTAAACACTGAAATTATGAAACTTTGACCTTACATTGTAGTTGTTGGCACATCTGCTTTCCTACCTTTCAGAGGTAGCAAGAAAGACATTTACTCTAAATGTAAACAATTCTTCATAGAGGAGGGGAGAGAAAGTCTCCAGCTTCCCTTCATCACCATGGAATATAAACAAATGCCACTGTATTTTATTTCTCTTAGAATGTAAGCAAATGACTTCAATGAAGACAAGATTTTATTTAAATCCCTCAGTACAAACCATGATTTCTAAGTTCCAAGGCATGTGTATCATTCAACTTGTCTATAATTAAGCTTTCTCTTTGCAAAGAAAGCCCTCACCATGAAGAAAAATGAAAATGTTAAGAGACTGTTGCCTTTGATACTGTAGATAGGGGACATCTGAGAAGAACACAACAGCCTCATTAAATTGAAAAAACATATTAAAATTCAGGGTCGATGAGGTACCCTACATTTGAAGAATCTGTATCTAGAGAAGAGGGAGCTAGCTACATGAAGAAAGAGCTGAAACAATCTTCATGAGGGTATCCTTGAACCAGATAATAAATCCATTATGCCAAGCAAGGAACAACCAGAAATTGGATGCTGCAGCTCACAAAGGGTTGGGGTATTTGAGCTCTGACTCGCTGGTGTGAAGAGCCCATGTTGAACACCTGAGGCATTTCGTAGAGACTCCAGAAAGGGTAAACTGCAGTAGTGAATCCAAAATAGCCAGTGTAAAGATTACTCCAAACTTATCTAAGAAACGTAAAAACAAGGCTGAGAAGAACTACAAAAAAATTAAATGCTTGAGAATAAAGGATAACACACTTTGAAGAAACACAACAAACATAACAAAGTACAACAAAACTTACAATGTCTAGGAAATCATCAAAATTAACTAAACACAGGGTGAAGCAGTAACATGAGACAAGAAATACAGAAGTGATGAACATTACTCAACTGTTAGATTTAGATAAGTACTTTAAAGGAGCAATTATAGTTGTGTTAAAATCTAAAGGAAAATATATTAAACATAGCAAAAAAATGGAAAATATAAAAGAGAAGTCCGTGTAATATATTGAATAACAATATTAGGAAGTAATGTTCATTGACTGTTATACAAGAAGAAAAAATTAGTGAACTTAAAGACCAGAAAAGTTATACCAGCAATTTAGTAAAGTATTTTTATGTTAAAAACAATGAAGAAAGTCACATAGTCACCTCTTTAATTGCAGAAGAATATTTGGCCAAAATTAAAAACTATTCAAAATAAGGAATCTTAGAAAACTAATGATAAAAGGTGATGTGTTCTGTTTGATTACTGGCATCAACAAACAAAAGACCCACACGGTTAATACCATGCTTTAAAGAGCAGTGCTGAACCCACTCCCCCACCACCACCAGGATGAAATGAGAATACCCACTCACCCTACTTTTGTTCCACACTTCACTGGAAGTTCTACTTGTTGTAATAAAAAAGAGAGAGAAATAAAGAGCATATGTTGTGGAAAGGAAGAATAAAACTTACCTGTATTTTCAAAGAATATGATCCAGAATATAGGGTATCCCATAGAAACTATAAGAAAGTTCCTAGAAATAATAATCCATTTGTAAATTATGCAGTGTATGTTCACCACACAAGATTTGGCTTTGGGTGTTGGGCACATGGTACAATGTGCAGATCACGTGTCATAGAAATGTACACTTGAAACCAATGTGACCATATGAATGAGTGTCACCCCAATACATTTAATACAAATTAAAATAAAATAAACCAACTGTATCTCTATTACTTGCAACACGTGTGAATTAAATTAAAAGAATATGATTATGATAATAGGATCCAAAATATCAAATTTACAGGGATAAGTTAAAATATATATGTATATACACAACTTGAAATCCATGAAAATAGAAATATAAATAAATATAAAACATTAGAGTCCATAAATTTATCCATACATATATGATCAATAGAATCTTTAGTAAAGTGTCAAGGTAATTCAATGGAGAAAGGGTATTCTTTTCCAAAACAATTTGCTTAAACAACAGGATATTCATATGGACAATTCAAAATAAAAGTTAGTTTTAAATAGAAAAATAACACTGTGGATATCAGGCATAATCATTAAAATTAAAACTGTGAAAAAATTAAGAAAAGTTAGAAACTCTTTGCCATCTTAAGTTTCCTTGGTTAGAAAACAGAGAGATCAAACAAACAAATGGTAAATGACACTTTAAATGAAATACTTTGGCTCTTCTCAACATACTACAAGGACATTGAAAAGGCAAGTCATGAGTTGAGAGTGTATATTTGTAAAATATACTTTAATACATTTTTTAAATTCTGGAAAGTCAATTTTAAAAATGGGCAACATATTTGGATGTATACCTGTCCATGTTCAACTCTCCTGGGACCCAGCAACAGAAAAGCTACTGTGTGGAACACGGCAGATCACCAAGCTGGGGGGGATGAGGGAGCCCTCTGGACACTCTAACACTAGCAATTAAATGCACTGACACAGAAGTGACATACTTCACTGTTGCTCGAACTCATTGGCCAGAATTAGTCATGTGACCACACCAAACCACCAGGGAGCTAAGAATGTAAGCCTACTCTGGCTGGAAGTAGGGAAATACTTGGTGAACAGTAATTATATTAATCAATAAGTCAAACTGGTTGTTTCTAAATAAACTTGTATTAAATTATACAGTTTGATGAATTTTTAAATTATCCCTAGGAAAAATTCTTATACTATATTCTTTGCTGGAAAGTTTTGGAAGACGCCTTGGGTTACAAGTCTTGGGCAGGCTCAAAGCTGAACTGAGATTTATGGGCATGATTGGATTTATAATAAATACAGTATGATCTTTGCTAACATTCAGGATTAAACACCAGTTGGTCCAACTCAGGAATCTTTGAGGATGCTAATCACATTTAAAGACATTGTCAGAATTCTGTTCTACACTGCCTTGAGAAGTCAGAATGAATGTTACTTTTACACTGTTTTTCAGAACACTGAATAAGTGTCACTTTTTATCCCAACAAGCCTTTGCACTTACTAATTCCTCTTTGGTACATCCTTACCCACTTTCTCAGACTGAGAAACTTATTCTCCTAGTTTCAGCTTCCAAAACACTTCTCACATACTTCTTTTCCTACTCCTGTTATATTGCTGCATTCTCTGTGTTAGCGGTACCTTCATATAAAACTAGTGCATAGTACATCTCTGCTTATACTAAAACTGCATCTCTACCAATGTCCTGTTCGATGTTTTAATAATGGCCCTAAATTTTTCAGTTTTTACAAGATTCACATGCATTTTATCTGTAGTCACCCACATCAGGTATGTCACTTGTTCCATATTTGCTCAATCAATGAAGACATGACTGTAGAAGAGAATGAAGATATACCTGTTCAAAAATATTTTCCATCTAAAAATCATATGACAAAATAATGTAATAGGAGATAAACATAATTTATGACCAGGCCCTGGCTGGCATAGCTCAGTGGATTGAGCGTGGGCTGTGAACTCAAGGGTCTACAGGTTTGATTCCTAGTCAGGGTGCATGCCTGGGCTGTGGGCCAGGTCCCCAGTGGGGGCCATGCTAGAGGCAACCACACACTGATGTTTCTCTCTGTTTCTCCCTCCCTTCCCCTCTCTAAAAAAAATAATAAATAAAATCTAAAAACAATTTCATGACCAAAAATTGGTATACTAATAAAATGTATTTTGTAAAAAGTTGGTGAAAAGAAGTTAGATTGCTTAAACTGCTGATTCATAGAACTTTACATACACTGATGAAGATGAATTAAACTTCAAAACTTAACATAGGTACTTTAAATATATTAAAAATAATTTTACAGAGATTTGGGATAGTAGACAAGTTATTTATAAGGAAAGTAATACAATAATTAATGAATAATAACACAAGAATAATTACAACTGTAAATCATTTTGCTCCACCATGTATAATGAGAAAACTGACTCAAAGTAAATTCCTAAAGCATGTTTTCAGAGAACAGGGCTTGTTAAAAATCCCAAATAAATTCAAAACCACATTTCCATCATCTTGTTTTTTAACACATTGTGCATTTGGCTTTTAGGCAAGTCTGAACCCATTCTTATTTACTAAATTAACTATAATAAGGAATTTCCTCATTTCAGTGAAGGAAGGATTAGAAAAAGAAAGTTGAGGTAAGGGAGGATAATAGCCTAGAAGAAACACACAACAAAGCCATTCCGCTGAAAATGCAGAATGATTCCAATGCCTGCAGATTCCTGTAGAATGAGAGTAGACAAGTTCCTCTATCCCTGACTTTTAGGTCAATTCAGAGCCTTTTCTGAAGATCTTGAAAAATCCTCTGGGCTGAAAATGTAAATGATGCAAACTAAGTACCAAAATAGTGATAAGAGTGATGGAAAGCATTTCACACTATATACATATGTGGTAATTTAAAAAGAGATTTTATAAGTGCTAAGTGGTGCAACTAGTATTCAGGAAGTCCTGCCAAATGCATGAATAATAATAAATATGAATTCCCTTGGGTCAAACAAGAATGTCCTAAATTGAGACCAAGTCCTTCCAGGCATTTCAGAGAAATGCTTCAAAGAGTATCCTTTTAAAAGTATTTTGCAGACAAAAAAATAATGCAATATCAGACACAAATTATTCCTTTTTAGGTAAGGGCTTATCTTAAAAACAAGATCTCATTCTTGGGTCACAAGGTTTTGTATAATGTGAGAAGATATATTAAATCACTATTTATATTTAATAAGTTACTATTGTTAAGGTTATTAAGATATTCTGGTAAAAGTTTTAAGCAACATAATTAAGGATTTAAAATTTAAAATGCCCTTCTTATGATAGCTGGTAAGCCTTGCTACTAAAATTAATTTTCTGCCTACATGCTAGAATGTGATATTATATTTTTTCTTTTGGGGAAAAGAGAAACATGAGAATTGTAATTTAATCTTTCCCTTGTATTTCATATTTAAGGCATTATGTTTTTTGCATATATTATACCTTAACAAATTGGGGAAGAACACTACAAAAAAAGTCTAATCTTACAATATACTAACATCACATTTTTTTTGCCTTTCTATTCACAGTAAAAGACTATCTTTTTATAAGCTGATTAATCTCGCGCAGGTGTTGGAGATTATCTAAATGCTTCCATCCCTAACACTCTATGTTTAAATAATGGCTTTGCATCCCATTGTGCTTCTCAGTCATTTTTATGTTCCCTAAATTAATAAAGGAATGAATAATAAAGCTGTCTTTAACTCATACCTTTTTTACTGTAGGCAGTGATTTTATGTTTTTGATCAATTACTCCCTTTCGGGTTAGTTTAAAAATTAAATCAAAGCAAAAATACCCCTGCTGAACTTAGTTTACAAAATGAGGTGGACAGAATTCCTGAAGATTTTACAAGTGCATCATCATCTTGGAACCTAACCTTTAGAAACTTGGCCTTATGTATAGTGCCTGTTGACATTCTCATTTTATTCTAAATGCATCTTTGAAAATCACTTCTTTTTAACTTCAAGAGAAGGGAAAAATCTTTCATATTCAATTCCAGAAACTGAAATTACCTTCGTGTCTTGACACGTGTTCCTCTCGCCCGCAAGCTGTATCTTTGACTTCACACATCCTCTCTCTCTGCGGTAAATTAAGCACATATGCTGGAATGGATACATGAAGTATAATACGATTGTAATTTGTGTCATCAATCTGAAAGAAAGGTCCAGGGTAAAGTACTGGAAGAAAACATCATTCCATGAGGGTGAATACTCTTGTGAATTTTCTTACAAGTCAAGAAATTTAAACATAGGCCCCAGCTGGTCTGGATCAGTGGATTGAGCACCGACCTGCAAACCAAAGGTTCGCTGGTTCAATTCTCAGTCAGGGCACATGCCTGGGTTGTGAGCCACATCCCCAGGGGGTGTGTGAGAGGCAACCACACATTGATGTTTCTTTCCCTTTATTTCTCCCTCTCTCTCTAAAAAATAGATAAAATATTTTTAAAAAAGAAATTTAAGTCATAGAAAATGGTTTTCATGTTTTTAGGTCTCTTTTTTCATCTCCCCACCAATCCTGTGGATTTAGGATTTCTCCTGACTTCTTATCACTAAAAGAAAAAAAGAAGAGTGAACTTGTGTGAGATGTCCCTTAAATTTGCTATTACCCACACAGTGTTCAGCGTATTTTCTGCCACAACCTAAGCACTCTAAAAACATTAGTCATTGAAAGTATTTTATGCTTTTTATGGAAACTGAAAAGCATACTCTTTTTTCATGATGTGTTTAATAAAAACTTGCTGAATGTCTCTAGTTATTTATATGCCACAAAGAAATTGAGCCATGGCAAGACAGCTTAGGATAAAACTGGGAAGTGTATAGCAGTTACAATACGTTCAACTGAAGAAATGATCCAAAGCTTGTTTTATTTCTACTTGTGTTATTTAAGGTAAAGATAACATCAAGGAAAGTAACATTCTTGTCTAATACCTTTTCTGCCTCTTCAACTGAACTTTCAAACATGGCTGATAGCTCTGAACAGGGTGCGCATGATCAGTCGTTTGACAGATGCGTGCCTTTTCCGAAGCGAATCACTTTTATTAAAATATATTGTGAATGGCATTTTACCCTTAAAGCCCGACATTTTAGAGGTTAGAATTGTACTTCTGCTAAAAATAATGTTAGGCTATGGCTCTTACCAAATAATAAACACCTGCCATTGTACATATAGAAAAAGGAAGTGAAATACTTTTCATGTCAAAGATTTATTCTCTTCTTTTCTGTTTTATGATCAAAACTGCTAAGCACCTTACACATCCAATAAATGGAACAATACTTCATTGTCATGCTAGGATTCACAACCCTTATATCATTCTACTTCATACCATCCTGACCAATTGAGGAACACGTTAGTTTTCCTTCCCTAAAGGGACATTGGAGACATTTTCATAATGAAGTGTAGGCTTATTTTGAAAGAAGATTATTATTTAATAAGGATAAAAATCATCCATATAGTTTAAGCAAAAGGAATGTAAATGTTAGACTAGGAGGAGTAACAAACAAAAAAATAAAATAGTTTAGGTCAATGATTGAGACTGAAACTATTATCCTTTTATGCAAATTAACTTTATATTAAATAAATAATAATTATTCCATTTAGGGAGTTTTTTCCATATAACAGAAATATAGCTCCTTATATAAAAGCAAGAATAATAATTTTTCTATAAAACTATTGTCTTTTCAATATGCATGTACACATATAACTAGCTGCATATATATCTGATTCTTTATGGTTGGGTGAATTGTAAGGTGGGGAAAAAAAGGAGGAAAGAAAAATATAAGAAATAGAAAATACAGATTATTTGTTTTAATTACTCAGAATATACCCACTAACAAGGAAAATAAAATAAGGTCAGAAACCACAGGTAGTACACATCAAACTTGATAGCAGTTGTGGTTTTCTGGTCTTATTCATGAATTAATTCCAGAAATATTTATTGAGCATTCACTGCATAGAGTTTACGGTCCTTGACCTTGACAACATAGATGAATAAGTCACAGTTCTTTATATCAAATGTCTAAGAGAAAGATGAATTTATAACCAGATACATGTGCTAAAGTAAGTTAGGATCAGAATACAAAGTGCATATGAATTAACAACTGGACAACAGAAGGAGATTCCTTATATCCTCATCACATAAGGAAAGGGAAGAGGACCTCATTAAGCCATACTGGTCTAACCTGAAGGTAATGAATGAGTTGAGATTTTAAGGAAGACTAGAAATTTACTACACAAAGAATCTGATAAGTTCATCTGGGCCAGAAAGCCTGTCCAAAAGAAGAGAGGTGCGACTTATTGTACTATTGCTGGAACATGGAGTGCAAAAGGAGAATTGGTAGATGATGAATGTGAAGTGAGCCAGAACACTGGAGCCCTTGCCTAGAATGAAAGTCATCCTGGGCTTCAGTCTTTGACATGGGGAGCGGGAGGATTTTAACTTGGAGAGCAGCACAGTATTCAAAGACTATGGTTGGAAGAGAAAGGAGTTTGGTAAATGTACAAAATTACTGTGCTTGATCAAAGCTCCAAGTAAAGAGTCTGGAGACTAGGTTGTTATTTAGAATTCTCAAAACTTATTTGGAGCCAATGCTATAGTGAACTTTTAAAACTTTTAGTCTTCCTAAAAAATCATTTTTATTCTTTTTCAATTGTTATTCTATTATAGTTATCCCTATTTGTCTCCTTTTGCCCTCCTCTGCTCAGGCCACCTCTTGCTCCCACCATCAATCCCCACACCGTGGTTCATGTCCATGGGTTACTCATGCATGTTCTTTGATCCTTTCCCCCTTATTTCCACCATTATGACCCCCCTCCCCTCTGGCTGTTGCCAGTCTGTTCCATGTTTCCATGCCTCTAGTTCAATTTTGCTTGTTAATTTATTTTGTTTATTAGACTTCTCTTATAAGTGAGATCATAAGGTATTTGTCTTTCACTGACTGGCTTATTTCGCTTAGCATAATATTCTCTAGTTGCATCCATGCTGTTGCAAAAGATAGTTCTTTCTTGCTGCTGTGTAGTATTTCATTGTGTAAATGTACCACTGTTTTCTAATCCACTCTTCTACTGATGGGAACTTAGGCTGTTTCCAGCACTTGGCTACTATAAGTAGCACTATGAACATTGAGGTGCATAAATTCATTTGAATTGGTGTTTCAAGTTCTTAGAGTATATGCCCATCAGTGGAATCATTGGGTCAAAAGGCAGCTCCATTTTTGATGTTTTGAGGAAATCCCATACTGTTTTCCACAGTGAATACACCAGTCTGCATTCCCACCAACCATGCACTAGGGTACCCTTTTCTCCACATCCTTGCCAGAGCTTGTTATTTGTTGATTTATTAATGACAGCCATTCTGAGGTGTGTGAGGTGACATCTCATTGTGGTTTTAATTGCATCTCTCTGATGGTTAGTGATATTGAACATCTTTTCATACATCTATGGGTCCTCTGTATGTCCTCCTTGGAGAAGTGTCTGTTCAGGTCCTTTGCCCATTTTTTTATTGGATTGTTGGTCTTCTGGTGTTGAGTGTGAGTTCTTTATATATTTTGGAGATTAAACCCTTGTCCTGTGTATCACTGGCAAACATGTTCTCAATACAGTTGGTTAGTTGGGTACTTCCCTGCCTGGTTTCAGGAGCTGTAACCCTCTTGGGGCTAAGGCTGAGTGAGTGACCTTTGGACCATAAGCCACTAAGGAGACAAAGCTTATCTCACTGGTAGGGGTACCGCCTCTGCCTCTTTCACTTCACCCTGCCTGGCCCCCAGTGCTTGATTAGTTAGCCAATGACAGGTAAGATTCCTCAAGAGAGGGATGACCCAAGACAGGCATGATCATAGGGACCCCCAGGGAAGGACTTGTGGGCTACAGAAAAGGGGTGATGAACCCTTGCCCCTTGGCTTTGACATACCCTGAGTCCTCATCCAGTCTTCAAAAGGTCTCCTAATCTCTTGGCTGCCTTACTTCCCATGCCCGCCTTAAGCCTGAAACAATGCCGTAAGCCTGAAACAATGCTGGTGGTGGGTTCAGCCCTGTGCTGGAAAGGGCGGGTTCCCTAAGGCGATCAGGCCTAAGAAAGAATATGGAAAATCCTGTGAAAACTGCTTCGTTTAGAATGCTCTCAATTAAATAATAAGGGTCCAAGCAGGAAATGAGTTTATTCCCCAAAGATCTCTAGCCATTTAGCTATCTGACCCTGACTCAGAATAGGCCCTCAGCGTTCTTTGTATGTTATCTGTTGTTTGATCCTTAACTGCCCAATAATGATTAATGAGCTTTGATTTAATGATTAATACACCCTGTATTCCTATGCAAATTGAATCCAATAAAATCCTCTCAAGGCAAGGGTTGGGCACTCTCCTCTTGAGAGGGTGGCTGAAGCACTCCAAGGCTTGCTCTCCCCTTGAGAGAGAAGTCAAGCCATCCCTTTTCCTCCACAGGACTCAATAGTTCATGTGAATTTATTTCATCTCATCCATAATGCCACAGACACTCTGGGTCGGTGTCCGCATCATTGGTTCCCTTTTCATTTTGATGATGATTTCTTTCTTTTTCAATCAGTGAGAGCAACCACATGATGCCAGCTTACTTCTCTTTTAAGAGAAGTAATACCTTTCTTAAGGTATGTGGAAAGGTATAACTGTTAATATACACAAGTATGTTTCCCTTTCTAATGGGAGTTTACCAATATTCAAGAAGAATAGTTGGGTTTGGAATTGTTGATTTAAATATCCTATAATTGGCTAACATAAATATTTATGTATATTTAGTGCTGCTTTAAGGCAATCACTTTAGAAGCTTTATTTTACTTAATTATTTACTTCATCTCCTACATATTTTTTTAATAAAAAGGGTAATTTTATTTTTTCTTTCTTCATGGTTTTTAATGTAACAAATTTAGTGGTGATATTTATACACATAAATCAAAACATTATTATTGCTATTAATTTATGCCAACCATTTTACTGGACATGAAATAACAAAGAAGCAAGATTTTAAATGTCCAAGGTGTGAAATGTATTCTTTGCTTTAGAAAAGAAGATAATTATATATGAAAAGACCTACAGAATAATTAAATGTCATACTACCTGATAATGTTAATTAATTCTCAGAACAATAATGGAGAAAAGGGTAACATCAGTAACAATTAGAATCATTTATCTTAAAAAGAGACTTAAAATGGAGATGGTATTTACATTAGCAAAAAGGAGGAGAGAGAACTTTGCAGTCTAATTCTTAAAAGGATAAAATATTCATGTTGTCACAAATGGCAACATTTTATTCTTGCTAATGACTGAATAATATTTCATATGTATATTTATACACACATATATCACATTGTCTTTATTCACTCACTCATCCACCAGTAAACAGCTTGTTTCCACATCTTGGCTATTGTAGATAATGCTGCAGTGAACACGGGGCGCGTATGTCTTTTCGTTTTAGTGTTTTTGTTTAGTGTTTTGTCCAATCCACCTCTGAGTACCTGAAGTTACTCAAGGTATCCCATTAAACTCAGACCTAATTTCATTAACATCAGGCCTAATTTTGTTAACATGACAAGAACTTGCACCAATATTAATTCCATATCAAATGTCTCCATTCATTATTCTAAATATAATATTAACTTTAGACATTATGTCAATCATAGTAGGAGAATGAGGAAAACTTAATCAAACCTAACTATAAAAATTATAGTTTATTCATCAACTGTTAATGAAAGATGAATAATAGCTATTATAATTTATAACCCAACTATAATAATCCTAAATTTACTAACTTACATTATAATAACAGTCACTACATTTATATTATTTACATATAATTTGTTAAAACATTATGACTCATACATATGAAATAACATACTTTTCTTAATCCTCACCTGAGGATATGTTTATTGATTTTGGAGAGATAAGGCGAGAGAGAGAGACAGAGAGTGATAGAGACATCCGTGTTTAGAAGTGAGAATGGGAGATTTACAGGTAATGGGAAGAAGGGTACATGTTTGGCAGGAAAATCTCCCTAGGTGACTCAGAAACAATAGGGCACAAGGGGTATCCAGCTAATAAGCATTTGTCTGAAGCCCCATTGTTTACCATAGTTCATTCAAATCAGACTAAAACAGCATCCCAAAATCTTTCTGAAGCAGGTTTCCCTGTGTGAACTTCCTGGTCAAGAAAGGCAGGGGAATCAAAGGATCTTTCTGAGTCTTTTGTTTCTTAATAAATAGCTTAAAATTAATATCTCCCCCAATAGACTTAATATGGCAGGATTTTGGTTCCTTCAAGGTCTACAATTTTTTTTAATTACAAACTAAACCTCATGACACCTGCCAGTTATTCCATTAAAGAGTTGCTACGGCCATTTCCAGTTGTTCCTGATCTTAGTTTGCAGTCACTTGTCCCTGTTTCTTTGTGTGACATTGATCCCGTCCTCATTCACCTGGGTTTGCCAAATCCTTATTCGTCATTCTCCTGTTTCTAATGGAGGTGAATTCACATTAATTCAATAGGAACTACTTCAGAATCTATAATAATCAGATACTATCTGATTTAGTTTACCCATTTTCTAGCCCAATCATACCTTTTATGTAGTAAAGTAAGCAACATAAAAACTAGTTCAAAGACAATAATTAAGAAATTAAATTATTTTCATATACTCTCAGGGCCAGGGAAATGCATTCATATAAAAACAATTTAAGTGCAATTTTTCTTCATTTTATTTTTTTCATTAAATAGATCCTTACAAAGGAAAATTTATTTCATAAAATATATTTTTTAAAATATCTTATGTCCTCAGATCAATAACACTCTGTTAGTGGAAGGGAATGATTAATTTTATCAATTTAAACAAGTTTATAAATTACTTTTATTAATTCACAGAAATATTTATATTAAAACTATTTATCATTAACTTTGCTTATTTCTATTCAACAATTCTGATGTTTTATAGAATTATTTTTATTGTTTTAAAAATTATAACGCTGTTTTTAATATACATATATTAAACAATAATAGTACAGTGTAGTTTTACATGTGTTTTATGGGTTGAATTGTGTCCTCTCAAAATTCATGTGTCGAAGCCCTAAACTCATCATGTGACTTTATTTAGACCTGGACCTGTAAGATGGGATTAAATGAAAAGGGGTCATTAGGATGGGCCTTAATATGACAGTGTCCTTAAAAGAAAAGGAGCTTGGGACACACAGAGAGACACCGAGCATAACCATGTGAAGAGGCAGAAGCAAGGCGGCCATCTGCAAGCCAAGGAGAAGGGCCTCAGGGAAAACCAAGCCTACCCATACACTGATCTTGGATTGCCAACCTTCAGTATTATGAGAAAATAAGTCATGCCATCCAGTCTGTGTTAGTTTATATAGCAACCCTAGCAAATTTATCAAATCAGTTTTCTTAAGAGTATTAGTATTCTTCACTCAGGTAATTTGATGTCAGATTAGTTGGCATGGGAAAGCATGTGTTTTCTATTCAAACCAGTGCAGGTAAAAATCCTAACTCAACTACTTAACAGTTACCTAACTTACTAAAAACAATGACCTCCAATAAGCCCGTTCTTAAATGGGAATAACTGCATCTACTTCCTAAGAATGTCTGGAAATTAGAGTTTTTATAAACTAATGAAAATCATTAATGTGACTGACCATTTTTTAAATAGAAAAGAATACTCCCTGACTGGCATGGCTCAGTGGATTGAGCTAGCCTGTGGACCCAAAGGTTGATGGTTTTATTCCCAGTCAGAGCACATGGCTGGGTTTCAGGCCAGGTCACCAGTTGGGGGTGTGAGAGAGGCAACTGATCGCTGTTTCTCTCCAATATCATGTTCTTCTTCTTTTTCTCTTTCCTTTCCCCTCTCTTAAAAATAAATAAAATCTTTAAAAATAAATAGAAAAGAATACTTAGTTTGGGAAAACTTATTCTTAACTAAAATGTTTACTTATTTTTAAGTTGATTTGATGAGAATGGCCCTTGTTTCCTTTCTTATCCCTCAGTGATCTTTATGAATAGCTCTTATTTACTCATGATTACCTGTGTAAAATCTCTATGCTGTTGATGAACAATAATTTTTAAAACACCACAGACCTCACAATACATCAACAATAGATGAAAATACCAAATATATTGATAACTTATAGGTATGTTTTGTTTATTTTTCAAGATTGTTAAGACTTATAGAAATAAAAAATGTTAATTCTTTAATTTTATGCCTGTGTTGTCCTATTTAAATTTAAACTGTTTTACTAAATTAATATTTTAGTTTCTTAGTCACACTAGCCATCATGCTCAGTTGCCACATGTAGCTAAGATCTATGTGGACTAGTGCAGATACAAACATCTCTATCATCTCACAAAATTTTCTTAGCTTGTGTGGTTAGTCATTAATAACTCTAATGACCACACAGAACAAAGTTCAAATAATTAGGTAAGGAAAACAAGAGGCTTAAATTCCTTTATTACTGCCACTCATTTCCTACAAAAGCTTTAAAGTATTCACAAAATAATATCTATACTTCATCATGAGAATATGAAATACACTCTGTTTTCTGTTTAAGTATTACAAAGGAAAGTTTTCTGTTTTATAATAAAATTGAAAATGTGTCAGTAAACCTGGCTTCATTTCCTTTTTGATAATCATGGAAATAGATAATTAAATGATGTTTATTAAAACCCCTCTGGCACTCAATATTCAAAATAATGTGTTTCCCATTATTGGATATCAAAGAAGAAGGAAATGAATAGTTCAGAGAACTTTCAAATTAATTTATCCTATTAAAATGTCTATCCATGGATATTGGTTTTTATTATATTCTGCAGCCTACAGGATTACAATATTATAGAAATATCTCATCTAGTTGAAAGTAAATGAAAATGGATACTCACGATAGGCAGACCATTGCTGAGAAGAATTCTTTGTAATACTATTTCTTTTCATTTTTAACTGACACCAAAAAAGTAAAATCATAGATTAAACCAGAATTACTATCATTATTCTTCCAAGGACAGTAATATCAGTACATTAAACTTACCAACAAAAGTTTAAAATATTTTATCAATTAGTGTTATTATAAAGTGGTATAAATTTATTTTTATGATCTCTCCAGTCTTTTAATGAATAGATTTTATCTATTAAGAAGTTTTAGGTTTACAGAAAAATTAAATACAAAGTACATAGTGTTTCCATGTCCCCTTCACTCCTCCACCCATTTCTATTACGATTAACATTTTGCATCAATGTGGTACATTTGTTACAACTGATAAGGCATATTAGTACATTATTACTAACTAAAACTTATAGTTTATATTAATGCTCTCTGTGTTGTCCATTCTTTGGGGTTTGACAAATGTAAAATGACATGTTGTATTATACAAAATAGTTTCACTGCCTTAAAATGCCCCTGCACTACACCTACTCATCCCATTATCCTTCCCCCAGACCCCCAGAAAGTACTGTTTTTTTCCTGACTCCATGTTTTTTTTTTCCTTTCCCAGGGCCAAAAGAAAAAAAAAAACACCTATTTTCCCAGGAAAAAAAAGCTATACAACTATTATATAGTTGTATCATACCAACTATATTCCCAATGGCAAAAAGTTGGTATTATACAGTAGGTAGCCTCCTCACACTGACTTCCTTCACTGAGCATTATTTAAGTTCCTTTATGTTGCTTCACAGCTTACTTATTTTTTAAGATTTTATTTATTTGTTTTTGACAGAGAGGAAGGGAGAGAGAAACAGAGGGAGAGAAATATAAATGCAGGATTGCCTCTCACGTACTACCTACTGGGGACCTGGCCAGCAACCCAGGCATGTGGCCTGATTGGGAATCAAACCAGTGACCCTTTGCTTCACAGGCCAGTGCTCAATCCACTGAGCCACACCAGCCAGGGCTAAATTAAAAAAAAAATTGCAGTCTATCAGAATTTCTAAATTGTATTTTGGAATAATTTATGATATTACAAAAGTACTGCAGAAAATAGTCATATGTTCCCAACTCAGCACCTCTAATATTCATTCTAACCAGAGTCCAATGATCAAAACTGTAAAATTAGCATTGGTGCAGCACTATTAACTGAACTGCACACTCTATTCCTATGCCGTTAATTTTCCCACTAACATCTCTCTGATTCAGATACATGATCCTCCTGCTTGTGGCATACAACTCGGTATCCACTCAAGAAAGGGAATCAGGCAATTCTGCTATAATAACAAAGGGGAGAAGTCTAATCTTATTCTACAAAAAATCCACCAAAATTTTTAGTATCTGAGTTTATATACATAGACTAATTTGGACTTATTTGACTCTCTAATCTTAGAGTATTATTAGATAATCTTTGCAACTCTTCTCCTCAAATAACAATGTTTTAAGAAAGGATAAAGTTTAATTTTCTCTTTTGATTTACCTGTTTTGGGAATTTGTCACTGCTGTATCTGATCTTACCCACCTTTCATTCTCATCAGCATACTTTGCACATTTTGCTCCTGCTCTTCTGGTAACCCTCATTTCTCTCTCACAGACTTAGCTTAAAATTTTGTTTTCATTGGCTTTGCCTTTATCCTGCAGTGTTCTTCCATTTAAGTCCTAGATGTTTTAAAGGTGTGAGCCATGGTAGGGGTCTCTGTTAGAAGCAAGAGGGGGTTGGACTTTTGTACTTTAAACACAAAACTGGGAAAGCATGTAATAACAGAAAATAAGTTATTTGTTGCTCCCTTTATGAAATGCGGGGTTAACAAGTAAGCAAGCCAAACTAGCAAGAAGTCTTGGAAATTGTGTACATAAAGTATTTTAATAGAATGAGTGAGATGAGACAGGACCTGAGTTTGCTGGGAGCAAGTTTTGTGTGAGTACAGACACTGACTATAAGATGTAGGCGTGCATCTATGTGCTTTTTTAAAATTTAAAACTATTCCCAAATATTTAGCTGCAACCTTTTGTTCTTCTCATTCTCTTTAATTATGTGGACAATTTTTTTGAAAATTTCAAAAATATTTAAAAAACAAACAATTACTCATTCTTTATAGATGTGGTTCTCATTAATGTAGTGATAAGAAGGGTGGAATTTTCATAAACACATCCACCACTTGAGGAGAAGCCATTAAACCTATTCAGGATGAAGGCTTGTTAATTGAAAAAAGAAATATATATGAATATCTCAAATGCATTGAAGATAGTAAGCATACTCACCTTACTTTTTTTTTTTTTTACTTTTCATATTATTTTATATTGGTTTCAGGTGTACACTATAGTAGTTAGACAAGTATATAATTTACAAAGTGTTCCCCATGGTATTTCCAGTACCCACCTGGCATCATACAGTTATTAGAATATTTTTTATTATTGACTTATATTCCCTATGCTGTACTTTACATCCCTGTGACTATTTTGAAACTGCCACTTTGTACTTCTTAATCCTTTTACCACTTTTACCCAGGCTCCCAATTCCTCAAGTTTTCAAGTAGCATTGGAGTTTTCACATTTATTTAACAATGTTGAAAAACTATCTTCTAAGTCCATTCTTCCCCAAGTCTTTTTTGTATCCATACATTTGAAGCCTACAGAAATAGTGAAATAGCTTCCTTTCTTCCCATCCTGCTTGTGCCTCTCTTGTATACTGAATCTTACAATAGTGACCAGTATCCTGTTAAAAATTTAAAGTATTCAAGTTACTTCCTTGTTTAGATACATTATAGTATCTTTTTGACACTGAATGAAACACTGATTCCCTTCAGGAGCCTAAAGCCATTATTTGTAGGCTCCAAAGTCATCCCTACTGTCCATACTCAAGCTTCTCTTTCTGATAATTTCTGTAACACATTACATTCTTTTTTCAGCATTGCCTAAAAGTCGATTTAAAAAAATAGTCTTCTTATCCAAATGTGTCCTATTCTGATAAACAAAACCCAAAACAAAACCTGTTATCTCATAGTCCACATTACATTTTTTCACTCAGTGAAATTTCCCACACTGCAAAATTCAGCAATCATTCACAATAAAACATGCTTTACGTTACTTTCAACCATTTTCTAAGATGTATTATTAAATAAGTTTTTCATGGGACTTTACAGAGGTAAAATCTCAGGGAAAATATAATTTATTTTATACTATCAGCCATTCAATATTTTAGTCTGTCAATGAATAAAATTGTCTCATTCATTCTGCTATAAATTTTGGAACTAAGTTTGAGCAAAAAATAGTCATTTTTAATACTAGACAAAGTCCATGAAACTGAATAAATTGCCCTTCTATCTTCATTCTTATATATTTTCTAAAATGGTTTTAAAGGTATCTGCAGAGATTGTAAGCAGATGTAAACAAATTTCTGGGGTTGGTTTAATTGTAACAAATATGTTTGTTTAAAAGTACTCTTCTTAAACTATTTATATACATAAAAGCTTTTTGTTAAAAAAAAGTACCCTTACTTTGATAACAACATTGATGACATTGTCCAGATGCAGTAAATTATTGAATTTGCATGTTTTCTAAATTGCTTAATATTCTCAAAAATTAACATTAATAACAATGAACGATTATTCAGAACTAGATCTTGGGTAATGTGTTACTTTTCTGTGTAAAGCATTCATCATGGATGTGAAAGTATTTAATTTATTATTTTGTCATTATTAGCTTTATATACAGTAATTTAATGTGTTTAAACTTGTTTTTATGGAATAGACTAGATTTGTGGAAAATTAATGGGGCTAAAACCATAGCACAATTGTTATAGAGTTTAACTGAGAAGTTTGCTATTGAAGTTAGTGTAATTAATATAAATATTAACACGGGGAAGGAAAGAGAAGCTAAAACTAGGTCTGTTTAGTCACATAAAAATAAAAGGTTTAAGAAATGTTTTGCCTATTTAAATACTTGTATTTGGGTTAAAAAAATAATTGAATTGAATGACTTAATTCATCATTCCCCTGTTGATCAAAGAGAACTAAAACACATAATAAAGGCTGTAAAAACTCTATGTAATGAATGGACTTCAGAGTCAGGTAGGTCTGGTTAGGAATCCTGGTTTGAACTTCATTTTCTGTATGACCTCAAGAAGAGTACTTATCAGAGCACTTACATTACAAATGGATTACACTGCATAGGGTGAAAAATATTTACCTAAAAAGATGTACTCTGCCTTGGACAGTGAGTAGTGAGTGAAAGTCTTCTGTTTTCTAAGAATTTCAACTCTTAGTATAATAAATACTTCTAATAGTTTATGACATAATTTCATGATGTAAAAATACAAAAATTCTACCTTCTTTTTCAACTCTAATTCTTACAGTGTTTATTATACAAGGTCTAGCAGAAATAAGGCCTGCTTGAGGGTGGTTGGTAGGGTAATGATATGGGTGTAATATTCGTAGTAAAATGTCATATGGTAAGCTTGAGTGTGATATTATTTTGTTGCAGAACTATAGGCTTATGATTTTTTAACCAAAGATTTTTGTAATTAAAAAGAGGCATTATTTGTGCTGGGCCCTATATATGTGCCTCATTTTACAAACAAAATGTCTCTAGAAAAAAGATTTTTTTTTTACAAAAAGATCTTAACATTTCTCTCAACTTGATTAAATTTTAGACAGGTTTCTTCTTTCTGAATATAAGCCCCTGACCTTCCTTTTCCCAGAGCATTTACTTTAGAAAAAGTTCAATTGTAAATTCTTTATCTTTCCCTTTGATATGTAAATTTTATCCCAGCCTCTCGCTCATTGTTCATTTTTCAACAGAGAAAAACCTTTCTCAATGACCTGGGAGCCATCTCTTTGAAATGTAAATATCAATATAGTATGTCTTATCTCCCAGTCTCAACTGGAGGCTAGGAGCCAACCTTCCAAAATCAGACATAGATGGCCTAATTATATTGACTATCCTCCTCCCTAATGTCCTTCTATAATTTTCCACTGGGTCATCCCCGAATATAAAAACCCTCTAGTCTTTTGTTTCAGCAGTTCAATCTCTCTCCCTTACTGTAGTAGTAGTCTTGAATAAAATCTTCCTTGCCTGTCCAACTTGTCTGGTATAATTTTTCTTTAATATTTGTTTGTTTGTATATGTGCATATTTTATTTAAAGTAACATTTCACTGATGTCAAGGATAATCAGTTCTCAATATAATAAACTAAAAGGATATATCTTTATTCTATTATCTATTGTTTTCACTGAATTTTTTGATGCATGCCTTTTTTAATGAAAATTATTAGATGTCACCCAAGTCAGAATTTTATAAGGAACACTGATTATGATATTATTATTGCACAAAATGTCTTTCATCATTCCAATAATTTTTTTTCATTTTATAACAGATTCTCAAATGATCTAACATAGAATAATTTAATGCTTCTTTGGAAAACAGGCCTAGTAGGTAAAGCCCTATAGTTTGAAAACTACATGTGTGATACCAGTTAAACTGCCAACAATTTTCTATTATTTTCAAGCAAGAGTATTGGTTTAGATAACAAAGGAAACATATTCTTTTCAGAGCAAAGAGGACACACACACACACACACACACACACAAAGTCGACTCCCACACATATTCTGTTGTAAATTGATTTCTTATGTGTTACCTATTATTATACCTGGGAAAAAGAAGCACACAATTTTATTTTAGTCAGAGTCCATTCAGAAATGCAGTCTGCCAAAATGATAAATGCTTAGAGAGATGGAAAGCTAAAGAGCAATTAAGGATAATTGACACCTCATTGTCTTTGAAAGGCATCTTTCTGAAGAGTTAAGGAGCACAATACCTTGATTTTTTTTTTTTTTACAGGCAAAGAGCCAAAATCTACACAGGAAATGTGCAGTACTTAGCTAAATTTCTAAATATTGCTAATTATGTTGAATAATTGCAAAAGGCAATGAATTGTTGGATTCGCACAAATAGAGCCTGTAAGAGAGAACAGCCAATTAAAAAGAACAGCCTGGAGAAGTCTCACACAGCAATTTGGGAGCAGGGAAGACAGCATATTCATATCAGCTCCTTTATATTGACTGGTTCCACTCTGGATTTGAGCCATATTTACCATAATTGCTCACACACGTATCATAGATACCATTACCTCTACAGAAAGCATCAATTTTCTTCCCCAATAGTCCCTTACATAGGGAAAAGTAAGTATCAAACAAACAAACAAATAAATAAATAAAACACTAGTGGGAAATTAACCCTTTACAAGCATTAGTGAGGTGGAATAATAATATCAATTACCAGGTCCAGCAGAAGTAAGGCCTGCTTGAGTGTGGTTGGTTGGGTAGTAATATGGGTGTAATAATTTATAGTTTTAATTTGAACATTTCACTAAAAATGTCACATGGTGTGCTTGAGTGTGACACTGTTATATTCCAGAATCACATGCTTATGTTTTCATAATAAAAGGTTTTGTAATAAAAAGGGGTCCTGTACCGGGTCCTGTTGTTTCAGCAGTTGGGTACAGCAGGCGCTCACTGGCACGATTTATGGGTTTTAAAAAGCACTCAGTGACCAAACACAGTTTCTCCCACAGAACTATCATCTTGCTGTTCTTGCCCATCTCTGACTATCATACCCATTTGTAGAACAAAGTTCCAAGTTATGGAGCAAATGAAAATCATTACTTAGTAAACACTAGTGTCAAAATCACATTTGCTGCTCGGTTGAGATCCAAATAGCCTCTTCTAAAGGCATGCATTAATTAGTCAAGTAACATTGTCACTGCCTTGAACTAAATAGAAGCAATGTTTGAATACATACATTAAAAATATTTTATAATGGGATGAGGAAGTTGAGGAACAATGACAGACTCATTGAGAGCGTGGTTACAACAGTTGCTAGCACTGGTCCATTTGGGGGAATGTTAGACAGATAAAAAAAAGTTGAGGGAAAAATCTTTTGACATATGGAGAAAGAACAAAGGTTAGGGTTAGGGTTAGGGTTCGGTTAAACTGTCTCACGTACGAAGACAGCTCAAACACAGATTAAGAACAATATCCTTACTCCTTGTATTTTAACCCAGGCATTTTTTCCCTTGATGTTTCTTCATAGCTATTTCTTTTGTTCTTACTCATTTTGGTTGTTCTTCTTTTTCTGATTTGCAAAAGAGCTAGAAGGAAGCAGAACTTATGCAGAAGAATCTCTGGTTACAGAGAATCAGGAGCACTTATGATACTCAGAAACTTTTAGAACCCAAAACTTTTAGGATGTTGGGCACATGGTTGAGGCAGGAGACAGCATAGGAAGAACCCTGAGGCTTTGCTGCTGTTACTGTCCAGCGTCTAGCGTCCTGGTTGCCAGGAAATGCCTTTTATCACTTAGGTAGAATGAATAGTAAACTGAGGCAGGCAGGATGAAGGAAGCACGTCTCACCTACTGACTCAGCAGTCCTGAGCCTGGTCCAATAATATTGCCAGGTGTTCCAACATCACAAGAAACACTATGTTAGCAAGGAAGAAAGGAGGTCCTTGAAATTCTGTGTAGCCTTTCCACTATCTGGGAAAGAAGGCATTGAAACAGTGTATTCATCCCAAGACCTGGAATGTGGGAGAGGGTCCCTTGTGTCCAAAGAAGAAGCCCATAAAACACCTTTTGTTGCATTCCTGTGGTCACTATCTGTTTTATAAGGGAGTCCCTAGTGCCTACAAAAAGAGCCTATAAATACCTTTGGGTGACTGACCCAACTATAATTAAATCTCTCCTGTCAGGTATGTGTTTTACAAAAAGATGAACAAATGGAATCTGGAGCAAGATAAGGATTAGGGCTAACAGACCCCCACACATACCTAAGTTTGGGTAGTCACATCCCCCGGGAAAGATGGCACCACGTTTACCCATTAAGCAATATGTAACATCTTCCCCCCCATCCCACCATCTATATAAGTCCTCAGAACAAAGGACTCGGTCTCTGGGTGCTCTTGTCGAACTTGGCTCCCTGGCCACCCAGCCTCAGGCCACCTGGGGGCTTGCCACCCCAGCCTTCAGCTACCCTTACTTTCACCAACCTGCTTTGCCAGAACTTATGCCTTTTACCCACTCCCACCTTAGCTGGGCCCACTCTCTTCCATGGGAACAGACCACTAATAAACTCTGATTGCATGCTAATAGGTTTGCTGGTCTGTGATTCTTAACATTTGTTGGCAAGAAGAACCAGGTCTCTCCGGTCAACATAGTGATATTTACAAATGTGTACAATATTTAATTTAAAAATTCAAATTGACTCGTAACTATAAATATGGATAATATAATACCTGCAGGATAAATCAGATATACTCATTAATTCACAAATCTTTATTTCTTGTTTTTCGTGTATGTTTCTCTCTCTTCCACACACATTCTTTTCCTCAACTTATAAGATCTGTCCAAGAAAAAGTCCAACCACTGTTAATATAGTGAGAATGGTGTAAGTGATATCAATGTAACCTGGCAGACAAGGAGAATGGACAGGAATGTACATGAGTGAACAAATTCCTCCATGGAAACTATTCAGATGATTCAGGAGGCCACAGCTATGGGTGATTGGCAGCTTCATCAGGACAACGTGCCTGCTCACTCATCACATCTCATGTAGAGGTTTTTGGTGAAAAGTCAAATCACCCAGGTAACTCAGCCCCCCTACATCGCAGATTTGGCACCCTGTGACTTCCAGCTTTTCCCAAAACTAAAATCACCTTTGAAAGGGAAGAAATTTCAGACCATCAGTGAGATTCAGAAAAATACAACAGGGCAGCTGATGGTGACTGGGAGAACTGTAAGGTTCTAAGATGCTTTCTTTGAAGGGAACTGAGGCATCCGTGTCCTATGGACAAGGTCTTTTGTGTCTTATATCTTCTTCAATAAATGTCTCCAGTTTCCATATTAGATAGCTGGATATTTTCTGGACAGGCCTCATATATTTTAAGATGATAAAAATGGAAAGATAAGAACAATTTCATCTGTCATGGCAGGTATCTTAAGCCAGTCCTCTGGACCAATGGGTAAAATAGCTAGCAGGACCATGAAAGAATAACAGTTCTAATTTGGCAAATCTTAAGGAAATCAAAGAAATAAAAAGCTTTGGTAGGGTATTTGAAAACACTTCTTTGCTATGATTCATCTCTCAGATTTTTCTCCAGCCATTCTCATTAAGACTGACAAAATGGTTAGTTTTTAGAAATTGTAAATGAAGAATTAGTATAACCTAGAGCAGATAGTCAACTAAGCCAATCTGTCCTTGTTGAAAATTTTGGCAGTTATTTCATACAACTACTGATATTATCCCAATTTTTTTAATGTAAGTACTATAGCAAACAGCACTTTGAGGTTAGGATTGGCTGACTTCAATGAGGGATTTATAAAAGAAAAAATGAATTTAATATGAAAATTTAATGTGTATGCCAAATGTGAAAAAAATTGCTTGCATACATGGATTAAAGAAACAACAAAAGGAAATGATCAGGAAATTCTCTCCTTCTCTCTCTCTGATATAGATGTAGATGGAGATATTGTTATAGATATAGATAGATATACTTATGGAGATGAAGAGAGAGATAGAGATCCTTATGGAGAGGAGGAATTTTTTTAAAGATTTAATTTATTTTTAGAGAGAGGGGAAGGGAGGGAGAAAGAGAGGGAGAGAAACATTAATGAGCAGTTGCCTCTCACACGCCCCCAACTGGAGACCTGGCCTGCAACCCAGGCCTATGCCCTGACCAGGAATCGAACCTGCAAAACTTTGGTTCACATGCCACACCAGCCAAGGCAGAATTTCTTAAGAATTTGCATATAGGGAAAGATATTTAGCACACATACGTCACAGAGGATAAGGAGCATGTCTGATAAGCAACACATGCAGAGTGCGGAAGTTTTTCATTAAAATTTTGTAAAGATCCTTGCAATAAACTTATTATCAAACTGTCAAAGACAGATTACTTTGAAAAAATGACTGATTTATTATCAAAATGAAAATTGTATAATATTTGGAAGAGTGGGTTTTTTTACCTTTCTCAAGTCTCTTTCACTTTTATGTGAGACGGGAGGTGTGAAACTGTGCTTACTTCCACCCTCACAGTCCCTTTCACAGGACTCTGTTCTCAGTCTACCACCCCAACTGAGAGAGCGCTTCCCACCTTCAGAGATTATGGGGTTAACTGACTTGGGGTGTCACTGGCATCATGTTTTTGCTAACCTTCTAGCATTCTTTTTAAAAAAGATTTTATTTATTATTTTTAGAAAGAAGGGAAGGGAGGGAGAAAGAGAGGGAGAGAAACGTCAGTGTGTGGTTGCCTCTCACATGCCCCCTACTAGGGACCTGGCCTGCAACCCACACATGTGCCCTGACTGGGAATCAAACCGACAACCCCTTTGTTCTCAGGCCCACACTCAGTGCACTGAACTGCACCAACCAGGCCTTCTAGTATTCTTTTAATGTGTAAGAATGAAAATACCTGGGGAATTGTTCAGTGTTTCTTCATGTAACAAGCCTAACATGTTTCCTTCTCCTGACTACTCAGTGTTAGCAAACTTCAGTCTTTTCCCCATGGATCCTGATCGGGCCAACAACACACCAATTTATTCACACCCAATGTTCCATGGCTAGGTAGGTCACTGATATTATTCATTAACCCATCTAGTATGTTTGTTCCCTACAAGAGCCTCTTGTCCCTACTCCTTCCTACCTGCCAATTGTTTTAATTCTGATTATAATATTTGACATATTCCTCCTCATTCAGACCAGGGCTGATTAATTTCCTTATTTTATGTGAATAGTACAAAAGTAAAATTGATAACTCACTTAAATAAAAGGAAGTGTGATAGTTTAAACAAAGGAAACAGCAATAGTAACATACTTAGTATACCTGCTTGTCAGTAAAGATAAGCTCTAGCCTCAAGCTCAGCAAACTATCAATATCCTCCAGGACTTTCTCTTTCTTTGTAGTTTATTTGCTTGCACAATAGTTATCATAGAACCAGCTTTGTGACTCAACAATGCAGCAAAGAAAGAAAATTGGAGCTGCTCTTCTGTTACGGTGACAGATGATGCGTCAATATTCTCACTCACCTGTGACGATAGTTTTTGTTTTTCTCAATTGCACATATTTCACAGAAGTGGGGCAATACAAAGGTTTAGAGCATAGACCACTTAGGTTCAAACTGCCTTTTCACCTTCTGACTATATGACAGTGGGCATGCTGCTGTAAAATTTTGTTCCTTAGCTTTTCATCTGTAAAATATGGATAAAATGATTACTTACATATAGAATTCTGATAAGGAGAAGTAAATATGTTTATGCATTGAACATCCTTATGAAAAGGTTACACAAATATTAAACATGAAAAAGGTATCAGTAATTATTATATGAAACTTAAAGGCTCTTGATTAAATGTACCCTCCCCACAAACACCCATTTCTTCAAGGATTACTTTGAGCAGATGATGAAAATCCAACTCACTTCTAATGCTAGGCAAGAGAAGCAGTAGTAACTGTGAGTCATAGGTGGTATGGGGGTAAAACTTACACAAAGCATTCAAAAATATGGTATTGGGGGAATGCTACATCACTGCCCTTTCCCTCTGAGATATCTCCCACCCCAAGGTCCTTTTTAATGAAGCATCAGACCCATTATCATGGTTTGGTGTCATTTATCTGAAAAAAAGTATGAAAGTACATGACACATAAGCACTTAGGAGAGGGAGAGAGGAGGGAGGAAAAAAGGCCGGGGGGGAGAGATAGAAAGTCAGGGAGAAGCTGTCGTCCTTTGCCTTCCTTTTATCTACATTTTCTTCTAATTCAAAGCCTTCTGAATTTGAGCAACAAGAAGGCAAGAGAGTTTTCTAAGTTCTTTTTTTTTGTTTCATATTATCAAGTCTGAAATGGTTTTAAACTTTCTAACCCCAATATGTTCACTTTTATCCATTAATAAATTTTCAACTATTCTTAAAATATTTGAGAGAATAAATTATAAATAAATATTTTTTAAAAAAACTGGCATTTTACTGGTGGGTTCCTTTGCCCCTCCTCAAAGTAAAAAAAATTGCAAAATAAACATTCCAAGTTGAAGGGTAGGTCAAAGACACTAAGAGTACATTTTGAATAAAGTACTTTTCACAGGGTATCTATCGATTTTTATCTCTTGTTTGATCGCCAGTTCAGACTAACGTCAACTCCATTGGAAAATATTCTTTCTTTGTTCCATAAATCCATGAAGAGGTGGCATGAGCTTGTCTCAGCACTGACTCTCCCATTCAGATTAAAAATGCCAGAATGATGAGCCCATTTGGCTAGCATGAAAAGAGAGGAGGTGGCATTCTCACTTGATCAAAATGTGTGGCACATACCCTACTTTAACCCTTCCTACTTCTGAATTTTGTCTAAATATTATCAATGGATGAAAAATTTATAGTAAAATATTAAGAAAATATTTTTTAAATTTACTACTATACAAACATTTTCGGTTTTGAAATGGTTTCACTGTAAGCGTGCTGAATTTTAGCAACTTGGAGATGAACATTTTGCTCCTATGTCCCTCGTGCTCACTTCGGCTGAGAAGATTGTACATGCGGCCCTTCCCACCAGGGAGCACTGTGTGGTACAGCACTGGGGTGTGATGCCCACACCTTTCCTGTTTATGTCTCCTCCCACATAGTTGAATTATTACCTGTTGTGATTATTTATGCCATAAAATCACCTGTATTTTTATGCATGCAAAGTACTTAATTCAGATGTGATAAAGTTGTTCCATCTTTCAAAGATAAATTATTCTTCTACTATAATTATTACTGGCAAAAGGTATTTCTAAGTAAAATAAAATTTGATAATTTAAAATTTATTAATTGATTATTAAGTTCAGGTGCTAAAAATTAGCTAAAGATATGAGTGTCTGTGCTCAATCAAGAATCCAGATTGGATTCTCTGACAATATTTGCTTAGAACCACTTTCTCTGTGAAAAAAAATGACAAAACAAGCTACAAAAAATACAAAAGCCAAATACTTAAATAAATCCTTTAAAATAAATCAGCTTTATGGTGACACTTCATAAATGTGTGCAGTGATGGGTCCTAACTCTAATCCTAACCTTTTGCTAACTTTTTCTAAAATACTGCTAAAGGTGGAAAATATAAAGGATATGTCAAGTTTGTTCTAAAAATAATAACATTCAAATTATGCTTTTTTTAATACACAGAGAAGCTCTTGTACACAAAAGACCTCAAAAGCACTTTTGACTTAATTCAGTGACTCAGGAATTTTTCCTTTGGGTATTCCTATATCAATGAACAAACTTTGTTCACCACCCCCCAAACTTAGTGTAACATGTTTATACTATTTGCTAGATAATCATTCTAATCTTCTGACGCAGACCCCAACTCGTGGGGTCCGCAACATTGTGGATGAGATATGAGAAATTCACATCGACTACCGAATCCTGTGTAGGAAAAGGGATGACATGGCTTCTCTCTCAAGGGGAGAGCACCCCAACCCTTGCCTTGACAAGCTTTTATTGCTTTTTCTGGGCACATTACATAATAGTCCTCATTTACTATGCACAAGTTCACTTTAGGTGGTTACCTTTTACAGAAAACAAAAGAGAGGATGCCGCTAATCACATCACAGAAGAAGGATATTTGCAAATGCAAAGGGAAAAGTGGTTGAACTGGTTACACTCATCTTTGGAAGGTTTAGCATAGATTTTAGGAAATTACATTAAAGATATGCAGTAAGCACTTGCTGCCTCAATTCAGGGTGAGGGAGTTTTAGCAAAAACAAGTCTCGTGGCAGTCTAGGTACAATGCAGGCCTGATTCCCCACGGGAGAACTTATCCGTGGGCGTGGGTCCTGTGCATCTCTGATTGGGACCTGGGCCCATGCCATGCAGAACGGTCTCTTATAACCTTCCCCAGTGGTATATAATATAATATACTCTATTATAAATATCATATTCTTATGTATTTTATCAACCTTGGGATTTATTTCATATATCACTTCCCTGGGGAAAATATATTTTGTGTATTTAAAAAAAAGGTGAAAGATTTATATGATCTGAAGAGAAAGCAAAATATATTTTGTGCATTTTAACTGCATATTATGTCATAAAAGATGTGATAGTAAATGTTTAAATCATATTTAACACTTTGTTTTAATATCTATAATGACGTACAAGATCTCCCCCCAGTGAATGACCCACTGGCATTGCCTGCTTCTCAGCCCTCTACTTCCTTTCATTAATTTGGTGATACATTTATGATGAACAGAGCATCATTTAATGTCTATGAGTTATGGCTGACTCTCATACTAAAAGGCTGTCATCTACTTGAAACCATAATAGTATCCTCCTAATATGACAACTCACAGAACATGCACATGACTGTACCCCTCAGTGAACCATTGAAAATATTTGATGAAGACCTGATGCCTGACTTTTCTACAAACCAGTGTATATGAAATCACTGAGGAACCCTTAACATTAATGCCTAATTTTTATTATTCTGAGTTTAGATTTGGTAAAAGTGTCCCCACAGTGACCACAGGTATATATAATCTTCTGAAAACAATGTCAAAATATTTCATAGCCTCTGAGATGGTACCAAACCAAGGTAAGGAAAATTTACCATCGCTACCTTCTATTTCTCTTTTCGTTTCCTCTCTTCAGTACTCTCACTCATTCTCTAGAGTTTCTTTATTAGGTTAAAGGCTGATTTTAGCTTCACTAGGTTATCCCCTAGTCTAAAATATCCCTGATTTCCCTTCTCAATGGTTACATGATGAAGCTCATTCTCGTAGGATTTACTGAGAAATTAATTCACACCAAATGAATAGTTGGTAATGAAGTAACACGTTGTTCCTAGGAGAAAGCGTTTCCTATTTAATCAAGGACTTCTGGAGTGAGTGTGATTAACACAAAGACACGGAATGGCAAGGATAAGACACAGGGTGCTGGGCCAGCTGGCTTGCTCTGCTTCTGTGTGGGGAACACACTGACACAGAGATGAAGCCCAGGGATTAAACCACTGGAAACTGAACTGTCTCATTTTGAAAAATAAGATAAAGGAGAAGCAAATTCTAATGAGTGGATCAAATATTAAGATTAAAATGTTTCATGGCAATTAGATTCAGGCAATTTCCTCAGATGAAGTAGACAGATTTCATAACAGATGAAATAAGCATAGATTGGATATAACGGAGCTTTCTCTTATTAGTTATCCCTACTTTTCTTCTCTTTCTAGCTCCTATACAAAGTCCTCTTTTTAATCTGGGGCACATATTCTTAAACTGAATGTCAAAAGAGGAAGTGTTAAGAGGAGTGTGTGTCAGCATGAAAATGTTGGTAGCACCTCATACTCGGGGTTATTCCTGGTATTCAATATGTGCTGTTTATTAGAGAATCGCTTGCATGTAACTTGTGCTCTGAGTTATTTTTTCATATTTTAATTCTATAAACTAAGAGCTGTACCTGAGGCACTTTGTAAATAAAGAGTTTTATGTTATTATTTCATCAGGAATTTAACATTTCAACTATTTTCCTTTGCTTATTGATTAGTATCTTTAAAAAAAATTAAATAACATATAGTAGCTTGCAAACTGTTGTTGTGTTCACTTCTAGGATTGTAAAGATCAAATTTATATTATCTGGCAATTTCTGGAAATAATATATGCTATAGTAGTAACAATATCTACTTTCAAAATGTTATATATAAGCTTGGCAAAGTAGATTCAAAGACTACTTAAAATAATGAGAGCACTGGATTCTTCTTTAAATTGTATTGTGATAAAATATCTGCACGGAGATGTTTCCTTGTCTGAAAAAAAAGCTGCTGGAGAGGACTGGCCATTAAGAAACTCTAGACGGCCACAGGAAACAACTTTGCAGGGAAGGAAACAGTGCTCATCATTGGATTAACAATCACTAAATTGATCAATCTGATAAACATACATCCTCTACTGCTATTGAAACTATTGTGTGCTGAAATGCATACAGGAAGATAAGCTTCCATAAGCCCACACAATAACTCATTAAACATGAAAGTAATTTCTATTAAAAACAAGTTGAGCATAGAGAGAAATTTTCATTTCTATCTGAATTTATTTATCTTAGCCCGAATTTACCTCTTAGGCTGTATATATGACACACAATTTTGCAGACCATAAAGTCTTGCATTTTTTTCCTAGCCTGTGTTGTAGCAAGAACATATCAGTGGCTTTTGGGCCAGGCACTCAAGGTAAAGTGGTATGTATAGGGCATGACTAGAGGTGACCTTCTCCACAGCGTGGGCTAAAGAAGTAGGTAAATTGTTTGACAAAATATCCACGATCAATAAGTACATGTATTATTTCAGGATACAAGACACAGATAAAGAATATCTTAGCCTTTCTCTTCCAGCCTATCACCAAACAAAATGCTTCAGTTTCTGTGCTTGTTCTTTGATTGTTTCACCCATCTCTTAATAAAGTTTGTTTCCATTTTCACTTCAGATATTTACAGTGAGAAATTTGTTATTTTCATCAGGATAAAAACACAACACCATGTATGTATTGATATGAAATTTGTAATATGAAGCTTATCATTATGACAAACAATTTGTATGTATTTGATGGCAAATTAAAAAAATAGAAATCTCTTTGCACATGTACTTTACTGAGAGATTAATTTTTTGATCTTAGTCTGTGTGATGGCTCCCAGAATTTTAAGCAGGACTGTGTATAAATGCTGTAATAGGCAGAGAAACATATATTTTGTCTTTTAAACAGGGACACTTTCAGTTATGAAAAAAGCACAAAGAGAATTAGCAGTTGCCAATTGGTCTATAAAAGGTATAAACACAGTCTGTCTTTGGGAGCCTTGGGAACAGTGATAGGACACTATAAGGTAAGATTTAGAAAACTCTCCTGGATTTTCTCATATATAATAAATATCTTTCCTTATATTATACTTCTTCCAAGACATTAAGGAAACAACAGTTTAGCCATTCCACATTGCTGAAAATAAAGATAGAATTATTTTATTTAAGAAGTCAAAATAATGATGAATAAATATCACCAACATATAAGGAGTTTGCCCTACATTCATTTATGTATTTCCTTATATTAATGTATTAGATTGGAGGAGTGTCACCTTGGAAAGCACAAGAATTATAAACTCAGGGGGTTCCACGGCACTGGGACCTGGGAAACAGAACACAAATTATCCACAGGTGATGGTGGAGACTGGTCCATCTGCCCAGACTTCTGGGTTGGCTCCAAGACTGGGAGTTGTTGAAAGGAAATGTATAATTTGGGCAAAGATATAGTCAACAAAAAAAAGGACACAAAAATATCCACCTATTATTTCACAAGTTGATTTCAGGGACGCAGTGAGCTTACTTCAAGAATAAAAAGTGTTATGAATTTCAGAGTTGAAAAGAGTTTAAAAGATAACTTAAAATTGCTAATTTTGCAGGTAAAGTTACTGAAACTACAGAAAGCCAAGGTTAAACTATTTTAAGAAATTGTATTATTTTCTTAGATAAAAATATAGACTAAATTTTGTTAAATATTAGTCCCAATTCAATTAAGAGATTATAGGAATACCACAGATGTGAGAACAAATATGATTAAGAAACGGTGTTCTAAAAGGACTTTTATAGCTTCATGAAAATTTGTGGATTTAGAAGAATTAAACCCTCAATGATTATTTGGCATTTGAGTTGTTAGGACAAGAATTAACTGCTTATATTATTTTTATCATCTGGATATTTGGCAGTAGAGAATATAGTACCTAAAATATTCTTAGAAATTTAGTAGAATTTTTTGTACAGCTTTGACCTTTCAGTAGGATTGGTTGGCAACTCTTTGTATCCCCACAGGTTACTGAAGCCATAAAAAGAGAAGGGAATTGAATAACTAGTGAATTAGATGCATTATATAAAAAGGCCAAAGAGGAAGTCTATGGCTTCATAATTCATGGAAATTGTAAGATATTGAAATGTCTGGATGATAAGATATACACTATGTGAGAAGGTAGGGGAATGTTTTTAATCTTTGCTAATTACAATAAATTTCCTGATCTCAAAATGCACCCCCACAGTTATGTTTTACATTCCAATAATCTAGGATGAGAAACAAAGGCGTGTGCTGCTCAGAGAACTTCTGTAAGGCTCCCGTCCCTCAGGGAGGGGTTTGAGTAGAGAGCTCTGAGGAATGCTGTGTTGTAAAGAATATTCAGTACCAGTGACAGAAGCTAACTTAAGGTGACACAAGGCAGGAGGGACTGTATTGGGAACATATTAACTCTGATTTATTCTCATGAAAGGCAGTAATTTTTGTTCCTACTTTCTTACGCAGAAAACCAAAAAAAAAAAAAATCTACTGCAGTATTTTAACATTTGGGTTTTTCTGCTTATATGGAAGATTTAGCTAACTTGTTCACAGGTAACTTGACTTAAAGATATTTATATAGCTTAGGTATTTGAGTCCTATTTGTAGAAAAATATTTACATAACAGTAGAAAATAAAATAGAAGAAACATTAATAAAATATTTATGACAACATTTATAGAGCTTTATGTGTAATAACACTTGTACATTCTTTATATGTTGAGAATAACAGGGAACTACTAAGTGGATATTTCAAAATAGATATTCTCTCTTAGATCCACATTCTGGCAGAGGAAAGAATTGCTACAGTGATTGTATTACAAGATATATAAATGTATTGCTAAAATATTCTCCAAAGGAAGACAATAGTTGCTTTGAAGTTTAAAATATGAATTAATGTAACAATTATTCAATAAGCTCTACATATTGGCAGTCTCCTTTTGAGTATCAGCTATTTTTTAAAATAGGATGTCCCTTTAATGTCATTAATAAAGCATTAGAAATCTTAAATATTAAAAATATAATGCATTTTTATTTTATAAATATATATATTTCATAGTTACATACAGGGTCTGTCAGAAGTAACGCCTGCTTGAGTGTGGTTGGTGGGGTAGGTGAATGTCTCACACAAGATGGACAGCAATGTGACCATTTCCCCTAAAATGTTACCTGGTGTGCTTGAGTGTGATGTTGCTATGTTACAGAATTACATACTAACGATTTTGTGATAAAAGGGGCGTTATTTGTACCAGAACCTGTGTCTGTGTATTTATGAAATAACAGATAAAGTACATTTATTACACTAAAGATATACCTTAGTATCACATATATCTTAAAAGATGTTGGCCTTATTAGCTCATGGATATTTAGGTTAAATATCAAATTCGAAAGACATTACACAATGAATAATATATGACATCTATGATTGTTCTGAGTATATATTTGCATTCAATATTGAAATAATTTTGATATTAGATGGTCTAGAAAATAACTATATAATCTGAGATATATACGAACAAGAAGAGTAATGTGAACAATTAATTCTAAAACATAAGAAAACAGCATACAAATTTTTATAAATTATATTTCAGGAGAGAAATAATAAGCTAAGCTATTTGGGAATACTTATTTTCATCATGAGGAAAGTAGAGTAGAAAATTGTAAGAAATGGAATATATTACAAGTTAATGATTATGATATGATCCAGCAAAATCAGGGAAGAATAATAAGGAAACAAAGAGAAGAAAAACAGAGCAATCACACACACAACACACAAACACAGCGTGTCATATACAAAGTGCTTGATACAAAGATGAGTAAAATATGAGCCTGTCCTACTCACAAAGCAAATAATTTTTATGTGTAAATGTACCCCTGAGTATTAGGATTCTTTAATGCTCATGAAATATAATTTCAAACATAGTTTTAAAACCATGTTTTATTTTGATTGTTTGGTATATATTTGATATCTATACATATTTTTGAATAATGCACACACACAGACCTAAGTTTGCCTCACTAAATTGAAATTCTCCACATATGTAAGTGCATTACTAACTTTTCAAAGGCGAGAACTGTATTTTGTCTCTGTGTGCCTAAGTGCCTAACACAGCTAACATAGTACAAGACACATAGAAGCAAATTGATTATTGTTTTGGGAATTGCTTTATCAATTAATGAATAGACTTATAGATAACAAATTTGTGACTGAAAGCCTAAATGCTCAATAATATCTTTTTACTTTTATCTTAGAGTGTTTTATAACATTTCTCCAAGCCTCACCATTGAAAATTAAAATTGTGATTCCAGTTATTCTTTATCTCTGGGACATATAATACATACAATCTTAAAAAAATAAAAGAAAATAAAAAATTAAATTTAGTTTTAAACATCCCCAGTATGACTTCATAATATTAATTTAGGAAGAAGTCAAAGTAATGTCTACTTTCCTCAATATACATATTTGAATGAAGTTGCATTCAAATGTTTTCACATTCTAACAGAATATATTTAGTTTGTAGATTTCAAATGCAAAATATAAAGACTTCACATCTAGAAAATAGGCCTTAGGGATCTAAACTCATTACCATTGAAGTGTGAAGTTCTAATTGTATTACTTTTAATGACATATCTTCTACATAGATATTACTCAATGCCCACAAATTCAGCAAGTGGGAAATGGAGAGGTTATAATGTAGGGGAGATTTATGCTAAGAAGATTCTGAGTTGTCACTATTAAAAATTTTCCACCCATTATGTGAATCCTATTGATCATTGCAGGAAGCAGAAAAGTGTGCTGTTCATTGATTTTCTTTGGCTACTGAATGCATTAGGCTTGACATATTTGATGGGTAGGCAAGTTTTCAAAGGAAGCTCAGTTAAGCTAATCTTAGTTCTAAGGAATATTCACAATGGAATAAGAAACCTTAAAATTGCAAGAGCAAATAGAAGAGTCAGAGGACTATATTATGAACCATATCAGCATAAAAATTAGACATGAGCCTTCCCAAGAGGCTATAGTAAAACACATCAAAGCTTTGATGCTGTTTTTTACAAATGTAGCAATTACTGGATAAATTGGGTTTTAGCTTTTCACCCTTCAGCCAAGATAGTTAATGCAAAACAATTAGTTCTGTCTTCTTAGCTAAGGGACAGCATCAGTATTCTATCAAGTTCATAAAAACATAAATGAAAACATTATATAAGTGCATACCACAAATGAGATTGTTAGCACTGCTACTGCCTATAAATTCAATATTTTGTTTCTAATGATTTGTTTGTTAATTCTTTTTGTTATTATACTGATTCTTTAAAATACAAAAATCAATCATGAGTTCTATCGTACACTACTGAAGCAGAAAGAACAATAGCAAATGCAAATCTAAGCCAGTTCTTCCCTAAGAATTAATTCCCATCTAAAAAATAAAGTTAGAAAAGATGATCCTCTCTCTCTGGTGGAAGCTGTCTAGTTACTTATTAGTACAACACCAGAGTACAATGTTACTTCTCAGTAGTACAGGATGGTGACAAAACGCTAAGTATATTTTTTCCAGTACATTAAATACTAGTGCACTGTGTATGCTTTAGGTGAGGATTAATTAACTTAGCATAAAACACGTGGTCTTTATGCCCACAAAACAAACATTGTATATTTGGTAATCAACTTTCTCATTTTTTCCAGATCATTTAGCATACAAACATACAATTAAAATTTATAAGAATAAATTAAGACATAATGACATCCAAAAAGGAAAGTCTCCAACCTTGGGCACAGTGACATACATTTTAAAACCTTTGGAGATTTGCCTGTCAATACAGAATACTATATTGTAAATTATTAATCATGTGTGGAATATTTGGATTTTTAACAACTATTTTGCTTTTTTGATGCATTATCAGAATGCTATAAAATTAAGTATTTTAAAATATTACAACAACTATATATTGGTTTGCCAATCAGTCTTTGTGCATAGAGGGCAGACCACTCCAGATTGGTAGGTGGCAGTTTTAGCAAGCAAAGAATTTACATCTGAGGCTATGCTTCCATGCTGTAAAATGTATAAATCTCTGTATCCACCCCCTGACTCTTAAAAGTTGGTATAGAGGCCTAATGGGGTTCAGTAATGTATACCATCCAGATGGTTAAGACAACGCATTGCTGTCTCATAGCTACATCTTGAAAGACGCTCTCACTGTGAAAGCAGTGGACAGAACTTAGATCCCAAAGACTGGGGTGGAAATGCAATAGCCTCCAAAAGCTTGGCCTAATTCATGGGTTAACCCATTCTTAGGTTTTCTTCATTGCCTCTAATATTCCACCCTTCTTGATATGCTCTTATAGTCTTACAAGCATCAAATTGGCCTGTTTTGTGGATATCTGGCAACACTGGAGACAGATACCATAGCAACAACATAGGCACATACCAGAGAAAATGAAGATTGACATAAAAATCCCCAAAATAAGTAACATTATTTTTCACACCATAGCCACATGATCCAAACCACTGGTTTATTAAATCCCTAGGCTGGGGGTTTTATTACTCAGGGTGCTCATGGGTGTTCTCGTGTGATTTAACAGAGATGATGTATTATCAGACCCACAAGGTATGAACAAACAACATTTTGTTTGGGTAATGGCACAGGCATCCTTTGTGGGGCAGGAGTAATGTGCAAAGACATCCCATTTTGGAGAAGAGCTTTTCTCATTAGAGATATTTTAGTACTCGGTAAAATCAGTCATTGCTGGCTGTCTTTGAAAGATCATTGGGTGAATTTTATAAGGGTTTTATTACATGTTGTAATGTCCTCCTGGCCAATGGAGGGCGCCAAGATGGTGTCCAAATGAATGTACCAGTGGAAAATAGAACATGCCCATCTGGCCTGAGGAGAGGGAGGTTGACAGCTGTAGGAGCTTAACCTGGTGGTAAATACTGTACATGTTGATAGGGGAAGGCAGCACCATCATATGCGAAGAGATGGATTTAAGGAAGGGTATGCCAGACCAGGACATGCACCTTCTTCCCTCTTTCAGTGGGGCATGTTCCATTCCAGGCACTGCACATTTCAGCTGGACAAGGGACCCCAGTGGAGTTTGAGTAGCTCCCCTTCACCCAGGGTGTGAAGTAACTTCCCGATCCTCATGAGACATGCCCTTGCAGATGCCAGTAGATAACACTTTTCCAGGTGTGATGGGGCTTGATCCATGGTGAGATCAATGGAGACAGGGCTGTTCCCCACAACTGCCATAACTTTAATGGTGTTGAGTATCTCCACAGGATTCCCCAGTCCAGAATACGGGCATCAGTCCCCAGTGGTTGATCATTCAAATATATTCAAGT
>CM052541.1:30423871-30495956 GCA_028533065.1 Trachops cirrhosus | reverse complement strand
TAAAGTGCAAGTACATGTTTTAGATATTATCCACTATATATTCTATCTTTCAGCAGATACTAGGCATTTGAACTAAGTAAGAAAGTTTCAGTAAAGGCTTTACTACAATTTGAGTTTATGATCTGAAAAGGTACTGACATTCACTCAAGGAATTTAAATACTATAAGCAATGTTTAGGTTTACATAACTATGTTGTATTTTGGCTTTTAAATGTGAAATTATAAAAAACATTCTAGGTTGAGCAAAGTAAAGGCTTGAACAAAATATCTTCAGTATGTCTTGCATATATAGTAATTTTCAGTTGATGCTGCATCTTAAATCATGCTGTAAGCATACATGTTAGCTTGCCTCCTAAATTTTATAAAATATCTCTGTGAAGTCCTTATAATAGTAAACTTTTATTTTGATTATCTTATTCTGAATCAGTGTTTCTCCTTCCCAGCAGAGGAAAAAAATCTGTTTGTCTTCTGATTCTATATAATATTTCTGTTAAATGTAGTGAGAAAAAATAATTTAAATTTTACATTCATTTTAATTTCATTACTAAATACCCTTTAGGAAAAACATTTTTTCTCTCAAGATAATTAATAATTTTAAAGAGTTATTTCAATATGCATTTGCCTGTAAGAAAATACAATATAAAGGCTTGGGAAAACAATTGTGTATCTCTAGATTTGATATGCTCCATATATCCACTGGGACTCTGACTACATTAATATCCAAAATTAAACATAAAAGATACATATTCTTTTTGCAAAGTCAGTTCCTGAGATAATAGCCTATTAATATGGAAAATAAATAAAATATATTGCTTCTATTTGCTTAATCAGTTTCTAATTTGCTTCTCAGAATTGTTAACAGTATACTTCCTGACATAAATGTTTTACTTTGTGAACGCTTTTTCTTTATATACATATTTCCAAAATGTGTATTAAGCAAATATTGTCTGTAATGAATTAGTTTTTAGCTCTGTTGCGTGTTTGTGGGAGGAGGGGAACGGAACAGTTCTAAGGGAAGTACTTGCTGCGTGAATTCAAGCACGGAGCACGTCTTTAGTTTACTTACAGCCAGTAACACAAGGCATATGACAAAGTTTGTTCTTGTTTGTTTGCTGTGTTCTGTTTTTTGACTCAGTGGAGAAATGTCTTTTCTGACTGGGGAATGGGTGTTCACTGTGAAAGTTTTATTCCCAGGTGATTAAAATATTTGTAGATGTCAACGGTGGTTGAAGGGGTGGTGAGTGGGCGATCGGGCGGAGAAGAATGTGGCCGGTGGGAAGTGGACACCAAACCAGCCTGCAGACTAACTCATCCTGGAAAACACAGAAGTTCTTTACTCATGGAACAGAAGTCGATGTCCAGAAAGCAATCTTAAAATGAAAATCTAAGAGTAATGTTTGAATACAACTGAGTGTTCATGTGTAAAACTTTCTCTATAGATACTGTGTTGAAATAAATGTGCTGAGAATCAATATGTCATAATAAAGGAGAGAACCATAATGTTTTGATTCCTGGATTTGAATCCTGATTCTGCCACTGAAGTGATTGGATTTTCCTGAACTATTAAAATAAGTGATGATTTCTGCTCACATGTAAGATGTGTGTTCTACTATATTCATCAGGAATTCTCTAGAAATTAAATGAGATGACAAAAATAAGTTCAAATAAGTAGGGTGGTCCATACAAAGTGCTTCCTATCATTATTGTTCTTAATGATGTATATTTTAATAATAGTATAATTAACTTTAGTTGGACACTCTCCTTCAAAATGCAGACACTGTATCTACTGATAACCTTCAAGTTTAACCATACAGCCATGACTAAAAGGTGGATGTAGAAAAAAACGACATGACCTTTACTGTTGTTCTTGTAAAATTAAAGTTCTCTGAAGCCAAACTTTATAGTCCATTAATTTCATGTCATTCAAAAGCCAATTTCAGAATGCCTGCAAGTTCAATGGCCAACAACATACTTAAATACAATACCCTTTGTACTTAAATGTGATGCTTTAGTAAGAACTGAGAAATATTCTAACCAGTGATATAAACAGTGGGTACTACTATGTTGCTTTGGTTAAAGTGGTTCAGAAATTAAGTATTCCCCAAATGACGTTGCTGTTTGTATTTGCAATACTATTCAGAAATGTAGATTGTCATAATGCCATCAGAAACAGTTGAAATATTTTCATGCTTTCTTATCTTTTCTTGTCTCATTATATCCTATAATCTGCCTGAGAAGAGTGTGGATTTGATGGGAATGCATCGCAGATCCTGAAGTCGGAGCCTGTATTTGACAGCCCTCAGGTAACTGCACTTTTCACAGCTGCAAGTCAAATGATTGGGGTCTGAACTGTGCACCTGCCACAGGATTATCCCAAGCAGTGAATTATAACAGAGTGGTGGATACCTGTTGCATTACTCACTTCTTTAAACAACTAGTAATCTTTGTGCCTTAAAGTAGGAGCAAACAAAACCACCTCTTTGAACATCATTGCACTGCATTAACATAAACTAATTAAATTTTATAATGATACTTGAAAAAACAAAAATTATTATTTTGTATATCTTGTACTTCATTAATATTAATTCCCTTTTTGGAAAGGGTTTCACCCTGTTATAGTCTGACATCACCAACATCAAAGCTTATCAAGCAGCTGATGAAATTTTACAGAATTAATTGGTAACAAGAGATTATTAGGCCCAGAAACCTGGTGTAAAGTGTATGCAAAGTAGGATGTTGTATATGAAAGATACATTGTATTTATGAGAACATTTTCTAGTTAATATTTATATTCCCCAGTGCAAGAAGATTGTCTAATACTTAGGAAAAATTATTTAATGTTCATTGAAAGAATGACCTGATTTTTAACTGATTTTTTATAAGTTAATATCTAAAGTCATTAATTTATAGATTATTTCAGAAAGAAAGGACATATGTAAGTAAAAACAGTTTTTACATAGAGGGTTGCATCACTGAAATAGACTGCATTTGGATTTTCCAGTATATGGTTCAAATTTTTTAAAAATTAAATTTATTGGGGTGATATTGGTTAATAAGATTTTATGTTTCAAGTGTACATTTCTATGATGAACAATCTTCATACTGTACTCCATGCCCACCACCCAAAGTTGAATCATCTTCCATCACTATGCATTTGAGCCGCTTTCCTGCTTATTTCCTGACCCCATCTCCTTCTACTAACCACCATACTGTTCCCTGTGTCTACAAATTTTTGTTTGTTTTTCTTACTTGTTCCTTTGTTATTTTCTGTTTTATATCCCACATGAGTAAAATCATATGGTTCTTAACTTTTTTGTCTGACTTATTTCCCCTAGCATGATATTTTCAATATCCATCCCTGTTCCCACAAATGGCAATGACAGGTTACATTCTAATTCATCTGCTCACCTCATTGTATGTTCCACCTCCTCTTATTGTTACTTTCTTCTAAGCATCTCTTAGTGTCTTACAAATGATAATTAGTATTTGTTGGATAAATAGATATGGATGGTTAGAAGAAAGTGCAAGAGTGCAAAGAGAGGGCCAGCTCATTCCCTTTGGCTAAGGGCTCACAGGAATTACTGGGCTTTTTTCTCATCAGGAAGACCCATGTAACAGATGGTTTTCACTCTGTATTTGCAAGACAGCTGAATATTTAATTAAAACATGACTGTGGAAAAATATTGAAGTAAATGTCAAAATGAAATATTATAGATTGAATAATTTTTAAGAATAGTTTTGAAGACTTTTTTCAATGTGTTAGTACATTAAATTTTTATGAATACTTCATGATACTCATTTATTTTCAATTTTCCTTAGTATAGGTGTCAGGGGTACAGCTTAGTGATTAAACTATCATATACTTTGCACAGCATCCCCTTGGTATTTCCAGTACCCAGTGGGCACCATACATAGTTGTTGCAATATTATTGGTTATATTTCATATGCTTTACCTCCTTATGACTGCTTTGCAACTACCAACTTGTGATTCTTAGTCCCCTTGCCTCTTTCACTGGAATTCACGTTTTCCAAAAGAGTGAGTCTTCTCAAGAGGAGTATGACCTCTGTTATTACTTTTTTTGTTTTCATTAAATAATCTGACAATAATTAGGAGAAAGGTAAATTCCCAATACTTAATGTAATATTTTGAGATGTCTTATTTACTCTTTCTATATCCTCTGTCTAAATGGCACAGTCTACTGGAGTGTTTCACAATTTAAGTAACTTTTTTTGGCCTTAAAAATCTTAAAATCTGAGTAGTAAATTGTATTCCTTTATTGATTTATTATCTCCACTAGTGGTAAAATCCCAAGCCCTACATTAGTGCCTTTATTGCATAGAAACATTTTCCATCTAAAAAGTCCTTCAGATAATCACTACTACAGGGGCAACCACTCTGATTTGCATTGATTTTCAATGATATTTCCTGCAAGATTCTAAATGCAGCTTCTGTTACTTAAGATTGTGAAAGTTTGTAGACATTAGTTTTCTGATCAATTTTGCAATTGGGTAGATATTATTGACCTGTATCTGATGATCTTTCATAATGATCTTCCATTGAGGAAATCTGGGGTAGTATGAAAATGTGCCATGAGACTTGCTTGATTCATAATTTACATGTAAAAGATGGCATAATTAAACATACTAAGATGCTAAGTGCACTAGATAAAATTACAAAAAGAATCAACATTATAAATTAAAACCATGTTCCACAAAAACCCAAAGTCAAGCACAGCAATAAAATACATGTAGATATTTAAACATTTAAGCTCATGCTTTTAAAAACAGTTTAACCCAACTATCCCACTTCTGGGAGTATATTCGAAAAAGTCTGAAACACTAATTCAAGGTAATGTATGCATGCATCCTTATGTACATTGAAGTGTTATTTACAATAGCCAAGATGCAGAAATAACCTGAGTATTCATTGGTATGTGAATAGATAATAAAACTGTGGTACATTTACACAACAGACTACGAGTATTACTTGGCTGTAAAAAGAGAAATTTTATCTTTTGTGACAACATGTATAGACATGTAGTTTATTTTGCCAAATGAAATAAGCCAGTCATAGAAAGGCAAATTTCATATGGTCTCATTTCTATGTGGACTCTAATAAACAAAATAAACTGACAAAATAGAAATAGAGGCACGGATCCATGGAACAGACTGACAGCTGTTGGCTGGAAGGGAGATTGGGAGGCTGGATGAAATAAGGTGAAGGAACTAAGCAAAAAACAGTATATCTATATATCTATAAATCTTTATATATTTATATCTCTACATAGTCACATAGACACAGACAACTGTGTGGTGATAGCCCGAAGAAAAGTGGGGTACAGGGTAGAGGTGAGCAAAGGGATAATAAATTGGGGTGGAAAGAAACTGCTTTGGTCGATGGGCGCACAATGCGGTGTGCAGATGATGTTTTGTTGAGTTGTATACTTGAATCAAGTGTGGTTTTGTGAACCAATATCATTCCAATAAATTCAATAAATAAAAAAAGAGTTTAAAATTCCTTATCTCTTTCCTATTATTGTTGTTAAGAAATTATCATGAACTGTTGGCTTAAGCAACACAGATGTATTATCTTACACTTCTGTACTTCAGAGGTCCTATAGCAGCTTCACTGGACTAAGGGCAAAGCTATTCCTTGTGAAAGTTCAGAGGGGGGAATATTTTTATTTGTCTTTTCTGGCTTCTAGAGGTGCATTGCTTACATGCTTTGGCTTACCCAGTTCTCTGTCTTTAAAGCTAAAGTGGTACATCTTCAAGTCTCTCCCTGAGTTTGTTTTCACATCTACTCCTATCTCTCTAATCAATTATTTAACTTTTATAAGGATCCCTAGGATTACATTAGAACCACCATGTAATTCAAGATAAATCTCTCATTTCAAGATTCTTAATTTAATCATATGGAAAGTCTCTCTCTCTCTCTCTCTCTCTCTCTCTCTCTCTCTCTCTCTCTGTTTGCCATATAAAATTTCATTCACAATTTATGGGAATTGGGGCATGGATTTTTTTAGGAGTAAGGTCATTATTCAGCCTACCATAAGTTATCAATAATAAACATAAAACATTAATGTTCACAGTACAATTATGCTTATTTTGATTAATGAAACATGATTAAAACTCCTCAACAACATTTAACTTTTATTTATGTCTTCATTTTTGCATAATAGATGTTAATTTTAATATAATGTAATGATTACTAATAGCATTGTCTTGTGAAACTGGGTCTCTCTTTAGTTTATTCTTGATTCTAGAGAAATTACCAGTCTAGTGGAATTTTTCTTCCAGCCCAGAGAGTCTGAGATATTTACTATATATATTTAAAGGTTGTTGGCATAGCTTTTTAGCTCACAGCCCTATACATCTCTATAGTTTGGCAAACACCTTGCAGTGGACATATATTTATGCATCTGAAGTCCTCATGTCTCCAATTATTTTCACCCATGCTGAAGCAACCAAGAAAAGTTGTGACGATTTATTTCCTTAAGTAGAGGTGTTCCAAAAGAGACCATGCCCAGATTCTCAGGCTCTAATTCCACCTAAGTCATGTGTGTCCTCAGAGATGTCAAATGAGTTACCATTCTTTTTGCTACAAATGGAGACCGGACTACAATAAACTACACAATGGAATATGTATTTATTTTAACATATAAAAAGAAATCAGGAGGTAAAGTAGCTTCAGAGTCTAAAATTCATTGTTAAAATAATAGCATCAAGGATGACTATTTCTTCATAATTTCTTCCATGTTCAAAATGTCAACTAATTTCTCACATTATCATAGTAACTTCAAATATCATGTTATTATATAGTTGTATCTTAGGCAAAAAAAAAGTGAGCAAGTTATTTTAGCCTATCCGTGGGCCTTCTCTTATTTTATCTTAGTACACAGATTGTATAATTGTGTCAGCTGGCTTTTGCTGAAAAAAAAAAAAAACCCTCCAATAATTTGTATGTCAAAGCAACAGCCATCTATTAGTTAAAAATATGTAGGATAGCAACTTGGGCTGGGCTAAACCTGATTTACATCTAACTCATTTGGTTGTCAGCTGGTAGTTTGTGGTCCTGTGCATATGTGCCAACATGATTTCCTGGCTTTCAAAGTCACTTAGACAGTCACTAAGCCACTGATCTCCAGCAGGTTATTTGGGGATTTCACATAGAAGAGGTCACAGCATTTCAAAAAGTACCAAAAAATGGCAAGTCCAATACACAAGTACATTTCATGTCTTTTCTTTCATGATGAATATCATTGTACCTCTTGCCAAAGTAAATTCCCTGGCCAACCCTTGATTCAAGGGATTCAGAAATGGATACCTCTTTTTGGAAGGTACTGCAAAACCAGATAACATAAAAGGTGCACATACCAGAATTCAAACAGTTTTTGCAATGTACCATAATTACCAGGTCTATACCTAAACCAATTATATCACAGGTAACTAAATAGCCACAATTAGCTTAGACAAATATGAGGGTCCTTTTAATACTTGAACACAGCAGTATTTTTCCAAGAGAAAAGGGCTGGGAGGTGGAAAAAGATTTGAACTGGCAACAGTGCACATTCTATTTGCCTTTCCCTGAGCATGTTAGGGGCATGAGACTCAACAAATCATTTAGAAGCCCTTATCCAAAAGTCTTAATCATAGGCAAAGAAACAGGCACTGTATTTGCTATCAAAATTCCCTGTGATGTAGTCCTACACGTACTGTCAGTCGTATTGTGTCACCTTGGTTCCAGCTCCTCCTTCTCTACTTCAAACTACACTACAGCCTCCAGTAAATATCAATAATTTAATATCTCTTGCTTTCCCTAAGGAATCTTTCTGACACATTCCTTAATTGAAATGTCTTATCTTTATTTTTTCCCTGTAGGTGACTGTTAAACCTCAGTGCTTATTCTTTTTAAAATCAAACATTTAACAAAAATCTAATATATTTACAAATTTCTTCCTTTTGAGAAGCATGTAAATTGATGTGTTTTATAGACAATATTCTAATTACTATATGTTTATGTGAGTTACTTTGGTGTAAAAAATAAATAAATATATAAAAGGGAAAAATGGACAACTAATGTTAGTCTAATAAGAAATAAGGACTAATTTTGTCCACTACAGTCCATAAGACAAGATGAAACAAACTGTTCATTTTCTTTTTACCTATTTTACATTATATTAAAAACAATAGCTGAATTTTTAGCTAAAATCATTAACGCTGAAGTTGTATGATCCTTACTTAAGCTGCATAGTTTTATTTATGAAATATTGTTTCAAAAATCCTATTTTAGAAGACAATTTCACCCTATTTACAGTGACTAGTACTCTGACTAGATAATTACAATTTACACAATAATTAAAATGTTCTAATTGGTTTTATTCTCCATTAGATTGTAAAGAAGCTTTATGTGTAACTATAATTAACCTCTACTGATGTTAACTATGATTATGCACATTTAGGGATTCTGAGATGCTGACCATGCAGTCCCTTAAAGTCACACATAACACATAGACACAGATTACAGTGTGGTAATACCTAGAGGGGAAGGGGGTTGGGGGAAGGTGAATGTGGCCAAAAGGAGGGAAATGAGGACAGAAAGAGACTTTGCTTGGGGTGATGGGCACATGATACAGTCTGAAGATGTTTTATTGATTTGTACACTTGAAACCTTTATGGTTTTGTGAACCAGTGTCACCAAAATAAATTCAATTTTTAAAGAAGTAATAAAAAAGTGCATTAGGCAGCATGGGTTAGAGTCCATATAGAGTAGTGTTGCAGGTGGACACAGGTAACCAGGTTCTTGGTGATGAGAATGAATTGAATGGAACACACAGAGAGGTTATAACAGAGAGGGAGAAAGCAGATTTATTATGCGATAGTACACTCCACAGAATATGGGAGCAGGTCAACTCTGAGCAGAGATTGACCCTCTGTGGCCAGAGGTATTCTCTTCCTATAGTGTGTATGTTTCCTGGCTCATTTTGGCAGGCTTTTATTGTGCATGTGCAAGTAGTTGTACTACTTTTAAGCTACTGCACATGTAGTCTCCTATGATGTTTCTTGATTGCCCATTGGGGAAGAAGCACTCACGATGTTAGTTTATTATAATGCTACTATAATGAAGCTGGGGTCATGTGGCATCTTCTACACAGGAGCGGTCATGATTCACTATGATTCAGTGCTTTTCTAGAAGGTGGGGACAGCCGGTCTTAGAACAGTGTCTCTGTCCTGTACCACTGTCCTTTGTCTTAGTCCTGGGGTGCCTCTGGAGTTTCCTTACTCCTCATTATCTTCTGCCTCAGTAGAACTTGCAGCCATAGTTTCAGTAGTAAGGAAAAATAAATAGTTGCTAGCAATGATATGTGGAGGTCATTCATTTCTTGTTCATTATAAATTATTGTATTTTTTCTCTTCTGTTAGGTATGGGAATGCCATATATCCTGTGTAACAGGTTTTGCCAAACTAGCTCAAGGACTTAAACTACCTTGCCAACCCGTAAAAGGTAGATGACATTGTTCAATTTTATATCACCCATAATTTAGTCCTCTCCAAAGTTAGCCACAAGGTCCAGGAAGACTATGCTCCAAATGAGTCCTTAATGGCAATTAGACCTTTATTAGCATTATTAGGTTTAAAATATCAGGGCATATGCACACCTGTCTCTCATTCCATCTCCATTAGTCCTGTGTTACTTCTATTCCTAAAGTTCTGTCTTTTTTGTGTTTCTAATAAGGTCCTTGATTATGTGTTCACTAATATCAAGGGTAGAACCACAATAGGAAGTATGGATACATAGTTTAATAGTGGAGTAATGCGGCTTAAAATATGACAGCACTATTATTTTAGAATTGACATAAAAACCAGTTACCTACTTTATTTTGAACATAAAAAATAGCCTTTTGCTTGTATTCCTTCTCTATCTTCCTCCCCCACTACTTGTAGTAACTATTTCACTCAACTCATTTAGTTACCATAAATGGACTACAAACCACTACCTCCAGGAAAGGAGGTATGCATATTGAAACTTCAGGGTGAAAATTTCAAAATGTTTGAGCTCAACTCAAACAACTCCCAACCATCTTAAGCCCAATCCATCTCAAGAAAATTTAAAATTTTATTTTTTGTGTGATCTCTAATTTCAATAGTTAGAAATTAGTGCCAAATATTGGGGAATTTCCTAGTGCTAGGGGTCAAAACTTTCATTATTTCCATAATTGCTTCCTCTAGTAGACTGTTGTATTCTTTTTATATTTCAGGGCCTGCAATTATTTTTCTTTCCTCAGGCAACTCTTGGTACCGACTGTCAAGCCTGAAGCTATGTGAGATCTTAGGTAGCACTTTGTTAATATGATAGCCTGTAGTTTTATCTACATACATATGTATGTATGCACACATGCATATATTCATATACTCTTGTGTGTATATGCATATATACATATGTATTTATATATTAAGTATGTGTTCATATGTATATCTATCCTACCTACTTATATTTGGATGTATACCTATTAGTAGGAACACCCTACTTTTGGATCAGAGAACAGACTTCAGTCACAAAGCAATCTTAGCAGCACCGATTACCCATGCCCCAAATTTGCAAAAAGCAATGCAGTGAAAGCAAAATGTCACTGTGCCTGCAGGGGTTAAACTGGAGGAGATGGGCGTGGGGATTAGAAAACCTGGAGCTTTGTGTAGAACAGCTGGTGTATGTGGTCATTTTCCCCCTGGAGATAGAGTGAGGGAGACCCTGGCCCTGGATATAAACACATTCTCTCTGGAGGGAGATAGAGGTTGGGGGGAGAAGGTCTCTTTCTCCTTTCCCCCAGCCTGAAAAGTAAATGAGTGACGCAGAATTCATTGTCTTTAGAGTGTATATAAGCAAATAGATCCAGGGGAGAAGGAGGGCACTACATTTTTGTGAGCAATGCACAACCTCTGATTACAAAGGCCTGTCTGTCATTAAAGCCTTCTGAAACCCAAGTGCCAATAATCTTCGCTCTGAAAGCTCTGACCATGCAGAAACATAAAAATGTTCATAAAGCATTGTTTCCCAATGCCAGCTTGGGTGCTTCCATGGACATTTAGTAATTACAGCTTCTAAACTCCGAGGGATCACTACCTTTTTTCAAACTAGAGCCGTTAAATAAACAGCATTCCCCTTTCTCCTATTATCATGGGTACGTAGTGTAATTTTTTCGATAATCATAAAAGATATCAAGAGGCAGTGTGTTCAAATAGCTTGTGCTTTCTTCCTCATTAAAATAAATCCCTAATGAAAGGAAAGTCAAATTCTGGCAATAATTAGACATGGGAAACAATAGACATGGGGAAAATAAAATTAACAGCAAAATAATTTATGCTGCCATAGGTCTTTCAGCTCGGCCTTGCTTAACCCTAGTTCCTCCTTTTACTCAGTAGTTTTTATTACCAGTGAACACAATTTTGCATTGTGTAGCCCATTCAGGTTCTGATGTGGAGATCTTTCAATGCTGATCTAGGATTATATTCTCCCAAAAAGACCATCTCTCTGAAAAGACCATCCAAATTTTGAACAGTGGTGTGCATCATGATTATTTCAGTAGCAAATGGTTCAGAACATTCATGTGGAGAAACAGGAGACTGGGAAAACACATTTGAGAATATGCAATAATCCAGTTATAAAATGATGCATTTATAAGGACCAGGGTAGCAATGGAAGTAATAAAAAGGAGGTATTTAAAGCAGGAGGCATTTGAAGGAAAGAATTGATACTTTAGTTTGAAAATATGGGTGAAACAAATGTCAAAATCAACATCTACATGGTGGGGGGAGTGAAAATATCTTTATTAAAGTTACAAGAACATGTTAAGTTAGGTGAGAATGGAGAGCTCATTAGGAAGTATTGGGTTTGAATTGTTGCAATAACTTAGTAGAATGGTACTGTGCTCCAGGGTATCACTACCAGAACATAGGCTGCACTGATCCCAGGTACGGCAAACGCAATTCTGTTTATGTTCTTCCCATTAGAACAGCTTGTCCTGGTTATGTTCACTTAATGAAGGTATTTTTTTTCTTGTGGCAACTTTAGTAACACAGACAAGTGTGACATATTTTTCTTATGAAGTATTCACACATTTCTCCCTGTCATCATTTTTAGGAACATTAAGTGTCACCAGTAACATCAAACCTTCACAGCTACTTGTCCTGTGAAATCTTTGTAATAGGTGTGGAGTATGTGTTCCAGGGAATATCTCCCCTTCTCTTAAAAACCAAATCTCGCTTTTCCATCCTTTTTGTTTGTTACCGCTGGCTGGGCCAGCTGCGCACTCTCCGTGCCTCTTAGCCATGCGTCGCAAAATTGAGGAAATCAAGGACTTCCTGCTCACAGCCAGGCGAAAAGATGCTAAATCCGTCAAGATCAAGAAAAACAAGGACAACGTGAAGTTTAAAGTCCGATGCAGTAGATACCTTTATACCTTGGTCATCACGGACAAAGAGAAGGCCGAGAAGCTGGAGCAGTCCCTGCCCCCAGGTTTGGTCGTGAAGGGGCTGAAATGAACCAGACATGCTGATCTGTATGAAAATGTTAAAAATTAAAAAAAAATTCACATAGTTCAACATCATTCCATTAGGGATAACATATTACAGGCATTGCTACTTTGGTGAGTGTACCTCAGTTGTATATTCAAGTTAAGTGAATCAATATAATTGTACTTCTAATCATGACTTTTTTCCTGTGCAATTTTAATGAATTTTATGGGTGAATAGAAAATGTGTTTCTAATATTAATTAATGATCAATTGTTCCTTTTAGGTGTTACTTCCAAAAACGCTTTCAGTAATCATTTACTGTTCTCTTATGTGACATATGAGTCACAATGTGCTATCAACTCAGACTTCGACAGATTTTACCTCCTTCTGATACCATTTCATGTGAACAATAAACATTAAAACTTTTTTTAAGTTTTCAAATTATTTAGGTGATACAACTAACATTTTGTTATAATTCAAGAGCAAAAGTATAAACCTTGAATTAACCTAATATTCTAATTTATTTTACAAGAATTGAAACAATTATACTTGTGTTAATACACAAGCCTATCATCGAAACTATGCTGGTATATTAAGTTACAATGTATGGTGCTTATATGCATGTTATTTCAGAAGCTGACAGCAGTTCCCAAAACACAAACTCTTATTTCTTTTTCTTTTTCTTTTTTTTATCTAGAGGCTATACTTTGTTGAAAATACAAATGCAACAGAGATAAACACATAAGTGTTCTAGAGTAAGTTTTATCTTTTACAAAAGGTACTATAATGGTTAAGGTGTTGAAATCAACAAGCTGCGATATTTTTTAAACTACAAGCCACTTAGACCAGGTATAATATTCTTGACAATTGACTTAACCCAGGTATATGTGTATTCTGCCATAAGAAGAAGGGGTAAACACAAGAGCTTCTTGTCTCTGGATAAAGTCATTAATATGGCTCTTTTAGCCACACGTTGTGATACTGCTATTCATCAACGTTCATCAATATTTCTCATATATTTTGTCTTTGCCCAAAGTTCCTGCTTCACAGATCCCAAAACAGTTGGGATTTCCTAAAAGTGTTGAGAGGGAAAAAGATTTTTTTTTTTTAATTTTGTTATGTTAATGAGGTGACTTTTGGATCTCACCTAAAGATGGGAACTAGCTGCCGGGAGGAGCAACAAGATGATTAGAGCTTTATCAAGTTTAGTCCCACCCTCTGACCTCTAAGGATGGAAGAGAAGCTGGAGATTGAATCAATCCCTGGTGGCCAATGATTTAATCAATTATTGCCAAATAATGAAAACTCAAAAAGACAGGGATTCAGACAGATTCCTTCAGGGTTAGTGAACATCTAGCTTTTTGGGGAGATAGGCACATCCCTCTTTTGTTTGGCTATATATTTTTATAGTTATATATTTTTATAGTGTATCCTGGTAACACACTAAGTAAAATGTTTCTCTGAGTTCTGTGAGCAGCTCCGGCAAAATGAAATCTGTAGGTGGGGTCTTGGGAACTCAGATTTATAGACAGTCAAAAGTACAGGTATAAAAATAAATGGTACTTGCATTTTGCCTCTTGAAGTGCAGTGAGTTCAGGGGAGCCTGAGTCTGTAGCCTGTGGGTCAGAAGCACAAGTGACAACCTGTGTGGTGACTGGCTGGCACCTTCCATGTGTGGGGCAGCAGTATTGTAAGAGCAAACAGTTCATTTGTGTAATTTGATGCTATTTCTGGGTAGATAGTCAGGATTGAGTTGAATTGTAAGATACCCAGTATTTGCTTGTTCGTGGTGGGAAACTCCTCTACCCTGTAAATTGGAAATAAGATCTGGAAGCATGTATGTGCGTTCTGTGACTTTTGTTGTAGATTTAAGTATTCAGTTAGAAAAAAAGAGAGTCTCTAAAAATAGGTATTTTTACCATGGCTTGTGTTAAATGGGAATACGCTGCAGTAATTCTCCATGGCTTAGACATTGAAAGACACTGTTTGAAAGGAAAACATTTTACGGGCAATAGTCTTGATGTTGGAAATTTGTAAACAAAAGAATTAGGTTATAATGATGAATAAACTCATAGGAGAGTGAGTACAAAACCAAATTCTATTTATCTTTGAGATAGAAAAGTACTTTGATTCCATTAAAACATATTTTTTTAGGAATTTTACCGTATGTTTCAATTGTGTGCTCCTTTTTTACAAATTGTAAACCAAATGTGCTAAGAGAATATTAAATAAAATATATTAGCAGGAATACTGCCTACTTTTGAAATGTTTTATTTGTGAAAATGTCTTTAGGGGACAAATATGAAAAATGTCATGGAAGCAACCTTATGATAAGTCATTTGTTTTTCTGTAATTTGCCTTATTGTTTATCTTGTTAAGAAACTTGTTGAGCAATTTTGCTGGGTCTTCTGGCACCTGACAGGAGTATCATCAGTCACTGCACGGGCTGTGGCCTACAAACTCTTTTAAGGGATTCAGGCGGGATGTGGATTTAAATTTTAAACTGGTTTCTGTCAGTGTGACAAATGAACACCAGAAAATTGTAGGACAATGTTAGAATGTTGAAATGCATGACAAAAGTTGCGAGCCAATCTTCAAGAAGAATCAACAAAAATAGCCTTAAAATATCTTCAGATAACACCATTACTATTATTCTATAAACAAAGCATAAGAACAGAATATTCCTGAAGTGCTCCACTATGTATTTATTATATGCAGAGGGAAAGAAACAATTCCTTAGAGTAATTAAGCTAGTAGAATTTTTTTGAAAAGTTGAATCAGGAAATATGATGACATCTAACATTTTCTCCCAGTTTATTTCTCCTGAATTCATTTTGTTAGCAAACTGATTGTTGCCTTATTCCTTTAGTAGTTAAATATAATTGTGAGATTTCAAAATGTGCTATTCAAATTTTTAAGATAGGTTTTAGCTAGAAAGCAACAGAAGAGATTACAGTATTTTGATGAAGTGCATTTTAATAGCTCTAGGGACTCGTAACAAAAATAATTGAAGCAGTGACTGGTGTGTTATCAGATGGAGCACGGTCAGGCCTGCCTCAGGCTTCAAAGTCTATACTTAGAAGTCAAAACTAGAAAATTGCTGGGTTTCAAGCTCTTCCAATTTCCCACAGTTTTTCTTTTTGTCATTGTGAAGCAGCTTAGCCGTTCTATGTAATGGAATCAACTTAAAACTTAAAAGTGATTGAATGTTGATATTATTTTTCAGACAAGTAATTTTCAGATGCTGCTGGAATTATTTTGTATTGAAGTTAAATAAAATGCTCATTTTATAAAATTTCTAAATTAAATGCTTCTCACACAATTGTGAAGGATTTATTGTCACATGATTTTGAAGGACAGCATCTTAAAGGCAAATATCTTATCATAAATATGGTTTAAACATTAATATAAAGATTTATTATCACCTTGATCTGAAAGTTAAGAGTTTTGTGAAAACAGATTCTAATTGTTTTAAGCTCCCACCCCCAAAATGTCATTTCACTTTAAATAGGCAATTTTTTATAGATTTTATTTATTTTTTAGAGAAGGGAGAAGGAAGAGAGAGAGGGAAAGAAACATCAATGTGTGGTTGCCTCTCCTATGCCCCCTACTGGTGACCTGGCTGGCAACCCAGGCAGTGCTCTGACTGGGAATGGAACCAGCAACCCTTTGCTTTGCAGGCCAGCACTCAATCTACTGAGCTACACCAGCCACGGCAACATGTCATTTTACTATAAAATGTTGCTGTCAAGTCATTTTATGAATTGTTCATCTTATGGTAAATTTGTTTTCATTTAAAAATGTTAAAATTAATAGTTTAATTTTATAATGAGCATGATGTCTATTTTTTTGCAAATAATGAGAAAAAACATATTAGAGAAGGAGAAATGTGTGTTTGCTTTTATTAACTCTTTTTAGTTGTTCAGGTAATAAATAAAGTAATTAAGAATTTAATTATGATAGCACAATTTAATCTTTGCTGAAAATACAGAGATGTTTATTTTTTATTATAGCAGGATGTATTTCTCATCTGAATTCTTTCTAAAATATAAAACATACTTAATAAAAGAATGTACTAAATAATTCAAGAAATGGAATTGTCAAATATTTAAATGATATGAAATACTCTTTTAATATATTGCACAGTATAATGAGCTTCAAATTGCTAAAGGATTTGTTATCATTATGTTATTATCACTGATATTTCTGAACATACCAAAAAAATCCTACTGTAATAAACAATGAAGTAGGCCTGGCAAAATAATTACAGCAACTTAGTACATTTCTAACACACAGTTCCCATCTGTATGACCCACAAGTCAACCTGATCCTTTGGGGAATCTGAGGGAATATAACCCTTTAATAATTATAATTGTAGCTTTAGAATACACTTATGTATTTCTAAAATAGGATAAGGGGTACAGAATATACCCATCTAATCAATTTCATAGAAAAATACTGATAATTGTGAGTAGCCAGGAAGAACTTTATTTGAAAAAATATACATACTACAGAAATCTGTTAGTAGAGCTGTGTGTTGATACACTAAGCTAAAATACATATGAAATATGTTGTTCAATTTTTCTTTATAGTAGATAGCCATATGTAAATGTGAAATGCAAACATATGAAAGAATAAAACGAAAAGTTTGGGTAATGAGAAAAGTCAAATAGTAAGGAAACTAGAATGCAAAAGAAAGGAAAATAATATGGCACAAGACTACAAAACAAGCGAATGAAGTAATAAAGTGAAATAAAATGTTGTGCCTTATTTTTCTTTCAGGATCTTGGAGTTCTGAGCAGAGTTACAGCTCCTACCCATAAATTTGTTTAGCAAGAATTCATTGAAATGAAATATAATGATGATAGTTGCCATAATTGAAGTAGAATATTCTTTTTAAATACTGTGGAGATGGCTATTTTGGAAGAGTGGTGATCTAAAACTGATTTTCTTGACAATCAAATAGTTAAGGCAAAATTATCCTAGAAATATCTTATTTTAAAACCAGTGTTGAAGTTACTGAAAGTTAAATTACCCTTCAAAGTTCCTTAGAAAGTTGGCATACTGAAGACCTACAAACTTCTTTCTATACTCTTGACTATAACTTGCCCAAGGTTTCCTCTAGCATTGAAAGCGGTAACTCTTCTTTTCTGTTTTATAACAGTTGAAATAGTTAACTTGCACTTGAAGGTGCTATGTTGAATCAAAAAATTTATGTTTTTATATTATCATCCCCATATTACAGATGAGAGCACCAAGGCGCAGAAAACGAAGTCATTCGAATCTTTGGACATGCACATGCTTCTGAAGTGTCAGAACCTGGGTTCACACTGAGGCCTTCGGCCACCAGCAGCTGTGCTCCCCGCTGCAGACACCCTAGACTCCTGTCACCAGAACTGAATGGCATTGTGTACATGGTGAAGGAACTTCACTGCGCTGATACTTTTTGTCCTGTCTGATCTGAAATCAAGACTCATCCTTGCAAGTCTTAAATGTTTTGAATCCAGCACAAACACATTTTACAACCTTGAGTCAAAGGTTACATGCACTGTTCCACTTCTCAGACTCTGTCATCTCTAAGGCCTCAGGGTCGTTCGTACCCAGGATGACCTTCCTCCCAATGTCCACATCCCACCCCTCCTCTCTGTCATTCCAACATCAAGTAAAACAAAATAAAATAACAGAAAATGTATGAATAACCTCAGTGTCCTATCTGTCGGGGTTAAAATTTGTCCTCCATCTATTATAGGGCACCCCATTTCATATTCTTAGGGCGTTCAAATAATTTCTGTGACTAGATTTTTTTGACCAGTCTGATCTATGCACTTATACACCTAAAAGCATTTTTTTATACAAAATGATATTACTAGAGTTTCTAAAAAATTAAAAACATATCACCTGACTTTGATGATGGAGTAGTAGTTTTATCCCATTGTAAATGTTATGAATGCACATATCTTCTTCAAATATTTGAAGGCATTAAAGTGTATACTTAGGCATTCATTTAAAAAAATCTTGAACTTCAAATGCTCTTTGAATCATTGTCAAATGTAGTTGTTTAAAACATTTTTTAAAAGATGTTTCTATGAAATAATGTTCCAGAAAAAGGGAGAACTGGATTTTTTTTCTTGTTTCAGTGTTTCCTATTTAAACTATTTCATTTTTATGAGTTTTAGTGGTTCAGAAGGGTCTTCAGGTTTTTGTTTGTTTGTTTTTTTGGTAATGTTAAATAATATTCTCCTTGGTGACATTGTTACAAAAAGTGTTTCAGGATGGTTCTCACTATAGTCACAAGAGATCCACCTATACAGTTTGAGTTTGTATATAAAGAAAAAGTAGATTCTAAGAGGAGATGAGCTGTCGTATTCAACACAGACATAGCTAGATAATGATAAACTAAATGCATGCTTGGAAATAATTTGACAGTTTTAGAAATCTAAGAATCTGCAATGTAAAAATTATCTCAAGATTATCATCATGATCAACTCTGTTCATGAATAGATAGTCAGGCTTTTGGTTCTTTTTGAAACAAGCCAGAAAATGAACACTATGGGCAATATTAAAGGTCAATTATGATGTCTGGTTACTGAATTTCAATTTTAATACTCATTATGTAGTTCCTTTCAACTATGACGCATTGCAAAGAAGTGAGGATCGATACTTTGGTTTATCCTCTTAATCCAAGCAATGGTTCCTGAACAAAACAAAAACCACACTCTAGATCTAGTTACTGTTCTGGAATTTGCTAGGACAATCTGCTGAGTTCCCACTGGCTTGCTAATTCTTTTACTCCTTTAATATCCTCAAAGCATCCCCCTCCCAATAAGCCTGCAGCCCTCTTCACCTCCTTTCTTAGTGAAAGCCTGAAGTCTCTCGTTTCTTTGTTCTCTGCCTCCTAAGTAAAGGAACCTCAGGGTCTATGATTTTCCCACTCATACTCCTACCGAAGAGATTTAGTGCTCACTCAAGATCCATGTATCCACAACAGTAACCTGAGCTAACCCACTTAAATGGGGCCAGGTGATTAATTCTTGTAAATGAAACATGGACATAAATAACATGCAACTTTCAATTTAAAGATATTAAGATAATCTCTCTCTCTCTCTCGACTTTTATACTGTGTGTTTTCCTTTTCTCATGCTCTTCCCCAGACTAAGCTATTGAAATAAAAAGATCCTAAGATGTTGGAGTTGCAAAAAAAAAAAAAAAAGAAGAGTAGTAACTGAGATTCCTGCCTCACTTGGGACAGAACATTACATTGGACTGTAATACAAAATGCAAAATAAGTTTTTTTCATTATTAGGTTTTACTAAATGAGTCATATTGTTTCCTTTTATCATTAAATGAAACTTCTTTGGCTTTATAACATACCTTTCAAAGTACAAATTCCCGCAGAAGTAAGGCTTGCTCGTGTGTTGTTGGTAGGGTACATGAAAGTCTTGCACGAGATGGACAGCAATTTGACCATTTCACCTAAAATGTCATTTGTTATGCTTGACTGTGATATTGTTATGTTAAAGAATTAAGGCTTATGATTTTGTAATAAAATAGGTGTGTTATTTGTGTCAAACCCTGTATAATAGTGTCATTGTTGTTTAGATTTAAATATGATGTAATTTCCACTGTGATTTATTATTTAATGTGTGAGTTATTTGATTTGAGATAGTGTTTTGGGACAGAGAGGGATTCAGGTACCTGCTGCCAAACAAGAATATAACAAAAGTTGGCAGGGGAGGAAAAAGGTCTTTATTAAAATGTTCCTCAATTTGGTAGGGCAGGAAACTTCCCAGATCCAGGCCAATCTCTTCTGCAAAACACAGAAAGAACCCAGTCACCCCCAGAACCAGAGACAGTATACAGAAACCCCACTCCATCCTTATCTGTCCTTCTGGAGCCCAAGGCTGCTGCTCAGGTGGCTCTCTGGTTTCAGTCTCCCTTCCTGGAGTGCGCTTCTGGGGAGGATGTTGCCATCAACACAGAGCAGCTTCCCAAAACAGGGCCTGGGGCTGCTGCTGACCACTGCAGCCTGTCCTGCAGTGGCTCCATCTGCCGGGCCCTGTGCCTGAGGTTGCTTGCTGCCTCAGGGCTGGCGGGCACTCTCACCTGTATGTCTGTGCACTGATCTCAGAGGCAGATCAGTGGACAGTCAGAGACCTTCAGAGAAGGGCACAGTCAGGGACCTTCTATGTTGTGCAGTGTAGTGGCATCTTGAGGGCCACCACCAGGGCACATATCTCCGGGCGAAGCCTGGGGCGCAGGACTCAGCATTGGTGCGAGTTGGTCCCCAGCCAGGCTAGCAAGGGAAAGGAGAAAGGCCAAGGCTCTGTTTGCACTCTTTAAATCTTCAGTCCCAAAGCTCCATGTGCTCCAGAAGCTAGCTGGAGGGCTTTTTCCCTCTGACCAAATATTTCACTAGCTGGGAGCAAACTCTGTGCAAGCTTCCTCCTGCTGTGTTATGCTGACATGTTGGTTTCGTTTACCCTTTTCCTGGGGGTAGGGAAATCTATGCCTCCTCACACGTACAGTCTCAGCCCTGCAGCCTCTGGAGTTTCCTGTGGCCCCCTCCTTTCTCTGGGGAACACAGGCTCTCACAAACCACCTTGGGGGTCCATTCCCATTCCCCAGCTGTCTCGCCAGATCCCCATGTGTCAATAGCATTTTTTATTCTCAAATATCTTACTTAAAATATATTTTATCATGTGTTTTAATTTTAATAAACTTGTGGCTTGATAATATAGTGCATGAATCTGTGACTTTAGAAAAAATTGTGTGTGCTTGAAGTTAATGTGTATCATTGCTTGCTAGAAAAGTTCTGTAAATCCACTTCTGTTCATCAGTCCCTGATGAACCCAGGGGGCACAAACAAACAAACAAAAATCATGCTAAGCAAAATAAGTCAGTCAGAAAAAGTCAAGAACCATATGATTTCACTCATATGTGGGATATAATGCTGAAAGCAATAAGTGGACATGAAAGGCAAACAAACAAAAGCTCATAGACACAAACACAATGTATGGTGGTGACCAGATGGAAAGGAGGTTGGGGGAGGTAGTAAAAGGTAAAGGGGGTCGAATAGTGTGATGGAGGGAGATTTGACTTTGGGTAGAAAGCAAACAATGCAACATACAGACCATGTATCATAGAATTGTACATTTGAAATCTATATAATTTCATTAACCGATTTTACCACAATAGATGTAATAAATTATTTTTTTAAATCTAAGTAGTTTACAACAGAGGAACTTTGTGTATATATTGATGTTATACAGCTCAAAAACTTCTCTGATCCGAGTCTTTTTATATTAAATGGGTTGGGGTGATATTGGTTAATAAGATTATATAGGTTTCCAGTGTACATTTTCATGATACATGGTCTGCATATGACAATGTGTGCCCACCGCTCAAAGTCAGGTCATCTTCCATCACCATGTGTTTGACCCCCTTTACCCTCTTCTACCATCCCCAACCCTGTTCCCTCTGGTAATCACCATAGTGTTGTCTGTGTCTGTGAGGTTTTATTTTCTGTAGTCTTCTTGTTTGTTCATTTGTTGCTTTCAGTTTTGTATCCCACACATGAGTGAAATCATATTGCTCTTTAACTTTTCCTAACTTACTTTGCTTAGCATGATATTCTCAAGCTCCATCTATGTTGTTGCAAATGGCAGTATTCCATCTTTGTTAATGGCTGAGTGGTATTTCATTGTACATGTGCACCACATCTTCTTTATCCAGTCATCTATTGAAGGGCACTTTGGTTGTTTCCATATCTTGGCCACTGTGAGTAATTCTGTAATGAACAGAAGGGTGCATATATCTTTGAGAATAGATGTTTTCTGTTTCAGTGGGGTACATTCCCACAAGAAGGGGTAGCTGGGTTATATGCTAACTCTTCTTAATTTTTTGAGAACTCTCCATACTGTTCTCCATAGTGGCTATACAAGTTTGCATTCCCATCATCAGTGAATGAGGGTTCCTTTTTCTCCACAACCTCTCCAGCACTTGCCATTACTTGACTTGTTGATCATAGCCCTTCTAACAGGTGTGAGGTGGTATCTCACTGTAGTTTTTATATGAATTTCCAAATAGCTAATGAAGTTGAGCATCTTTTTCATATATTTGCTAGTTATTTGTATTTCTTCTTGGGAGCAGTGTCTGTTCAAGTATTCTGCCAATTTTTTAGTTGGATTGTTTGTTTTGTGTTGAGTTGTATGAGTTCTTTATATATTTTGTATATTGATCCCTTGTAAAATCTATCGTCTGTAAATATTTTCTCTCATTTGGTTGGTTGCCGATTTGTTTTGTTGGCCGTTTTTTTCACTTTACAGAAGCTTTTTAGATCGATATAGTCCTCTTCATTTATTTTTGCCTTTACTTCCCTTGCTTTTCAAGTCAAATTCATAAATCCTTCTCTAAGACCAAGGTTAAGTTTAGTACCTATGCTTTGTTCTATATAATATATTGTTTCAGGTCTTACATTTAGTTCTTTGATCCATTTTAAGTTAATTTTTGTGTATGGAAGTAGTCTAGTTTTTCTTCATTTTAGCATCCAGGCTGCAGAAGCATCCTCTGAGACACACCTTTTGACACCCCATCAGAGAGATGTTGGAATGATGCACAGGCTCTCAGTTTTCATGCTTGGAGGTCTACCACTGCTGCAGTCACAATTCTCTGAGCAAAGCCACTCCTATGTCCAAGTCTGATGTAGTGGGTGGGAAAGAATTCATCTCTTATAAAGATAGGTAGTAAATATTTAGAAAAAAAGGACATAATCACATGAGACCTCTTATAGGTCCACAATTCTATAAGTAAAACTTGTTATTCACAGTTTTTATACCTAACCTAGTTTTTGCTACTTTGGACTACATTTGTTTAAAGATGTTTTATAATCCCCATAATACTTGTGATTTTGAAAAATATATTCTATTGATTGGTTTATTTTAATCATAGTTCAGGGCTATCATTCTGGCTTTATTCCAGGTAACAACTGTTATATTTTCTTGGTAGAATTGGTTGTTTTATCAACACAGAGACCCTATAAACTCTAGTGAAGCATTTGGCCATATATTTTTTATATTCTTTTAAAACAATGTTTATATTTCTGTCCAAGATTATTACATTTTCTGTATTTATTTGGCATCTTAGTCATCTGAGGTTGCTGTAACAAAAATGCCATGGAGCATGTAGCTTAACCAACAACATCCATATCTCACATTTCTGGAGCCTGGGAAGTTCCAAGATCAAGGCCCTGGCAGATCCCATGTCTCACCAGGACTGACTTCCTGGTTTGCAATGGTCATCTTCCTACTGTATCCTCACATGGCAGAGAAGGACCAGCTCTACGATGTCTCGTCTTATAAGAACACTACTTCCATGCATGAGGGCACCACCCACATGACCTACTAACCTCCCAAATGCCCCACCTCCAAATACCCTTGCATTGGGAACTGGGATTCAACATGTGACTTTGGAGGGGTCACAAACATACAGTCTATAGCACTTGGCATTTATTTTTCATCTCTTTAATTTTATGTCACTGAACAACATTGAAAACATAACATCTGTTGTGAATAACATAGAGGAGGATTATCTTATTCCAACTGACACCTGTGGGAAGGCAATTCTCATGGCGTGTCTGTGCATCTCAGATTCTCTTCAAGGACATTTACGAGCAAACAGCTTACGAAATTGGAGCCTCTCCCTCTGAGTCAGAGAGTAGATTTATTTAAATTCCAGAATAGAGATAATACCTACTTGGGGGCAAAGGATCAGAAGGTAAACCAGTAGCCCTTTACGACATTGGGGGTTTCCTGAGCGCAGGTTCTGCAGCCGTGACACAGATCCACCCAGGCTCCCTCTGCTCAGGCGGCCAGTGTGCAAGCATGGCAGCTGTGCTGCTGCTTAGGGATCAATTGTCTTTAAACAGATTGTTTCACGCGTGTACGTGTTCTATGATTATTGACACATTTGGAATTTCTTTCACAATTTTAAATTAAAATTTGTTGAAATTTATTTTTGTTGAAATTAATTTTTTCTTTTACCATTATTTATTGGTTGAATAGATTTTGCCTTTAAGCTCTTCGTTTCACTGATGGTTCGAATGCTGATTGTATTTCTGAACCTTTAATGACCACTAAGCAAATACACGCAGGGTTTTTTTTTTAAAACAAAGTATAAATTATTCAGTATCTGTATCCATTTAGCTTAAAGAAAAACATTAAAGGTTTATCAAATTTGTTAATTAAAGAAAACAAGTTTGGTTCCATTAATTTTCTCTATTTCTTTTTTTATTACTTTTTTGTTCATTATCACTCTAATTTGTATTATTTTCTCTAATCTACTTGGTTTGGGTTTATTCTACTCGTCTTTTTCTAGCTCCTCAATGTGAAAAATAAGATAATTGGTAGAAGGTCTTTTTTTCTTTGCTAGCATAGGCATTTACAGTTGTTTCTTCTTTTTCTCATTTTTTCTTTTCATTAGATTAATCAGTTTGTTTGCATTTTTAAATAAATAATTTCCTATTATGATTAAATTATTAGTTTTATTTTAAATTTACTTTTTCTAAATGTCTGGAGCATATATCAAAGTCTTTCATATCTTCAATTTTTTACTTCCTTTTGCATATTGGACATTTGTGAAAAGTTATTTTGAGATTTATTTTAAAATAGTACTTTCAGCAATTAACACATATTTAAAAATAGTACTTTTAATATTTTATGACTATTACTGTAATTTTTCTTTCCATACAACTAAATGTTTCCTCTAAATTGAGTTTATATCTTTATAACATTTTAAGAGGAATCTATAGTCCTTTAAATATCTGTTTCACCACACAATGACATTGTCATTTCCCTGCATATACATTAAAATTATTTTATTTTACTCATTTTAAATGTTGCATTCTTAATTTTTTACAAGCAAAATTATTTGGTTTTGTCTTTTTCCCTTACCTAAAATACAATGAATATAAATGTAAATTTGTGATAGGTCATGGAAAGAAATGATCAATGTTCTCTCTTAAATACATTTTGAATTACTATTGGATTACTGTTGGTTGAATTACTTTCTCTTGGTTGAAAATTCTTATAAGTTGTCTTTGAAATGTTTACATATTACCTGCAACCTTCTTTCTGAAAAAAAATTGAATTTTTATTAGTTTATGAGTTTTTTAATTTGAACTTATATAATCTTAATTAAAAGTGCTAATATAGAAGGAGTTTGAGGATAAATATGTTAGTATTTCATTTTTGTTTTAAACATCTAGCAAATAGCATACTTAGTCTTTACCTGATTTAATAAGAAGTCTTGTAATAATTTTCTTATAAATGCCCAATGGGGGCAGGGGAGACTTTCTTGAGACATATAGAACCAATATTCTAATGAAATAAGAATTTTTCTTCTAGTTATTAATCTACCTCTTCAATTTTATTATTTATCAGATATCAGTATCTTGTTTAGTTGATTCATTTGAATTTCACCCGTAATTTATGTGTTAAAGCACTCTCCACATTATGTAAAACTATTTTATGGATTTTATTTTATTTTTTTTAAAGATTTTATTTATTTTTAGAGAGAGAGGAAGGGATGGAGAAAGAGAGGGTGAGAAACATCAATGTATGGTTGCCTCTCACATGGCCCTCATTGGGGATCTCATTGGGGACCTGGCCCGCAACCCAGGCATGTGCCCTGACTGGGAATTGAACTGGCAACCTTTTGGTTGGCAGGCCACACTCAATCCACTGAGCTACACCAGCCAGGGCACTATTTTATGGATTTTAGGTGTTGGTTCTATTTCTTACACATTTCTAAGATCATGATCTCAGTGCTTTGCCACAGTTAAGGCAATACATACATAAATTTTATAGTATATATGTTTCATTAGAAGGATTGAATTTTATCTCTAATTGCAGAAATTAACTTTTAGAATTAGTGTTCAAATCATGCAAATTCTTTTTTTTTAAATTTTCTCAATTTTAGAAATTGCAACTTCACATAAAAATAATAATTTTAATTTTTCCATATATATAGTTTAAAAGAACACCTCCAGATTTCTAAAATGTATTACTTCAGGGCTACATAATAAAGTCTACTCTTTGTATTAAAAAATCATAGTCTTTGAACTATATATAGTTTCATGGTTGGAAAGGTTCTTTTTGTCAATCTCAAGCAACTGCTTCTAGCAGCCAATTTGTCATTTGAGAAGTAAGTGGTGCATGACCCAGGTGTAGAGGGAATTGATGGAAAATTATGAATCAAGTTAGTAAGAAGGAAAACTCCAAGGTTGATTTGAAATATCAGAGAGACATGTTCTCAGGAATCATGGGCAGAATTATAGAAACAGTCTGTGTAAGGCATTAATGAAAACAGTCCTAAGAAATAAAACAAAGGTTTATTTGTATTAAGGCTGTTTAAGGCTAGTAGAATTAAGGCAAAGACAAATTTGAGAAAGTCTCAAAAGGGTAGAATTGACAACAAAATGTAATGGTTTAGTCAGTCTCATTCAAAACATATTGCCTGACTACTAATTGCAGAACAATATGTTATATCCTGAAGATAGAAATACTATGTAAAACAAATAAGGTTCATATTCTCATAAATTTACAAGTTAGGACTGCCACAATTAAGAATGGATTCTTTTCTCTTAATATATACGTGCTGGTCCCTCTCTGAACTATTCTTAACTCTGTAGCCACAGTAGAAAAAATTGGGACAGTTTAATTAGGGCTAAAGAGTAAGTCTTAAATATAAAAACTGTAGCCAAATTTGACAATTAAGAAAGATATGAGGTATGGTGCAGCTCCAGTTGCTTGCTTCAACATTATTTTTATTAGAAAGATCGTAAGTGTTATTTCAAAAAATGTCATGTAAGTAAAAGTGTAAAGAGGAAAACCAAAGTCATCTGTCACCCTACCTACCAGTGACTGCTCGATTAACATTTTTATATCTATTTGTTCAGAGGTAATCTATTCATGTAATATACATTTAGATAGGCCACTTGGGTTTGCTATTGTGAATTTTATTTTTTAAATTTTCTCTCTTACTCCCTCAGTCCTCAAATTCAATCACTCTACGTCTTATCCGTGTGTCTGCTAAACATCTTGCGCACAGTTGCTGCCCTGTCGCTCAGTTAGGACACATTGGTGTCCAGCTTTTACTGTTCACGCCCACAACCCGGATCCAATATCTACTCTTGTCCCACTCTGATCCACTCATCTCTCTGTCACCCAGGAGATTTTTTAAAATAGGAAATTAAAGGACCATGTCTCTCCCTAGATTAAAAACTTTTCGTTGCTGTATCCTTTTACATTTGATTGGATATAAAATCATTAACATAGCCTAACACGGCTGGCCTGGCAATAGGTTCTTCTTCAGCCTCTCAGACCATGACCTTCCCTTCACTAAACTGGACTATGATCCAGACAAGCTGTTCACAGTGACCCAGCGTTTAGACAGATGGTGGATGTGCTTCAAACGTTCTTGCAACATGACAACTTTTACTGACCTAATTCTTTGTTATTCTGTGCATTTCATCTTGATTTTAATTTTTCATGACTTCCCTAATCCCTCAGACAAAGCTGCACTCTGTAATTCTCTTTAATAATTAACATACTTGATGTAACTTATTTTAGGCTTTTCATTCTCACTAACTTCTTAATTACATTTTAAAAATTGATTTTAGAGAGAGATAGAGAGAAACATCAATTTTTTCCCACTGATTTATGCATTCACGGGTTGCTTCTTACATGTGCCCTGACAGGAGTTTGAACACACAACCTGGACATACAGCTCTGACCAAATGGGCTACCTGGCCAAGGCTCTAAGTTTCATTTTTAAGTAATGTATATTGTCTGCAGATGTATTTTCACTGAACCAATGTCTGTTGATTTAGTTAATACGCTTACTATAAACCAATTATTATACATTTTAGATAGACTTCCATATAATAAGTATGTCTACATATATTTAATATTATATTATTCTGATGATTTTACTATATTTTATTAAGCAGCTTCTTCTTGAACACAGGCAATTCCCATCTTGATACAATTATAAGCAATGCTGTAATGAGCAATTTATACATTTGCCTTATTTATAATTTAACTTATTTACTTAGGCATGTGCATTTGATGTAGAACGGTTGGCTAAAGTGTATATATGTTTTTATTTTGATACACACTTTAAAATTCATTGCCAAAATAAGCTCAACACTAGCAATAAATATATCAATTTCCTTTTACATTAGCAGTTTTTAAAGAGCAATGACCACAAGGATGCGGCATCTGCAGGCTGTTGTGAGTCTTCTGGGATGCAGTTCTTTTACTTTACTCTGAAATAATATTTTATATACTCTTAGTTTCACACTGAGTTTAAAATTTAACACTTTTTTCAATAAACATACTATTTTTATAATGACAATAATAATAATAATAATATAAAACAATAATGACAGTAATAAGTATTAGAAGAAGCAGGACAGGAAGTACAAAAATGGCAGTAGTAATATAAAAATCCTTTTGAATTTGAACAATGTCACCATTACTTATTGCAAGCCCTTGGCAATCAGTGCTATTCTATTGCAGTAGGAATCCTCTTAAACATTTATAAACAAGTCCTGTCATAGCACTAGGAATTATTGAGCACTAAAATGGATTGCTGAACATCTATTGAACGACAAGCAGCCAAAGTATAGGCAAATTGTTTCAAGGAAAGTACATGCAAAATACAATGGACGGAAAAGTCTTTGCAATGTCTCTAATAGCCTGTTACTTAAATATTTGAATGCATTGCACTGCACTCCAAAAAATCTTACTTAATCATTATACCATTGAAATGACCAAAATTTTCTCTTTAAGATGGTGACCTTTCTTTACTTCTCTGCAGTATGCCTAAAATACTGTAATTACTGAATAAATAACAGTAATAGTGCTTTACAAATGGAAACTTCTTTTCACATTAAGAATACATTGCTAGATTATTTCCATTTCATTCTTTTTTACATGGCCAATGTTTCCCTTTGCAATATTTGCATGACATTTAAAAACACAAATAACTACAACAAAGTAGAATGGCAGTTTGTTTAATTGGAGATTTTGTAGAAAAAAAACAAATAATCTAGGAATACAAATAAAATAAAGGATCTGTGGAAAAAGTAATATATATATAATATACAACATAAAATATAATATATCATGTAAAATCTGTAAACTATTCTGAATTTTTTTCATAGATATTGAACAAAGTAAAAATGCACAAAATTGTTTAAATATTCATTAAACAGAACCCAGAGTAGTTTATAGAATTAAAAAATCAGTAGGACTTATTTGTGGGGATTGGGTCCTAAATAATTCAGATTTGACTTAGTAGAATTCTTGTTTGGGCATACTTACAGATTTTATATTGTAACAAAACATTTAAGATGGTAGCAAATTATTTTATTCAGTATTTTCCAGTCCTATCAAATATATTTAACATTTATACACCTTGTTAAATATAAAAAATAAACATAAGGCCTTATCATATTATTGCATACATTTTTAAAACTTTAATGTTCTCTGATAAAGCCAGTACTGAGGGTTATTTCATTTGGATTCCTATTATAGGTGCTGGATGCCCTGGTATTGACTTCGGTTGTGAGCCGTGCTCCTGGTAGAATTGATTTATGGTACACTCCGTTGCTATCCAGACAGTTTCCAGCAAAGTGACAAAGAAGTTCTGCTTCTCTACCCATCTAATCAATGGACAGCAAAGCGAGACCAGACAAAACAAAACCCTTTACTGAAGGTGACTAGATACTAAATGTCATGCTGTGTGTGTGTGAAAATAAATAGTGGACACATATACCTTGTTAACTGACATTGTTATGTGCTCCCCAAAAGACCAATTTATACCTGGTACAGAGACTATAAGAACTGTTGTTGCGTTAAATGCTCTGTTAAAAAAATAACCACTTATACATTTTATGTGAAAGTTAATACCTCTGTTCATAATTTTTGTTCTTTTTTCATTTGTGAGGATAGAGATAGTTACACATTTAAATAAGAAATAGTAATTGACTAAATGTGAGAAAATATTCAGGTAGGAAAATGACTGGTATCAAGGTAAGTCCAGAAAGGATCTAGCCATGTACTATGAAAAGGTAGAGACTTTCATTGAAGAAGATACAAAATACTTTTAAACTATTTTTATATAACCTTTACATTATACTCATATACATCTGATGGTGTTTGTTCTGAACTATAATAAAAATCATGCATACAACATCATGATAACAACATATATTATTTTTGTATTAGTAAACAATGAATAATGTAGTACATTGTGGTTAAAACATAAAACCTATGCAATTGGGGCAGATAGATGATAAGGAATAAAGGAAAGATAGGGTGAGGTCAGATTTTAATGAATCTTCTATGCCACAATGACCTTTAAGGAAGACTAATTAATTACAAAGAAAATAGGTGATATATTTGTATTTTATTTTAGAAATATGTTAGAGGGCAACGCAGAGAAGGAAGAGACTGAAAACAGGATGGGCAGAGAGAAGTCTATTAGAGTGGTACATAAGGTAGCATCAGGAAGGTCACCGGTATGGGCAGCATATAGAGAATGAAAAAGGCACAGATTTGTGGGACATTTTGAATAAAAAGTTTAAAACCTGATTACTGATAAAGCAGGGGGGATAAAATAGAGGAATTAGCCAATAGTGTTTCTAAGCTGTTTAGTTCAAGGCTATAAGTAGATTGATCTGCCATTCATTGATTAGAATATGGACTGAAATAGGAAGAAAACCTGGCAGATGATTAAAAAAAAGACTATTATGTATTTAGTCATAGGTTTCTTGATTATGGAATGAATAGAAAAATATTAAATAAACCTTCACCTTAGCACCATTCCTGATAGGATCAAACTGGAATCATCATGGCAGATTAATTACATTAGACTTTACAGAGATAGAATTACATTTTGGATATAGCTTTGCATTCTTTTTGCATACAACACATGTGACAGTACTATTATTCATAGACTTATAGAATATTGTATTCATTACCATGTCATGTCACATAACATTGTCTGGCAGGGAAGAGATAGCAAAGGAAGTGTGACAGTATACTTCCTGTATGGAGTTCATTGGTTTTATCATGTGCTCCATCAATTGGAAGCACTTGGCTTGGAAGAACAAAGTAATGACCTTCAAAATTCTCAGTTAGGGTTATAGGTGGCTTATATGAATCTCTTGCATTGGGTCTCAGCCTTTATAATGAAATGTTTATCTAAAATCAGTAATCAATATATAATGCAGTATCCCCATAGCCAGAAACAAGAATCCCCAAACTTATAGCAAATCTAGGAGTAGTTTCTCTCATCATTATACTTAATAATCTATTTGAAAAATGTTTGTCCCTGTTTCCATGACCTTAAACTCGTGCTTATAGGTCATTGTTCCCAAAGGAAACCTACATTCATCATCGACTCCAAAAATTATTCCAATAAATTGCAAACTGAAAAATACCCTTTACAATTTGACATTCTTTATTCAGATTATAACAAATCAACATGAAACCTATGCTGTTGATTGATCCTGATTGCCAGGGAAAATTGTGCTGCTGACACCTAGCACAGGGCAGGACAACTATTTGGAAATCAAAAGATATTCACTGTGATTTTTCCTAGAGTTCTCCTTCCCAATTTGTTCAATGGAGAACTGTTATTTCTACTAAAAAATGGTCAGCAGTATCAATTTCTGCAGGAATGATATTTTGGGTCAAGAACCCAATTTATCTGGGGTATAGGAAAATGTAAGGGTGATAGGGAAAGATTAGTTCTATTATTATTTAGATACCTAAAGATGTCTCTTTTTACTAACTTATGCTTCATGACCAACTAGGAAGCCCAGGAATATAGCAGCTACATATTTTATATCATGTATATTTTTTTTCCTGTTCTCACTGCCTTCTCTAAAGAACAACAGTGGAAACAAATTAATAGCACCCACTGTGATAAATTCACTAGCAGTTGATTGCATTATCCTGAGCTGGAGATAAAAATTTCTACCTGAAAAATGGACAAGAGTGAAAAGCTTAGGGGAAGAACTGGTAGAATTCACCAGATTTTCCCTTTGTGGCACTAAGTCTACTCTCCACCCTTCCCCTGCCTTCTGCCCTGGGAGCTAAGCTTGATGGCTTTCAGTTTTACTTAGCTATTATAGAGTCCTTGTAGAAAACCCCTGTTGGGGGGATTATATAATTATAACTATATATATATAATAATAAATTCCATTTTTTATTGTCCCTGGGAGGTATTTGGTATTTGTGTGTCTCTTAGATGGACATCATTACTTCTTTCAACACAACTTTCTCTTTGCAAGTTCTGTGAGCCACTTTATTCCCATGCTCTTTCACGCCTGAGATATTTAGTTCCTCTGCTATTAGGTAAATAAAAGCTCCTCTGTTGTGAGTATTTGTGGATGCCTGAACTATTTCTTGTGGTTCAAACCATCATAATTACACCTTGTGAATAGTCTCACTGTAAAGAATACAGAATTCCACTGCTGGGATTATATCCTAAGAAACCTGAAACACCAATCCAAAAGAACCTATGTACCCCAATGTTCATAGCAGCACAATTTACAATAGCCAAGTTCTGGAAGTAACCTAAGTGCCCATCAGTAAATGAATGGATAAAAAACTATGGTACATCTACCAGATGGAATACTACACAGCAGAAACAAAGAAGGAACTCATACCATTTGTGACAGCATGGATGGAACCGGAGAGCATTATGCTAAGTGAAATAAGCCAGGTGGTAAAAGACAAATACCATATGATCTCACCTCTAAGTGGAACCTAATCAACAAAACACACAAGCAAGCAAAATAGAACCAGAGACATGGAAATTAAGAATAAACTGACAGTAACCAGAGGGGAAAGTGGGAGGGCATAATGGAGGGAAAATGCGGAAGGGTTTTCTGGAACATCTATAAAGGACACATGGACAAAACCAAGGCGGGGTGGGATCAGAGGTGGGAAGTGGGGGTGGGTGGGGTGGGGGCAGTGGTGAGGGTAAAATGGAGACAACTGTACTTGAACAACAATTAAAATAAATAAATAAATAAAAGAAAAAAAGAATACACAATCAAATCTCCTAATCTGAGTGTGTCATACATTTATTTCCAGAACTCTAAATCTGAAATTTTGTATAAAATCTTTCTAAATAAAGTCACATAGAAAACTATGAAAGTGCCACAAGAAAGATTAGAAATTTCTGAAAAGACCAGTGCAAGCAAATGTCATGAATCTTCAACATATTTGAGAGGCAACTGCTGTGAGCAAGAATGATTGACCACAGCAGAACTGCCAGTAGAGGCAGGGAGAGTTGTTTTCAAATATTCTGATATATCAAAGGCTGCAGGCCTCATAGATCACCAGTGAGATACTATTCATAAAAGTAAGTAGAAGTCCAGACCAGGAAAGGCTCAAGAAAACACACAGGGCCTTGGCTTTATGTTCTTTGTTAAAGAAATAATGAAAGGAAGACCTATATAAGTATAAAAATTACCTAAATTTTTAAGAAACTAATCAAAAGTTAATAAAGCAGTGCAGCCTTGAAATAATAACAGAATAAATAATATAAACAGTACACAAACACTCAGAAGAAAGACAGACAACAGATGTGGCAGAAAACAGAACAATTAGTAAATGAATACCCTGTTCTAGAAACTCACTGGTGTTGTGGAATGAATTATGCCCCCCTCCACAAATTTGTGCACTGAAGCTTTAACCCCCAATGTGACCACAATTGCCATAAGGTTTTTAAAAAGATAGTTAAGGTTAGGTAAGATCACATAGGTGAGCTCTAAGCCGATAGGACTGGTTTCTTTACAAGAAGAAAGAAAGACATTAGGGATGCTCTTGCAGAGAAACAGCCCTTTGAGGACACAGTGAGAAGGCAGACGTTTGCAAGTCAGGGAGAGAGGCCCAGGGAGAAATCCACTTTGCCAGCACCTTGATGATGAACTGTGAAAAAAATAGATTTCTATTGTTTAAGCTACTCAATTTGTGGTGTTTTCTCAGGGCAGTCATAGCAGGACACTACATAACTCTGCAGTTGGGAGAACTGCAAGAAAACCATAAGAACAGTATCATGGCAAAAAATCTACTTTTGTTTGTTTTATTTCAAAATCAAATGAATAATACTTCCTAGCATTACTTGGATACTCTGATGTTACAAATACTTCTCCTATTTCTTTTTCCAGTTGTCAAAGGTAGCATGTCAGATATATGCCTCAGAGCAGTTGTGATGCTTTAGGGAAAAAAGTAAGTGTTACATTTTATCATAAAGGTTCTGCTTAATCAATCGTTCTTACTGTTGTTTCTGTAAGTGAACCGTAAAGAATTTTTTAATACTTATGTAACTTTCCCATAGAAATTATTTACAACTGTTAAATTCTATTTTTGAAATACTTTACTACATTTCAATGTAAATTTATAGGCATGTTATCCTCCCTTGTGTGACTCTTATGTAAAAGAAAAATATATCATGTTCATTTTGTACAATGCCCAGAGTTTAATCACCTAATATTATATTAATGGCGTGAGAAATAAGATTAACATAAAATAACTACCTTAAATTACTTTGAAATATATAAATATATCTTTTTACTTTTAAGTGAAATATTTAAAAATTAGAACATGCAAATTGAAGTATTATCTGCAAAAACTGCATTAAAAAGAAAATTTTATCAGTGGAAATGTCAATAGGAATTTGAGTTAGTTCCCTATTTTTGACTTCTATTTTTTTAAGTATTTTATCAATATCATGTTTATTTCTACTTTCTTCTCTCTTTAAAAATCTTTCCCTGCCATTCTTCGTTTTGTTGAATATTTTCCATGATTCTATTTTATCTTGTTTTATTGACAGTAGCCTTCTCTCTCTCTTGCCATCTATCATCTCTCTGTCTATTTATCTACCTATCTACCTACTGACCTAGTGGTTGCCCCAGGATTCAGAGATTCACATTATAAACCTATAGGTGGTCACAATACAAATACAACTGATATTATACTCATCCACATAGAATGTGAGGCACTTACAGCAGTATATGTCCCTCATCCTTTTCCTGGCCTGCATATTGTCATTGACATACATTTTATTTCTACATATGTTATAAACCGTAAAGTACATTATTGTTATTTTCAATTCACTGTTGAAATGTTAAAAAATAAGAACAAAAATTTTGTATTTAAATATGCATTTGCCATTTCCAGTGCTTGTTACTCCCTTAGGTAAACTGACATTTCTCTTTAGTCACATTTGCTTCTCTCTGAAGGACTTCCTTTAACATTTTTGTAGTGTTAATCTGCTCACAACAGATTCTCTCCACTTATTTCAAAAAAATCTTTAGTTTGCCCTTTGTAAAAAAGATATTTTCTCTTGGTATAAAATCCTAATATACTATCTGGTGTTTTCTGTGAATGAATATATATATTATCTTTTAGCACTTGAAGGATAGATTCACATTTAGTGAATAGCTATGTTAAAATAAACTATGTGGTGTTATTTGTAATATGGTGGAATAACTAAACTTTCAATTGGATTATTTTGTTGTAAGTGTTATAACACCTATGGTGTTGTGTCAAAGGAGAGAGGCAATGATCATAGAAGCCAAAACAAAAAGTCTATGAAGGCAAGTAGGGAACATAAAAAAGAAAAGATGAGTAAGGTAATGGAGTGATGAGGGAGGCCGTCAAGTAGAATGCTCAGAAAATGGTTCTCTAAGTGTGTGAGTACAAAGGAGTAAGCTGGAGAACACGAGGCACCAAAAACCTGTAAGACCTGGAGCGAGTGAGTGGTTGGGCTATTCCAGCTGATTTTTATAAGTCTGCTCTACTTACACCCACACATTGTGAGTTAACCTAACAAAATGTGGATTTGACTCATTACAACAAAAAGGTGAAGGGAGTGTGAATGTGTCAATCATGTTAGTGTTCACTTGCTTTTTATGTTAACAAAGCCCCATTATAAACTATGAAATACTGTAAATTTTCTCTACTTTTAATTTTTTTAATTGAACAGATTGTGAAAAGGCACTATTTCCACAGTCATTTTTATTAAAATGTACTGATTGATCATATCTACATATTAAAAAAGATTATATATAATTTCCTTTTAACACCTTTAATTTTTGAAAACTATGTTTCCCTAATCTTTTATAAATACTATGGGGAAAATTTTTATTTTCAATTAACAAATACCTATTAATTGTCAGCACGTATGTTATGCTGACTTGTCTGCCTATCTGATTGTGCCCTGGATGGATGTGATTAGATGTCAGACTGAAACCTAATAAGAGTCGACCAACACGTTCTCCAAAATGCTTGTTGCCACGCTCTCATTTTACTATATGTTTAGAAAAGAGAAAGAAGTATACTTCCTTCCAGAAGTACACCTGTGCTTACTTATCAAGAAAAAACAATCTACATGGTCAAATTATGTAGAAACTTTCATAGCCATGGTTTTCTTTTTAGAGTTTTAGACTTTATATTTAGATAAGGGACCACTAAGTGCTACCTTTAAAGAAAGTTAAAGCATATCGCCCTCTGGAAACTACATGCTCATTGAAATTAAACAATTAAGTATAAATACAGGTAAATATAAAATATATGTAATATATATGCATAAATACATATGCATATATTTATATGTTGTGTAATGTGTGTGTATATATAAATTTCTAAATATATGCATAGGTATATATACAAATATGTGTGGAGTTTTGACTCATGTACACGAGTTGCAGAATGTCACCTATCACAAACTCTTCAATTCGAATAGATTCAGAGTCACCTTCACAAAATCAGTAGACTGGCAATGAGTCAACTTAAATTATATTCCTTGGGAACAAAGCAAAAATATATATTGATTCTCCAATTCTAGGTAAGCCACACTTGAAAATGAACCATACCCTCCAAAATGCCTTCTGAAAGAAACTGAAGATTGTGACTCAAGTATTCTTTCTGTTGCAGCTTTGTTTTCAGCTTTGTTTGTTACTGTTGTGTGAAAAATTTATTATCTCACAGTTTCCATAGAAACTGGAGTCTGATTATAAGGCTATTTGGGTTCTCTGCTCAGCATCCCATCAGGCTGAAATCTAGGTATTTTAGAGCCTACAGTCTTATCTAGGTGAAGTACCGTGCTGGTCCATAACAAAGTGATTGTCTTCAACATCTTGAGTAGATAGAGCACAAGTGTTTAAAATACAAATATTTATAAGCTAATGCCAAGAACATTCTGGAAAGGTAATATTGATTAAGAATTATAACTAGTTTTTAGCCCTGGCCAGTGTGGCTAAATAGATTTAGTGCTGACTTGTGAACTGAAAGGTCACTGTTTGCTGCCCAGTCAGGGCACGTGTCTGGGTTGTGGTCCAGGTCCCCAGTGGGGGTTATGGAAGAGACAACCAATCCATATCTCTCTCACATGTCGATTTTTCTCTCCTTCTCTTTCTCTCTCCCTCTTTTCCCCGCTCTCTAAAAAATAAATAAATAAAAATATTTTTAAAAAAGAATTGTAACTAGTTTTTAACTAAATGATTAATTAAATAGTGATGGTTACATAGATCATTATGTAAGGGAGTTTATAAATATTCTCAAAACGGGAAACATGGATTTTTTCACAATTTGTTTATCTAATTTTGGTTGTTACATAAAATGTTAAAGAGATATTAGCTATTTATAAAGATAATTTCCTGCAGATATTTTATTTTTTTCTCTATAGTATCCAGGGACAATTAGTATGATAATATGTGCTATATTTTGATTTTTCATTCCCAAACTATCACTTTTTAAACTTATGTGATTATGCATCCTAATTTTAAAACTATATGTTAATTAAACAATATTAGAAAGAGAAAAAGACAAGAAAAATATGTAGAATGTAAACAACATAAAAAAACTGGCCCAGATACTTAAAACGTAACTACAAGTTTGCCAAGTTTGTGTCTGATGTACGTGTGCAGACGGTGAAAATCTTTACCACATTTACATTATGCTTAAAAATAACTCAAAGAAATTATGTGAAATGATATTCGTGTTTGTAAATTACTCATTTTACAAATAAATTGTAGTAAGCAAAATGCCATATGTAGTATAAAAATACATTTTGTATTTTAACTTTATGAATTTTTAGAGTCATTAACAAATACACATTGATACTTGCTTAAATTTACTGTATGTAAACATTAACTGTTATTTTTAAATTCCCAGCATTATTTATGTTCATGTTGATGTGTGTTTGTGTGTCTGTGTATGTATCTTTCACAGAATTAAATTTCATTTATTTCATTTTGGAAAAAATAGCAAGATTTCTTATGTGAAATCTAAAATTTAACTTATTTGTTGGCTTTATTATCATTTTCTTTGTCCTAAAGATTTATTTAAACCATATTTAATTTTTTAATATATTTACTACCATTTTCATTTACTGATATTCTACTTATATAATTATATTGATTTGGTGGTGAAACAATACAAAATCTTCTTATCCACATAATTGTATTTTTATCATTTCAAGGCACTTTATCTTCTTTGTTATCTCCTCTCAGAATAAGAGTTCAGTAGAAAAGCTATCTATTAAATACTCTAGTTTTCTACAAAATGCTTATTCCTGAAAAGTAACATATTTAAGCCTTTTTAAGCTTTAGTAATAGCACTTTTGACAATTCTAGGTTAATGTAACCTTGGAGAGTTTGGGCAGAACAAGAGTTCAACTAGGAAGAAACTTCATCTCGTTTCTCCAATATTTGTTCCACTATAAGACTTAGCTAATTAAATGTAGTTCATCACTAATAGGACTGTTTTACTAATTCCTTCTCCTCAGCCAGCAGTTTCTAGTATTAATCTGAAAACTGCATGTTTTTCTTTCATCAAAGCTATCTTGATATAGCACTGTTAACAAAAACAATAATTTGTAATCATAAGTATTTTCACTGTAGAATCTAAGAATAGGGAATACTAATGGATTTGCAAAATTATGAAAATTATTTTTCAGTTTGATTTATTAAATATTTAAGAAAACTGTAACTGATTGATATATTTAAACATAAAGAAAATAAAAGTATAAGTAATAAAAGCCTATATTTCCCCATATACATATATAATTCTTTCTTTTTGACTTTTAAAGATGTTTTTCTTTAAAATTACTTTCTATTATTAAATGACAAAGCAAATAGTGCAAAGGAGTTGATTCACAACTCAAGATATTGGTATGAAGTGTAAAACTAATTTCATTAAGTTTGATGCCTTCTAAAATATTAGAATATAGTAAGCAACCAAGATAATGTGTGTTTGAAACAAAGGGGAAAGAAAGCATAACAGACATTTACAATCAGGTCCTCATCAGGAATGACGGGCATTCCTTGCTTGCCTGTAGGAAATAAATTTGGAAAATTTGCCACAACTCCAGAGATCTGGAGTATATATAAATAGTCTAAGCTCTAAGCCAATTATATTTTCATTTTTCTAGACACTGACTAGTTTAGAGCCTAAATGAAAACTAGTCAGTTTCTCCTGGTAAGGAAACACTATTTATAGAGATATCAACAAAAAGCAAAAGTACTGTCGTTTTCTCTTTTGCACTCAAAATGAGTGATGAGTATGAGTATCCCTCTTGCTTTTGGTTGTGAGGCCATAACCATATAAGGAAACAGTGATAGGATGTAGCCAACATTTCAGAAAGTAAAAAACGTTTTTGGTTATTGATAACACTGTTAATCTCTTGGGCCAATACTGAATTCTGTTATTTGCTGCCAACAGAACTCTATTTGGAAGAAGATAATATATATTAAAATTGGAAGAAAAATGTGTAAGAAATGATAATATTAAAACCAAACAAAAGAGTACCCAAGATATAACAAAAATAATAAATGTTAAAGATCTTTAAAAAATTTATTGGAATAAACAAGTGGAATACAATAAAAACCGCTCAAAAACAGAGCCATTTTTGGTTTCCTTTTTAGCTTAAGGAATCATTTATTATTTAAAATTAATCTTCTTTGTACTAAGAATTATGTAGATTCTTAGAATAATTCTGAGGCTACTTTAATGGTCTATTTTGCTAAATTTTATAGTTATATTAATAGTTATCACCATTAAGCAGATGTTAAATCTTGATAATAATGATGATGATGATAAAAATTATTACTAAAATCAATTATGTTCATCAATTTTGCAAATAATTTTGTTGGGTAGTATGCATTTTAAGAAAGAGTCTTTGCCCACAGTTGTGGAAAAAGTAATATGCACAGTAAGTATTAAATAAACAAATTATATACATGGAAAGACAAGTATTGACACTACTAAACTGTGAAGTTTATAAACAGACATACTCACTTTATTTCACTTCACTTTGTTGTATTTCACAGACAGCACATTTTTCACAAGTTGAAACTACCTGGCAACCATGCATGACACAAGTCTATCTGTTCCATTTTCTAACAGCATTTGCTCACTTCATGTCTCTGCATCACATTTGGTAATTCTTACAATATATTAAAGTTTTTCATTATGATTATGTTTCTTATGGTGGTCTGTGACTGGTGATCTTTGGTGTCGCTATTGTAATTGTTTTGGGGCACCAAGAGCCATACCTGTATAGAATGGTGGACTTGATAAATGTGTGCTCTTACTGTTCCCATCTTTTTCTCTTCTCAGGCCTTCCTATTACCTGGGCCTTCAACCCTATTGAAATGAAAAATTCTATGATGTCTTCTAAATGTTCAGGTAAAGGGAAGAGATGCACATCTCTCATTTTAAAGCAAAATCTGGAAATGATTAAACTTAGTGAGAAAAGCATGTCAAAAGCCCAGATAGGCCACAAGATGGGACCGGTGTGCCAAAAAGTTTGCAAAACTGTAAATGCAAAGGAAAAGATCTTGAAGGAAATTAAAAGTGTTACTCCAGTTAACAGACAAATAATAAGAAAGCAAAACAGCTTTATTGCTGATATGCAAAAAAATGTTAGTGGTCTGGATAGACAGTCAAACCAGCTGCACATTCCCTTAAAACCAAATGTTAATTGAGAGCAATGCCCTCTCTTTCTTCAATTCTATGAAGGCTGAATGGAGAGGAAACTGCGGAAAAAGAGGTATGAAGCTAGCAGAAATTGGCTCATTAGGTTTAAGTCAAATAAAATCTCCATAATATACAAATGGAAGGAGAAGCAGCAAGTTCTAACCTAGAAACTGCAACAAGTTATCCAGATTAATTATCTAGTGAAGATAATTAATGAAGGTGGCGACACTAAAAATCAAATTTTCAATGTAAGCAAAACAGCCTCATATTGCAAGAAGACGCCATCAAGGACTTCCATAACCAGAGAGGAGAAGTCAATGCAGCTTAGAAGCTTCAAAGGACAAGTTGATCTCTTGTTAGAGGCTAACACAACTTATTCACCATTGCAATAACCCTAGGGCATTCAATAAAAAGGCTAAATCTATACCTGTGCTCTGTAAATGGAACAACAAAGCCTGGACGACAGCACATCTCTTTACAACTTGGTTTACTGAACATCTTAAGCCCATTGTTGATACCTATAGCTCAGGTTAATATTTTGAAGATTGGCTGTCTGTTTCTATGTAAATTTTCAGTGAAATATTCCAATAAAACTTCTACATTTAAGCCTGATTATTTACTATATTGTTTATATACATTGATTTATATGTTGTAATGCAATTTTCCTTTTATGAAAAATAGAATTTTGTTGTTTTATTCTTTTAAAGTTTATGAGCCTCTTTTAGGATGTGGTTACTGAGTATAAAGAGTATTAAATAGTTTCAGTTAAGGTAAAGAGTCAACAAATTAAATCCCTGTATAAATCTGCAGCATACATTCAGGGGCAAAATGAGTACTTAATACTAGGTAACTGGTAAATTTTACTCTGTAAGCTTTAAGTTTATTCATATGTTTGCTCTCATTGGTAAGGTAGGATTTGAGTTTCAAAGGAATATATAATTATCTTCACTAATTTCTTCTCTCTCTTTCTCTTTCTCATTCTCTTTCTCATTCTCAGTTTGAGTTTTCCTTTATTCTTACTGGCTCATTAAATTTTAAAGATCTTCATTTGTAAATGAACTGTAATTTGAAGATAACTTCACAAATAAAGTTATGTGAAAGCTAAAGTTGTTAAGCTTCCCTGTACTTTTTGGATCAAGAGAAAAATGTACAGATTATTTTTGGTATTTGCTTAATGTTTTTTATTATACAAAAGAGGTTTTCATCAATTACTATTTTTGTTGTTAATTAAAATATATTGTAGTTATTATCATCTTCAAAATTAAGGCTAACCCCAGGTAACCTTCCAAATTCCCACCTTGGATTTCTCTCTGAAACAAAAATATGATTATTTTTGAAAAATTTAGGCAAAGAGTGTTCAGATCATAATCTTTAGGTTATTTGGAATACTTTTTAGGCATATTAGTGTTCCAGTATGGAGACAAATGGCTTCTCATTGAATGTATGTTTCTGAATCTAAACCATAGAATCTCAACATTTATACTTCCTGATGAGTAGCTTCAACATTATACTTAGTTTCCTTATACCATGACATATTAGTGTCAAAAATTCTATAGTAAAATATGAAGAACTGTCCTTTATAAATTCTTTTTGGAAATTATATATATAATTTTTGCCTTGGTTTTTCAAGCATTAAATAACAATAGAAATAGATATCTTTTATTAATTTAAAATATAGCCCTGGCTGGTGTGGTTCAGCAAGCACCAGACTGTGAAGCAAGTGGTTGCTGGTTTTATTCCCAATCAGGGCACATGCCTGGGTTGGGAGCCAGGTCCCCAGTAAGGAGTGCATGAGAAGCAACCACACATTGATGTTTCTCTCCCTTTCTTTCTCCCACCCTTCCCTGCTCTCTAATATATATGTGTCTATATATACACATATATATATATTTACGCTTGTATCAAATACTAGATTATTTAGCTTAGACTTTTATAAGGTATGCTTTACAAAGTTATATGTCTTAAGTTTTTATTCTTATAACTTTGATTAAAATTTTAATAAAATTATAAGTTCATTCGATTGTATTTAAAAATTTTAACTTTATTTTTTAAAGAAAAGTGAAAGAATTATAGGCTTGACTCATTGCAAAAGTCTTTATATACATTATCTTTTGTTAATTGAACATAATATTTTTCTATTCAAATACATAGAGAAATTTACTTTTGAGTGACTGTTCCCCCTTAATTTATCTTTATTATTTTAAACAAAGATATTATTTAATACTATAATTTCTTTTACTTTTGAAACCTTAATAAAATATTTAAATATACAGTTCTCTTTTACATATCATATGATAACTAAATACTTTGAATGATATTGATTATGAGTCTAATATTTTAATACAGTAGGGTAAAATGTATACTTTCAATTGGTAGTGATATATAGTATCCTTTTTATTAGAATACAGAATTGGAAGATTCCATAAAATAATGCAAAACATACTATCTTGCAGAAAAGAGGTGGTTTCTTATAAGATTAAAAAATTAAATATTATAAAATTGACAGATTATATAAAACACCTAAGAACATAATGTGTTTTCAAATATACAGAACTTTACATCTTACTTTTATAAGCAGGGAGACTAATTGGATTTTATTATTCATATATTTCACTTCTGAAAGTCCTTTTTATGTTGTTTATTACAGTCACTTGTGCTCATCTACCTGTTTTCCAGTTGCCATTACTTTTACTAGAAAATTCGGTATTTGTTTACCTTGATGGAGTTCACTTATACCTGCAACTCTTTTTCATCAAGGTTGCCCTATTATACACATTTTCCAATAGATATTATTTACTACAATTATCTGTCTGTTATGACCGTAACCTCTGTGATGTCATGAATTGTTTTTGTAAGTACATACTGAAAACCTCTCAATTCATATGTATGTGCTCTATTACATTTTTATTAAAATCCTAATGAGTAATTTTTGGTTGTTATTTCTTTAGTTACTGACAAAGAGTTTAGCGACAGAGCTGAAAAGGAGTTATGAAAAAATCATTTATTTTCATTTCCTTTGAGTTCAGTATCAAGGTCCTTCCTCAAAACGGCATCAGATATTTGATGGAGTCTTTAATGGCACCAAGCACTTGGGACAAAAATCATCTAAAATAAAATATCACCTAATGTCATTGACATATATAAAAAACTTTCTTGGATATCAATTTTTATTTGCTAATTTAGAATTCTGATCTCAATTGATTTCCTTGTGAGTTCATCCAAATAGCAGTTGATACATTTAATGTCATGAAATTTTAAAACTTGTCATTCATATTTTCTACACTGCTAGGCCATGGAAACTAATTTAATATTTACACAAACAATTAAGATTTATCCAGCTATATTTTTTAAAGGAATAGGCATGTATGTTATCTTTTTTTCTAAATGAAACAGATGAAAACAAATAGTTTGTTTTCTTATCTTCTATAGAAGAATTTTTGAAGTTTTTTTTTACTTCTGCCAACAAGTTTTCTATTAAAATATATCTTTCATTATTTATTTACAGGAATGGGCAAAAATAGGTTTACTTGTTTTCATATGGAAAATATTCAATAATTAATAAATAATAATACAAAAATAAACTTGTGTTTCACACACTCATAACTGTAAACTGATGCCCACCCACATTTATTTTTGTTTCCAAACAATTCACATTTTAGTCTTTATCACCACATGCACTTTGTGTACAGCAATTATTGAAATACAGAACAAAACAAAATAAAACAAAACTTCCTGGAAGCAGCTCTGTTTCCATTCTGCTTCCTTTCACTCCTGATTATGTTTTCTATTTTAACTATGTATTATTCTTAATTGATTTGAGTACTTATTTTTGTATGCATTGAGTCCAGGTTTTTCTTTCTTTTTGATTCATGCATGCCAAGGATTTTATCCTAAAACATATAGGTGCAGAAGATTTTCCAATTACCAAATTATTCAATTACAAGATTAAAAATAAGTAACTCATTATAAAAATAATAGTAACTTATATTTTTGATGTTATTAATTATCAAAACTGATCATCAGTGATTGTAGTAACTATAGTTACATGTAATAACCACATATCAATGTTTATACATTTTAATTTATACTATCAAATGTAATGGAACTTGTCAAAAGAAAGTAAATGGGTAGGAATGTTGGGTAAAACAAGAATATATTTTGTTTGTGGTAGAAAATATGTTTTAATTCTTTGTTTTTTAATTTTTAATTAAATGTATTGGTGTGGAATTGGATGATAAGATTATATAGTTTTCAAGTGTACATTTCTATGATAAATCGTCTGTATGCTGCCCTGTGTGCCTACCACCGAGTCAAATCTTCTTCCATCACCATGTATTTGACTTACTTACTTTTTACTACTCCCCATCCCCCCGCCCTCTGGTAGCCACCGTACTGCTGTCTATAAGTTTTGGGTTGTTTATTTTGTTTATTTTGTTGCTTTCAGTTTTATATCCCACACATGAATAAAATCATGCAGTTCTTAACTTTTTCTGTCTGACTTATTTCACTTAGCATTTCAAGATCCATGTTGTCACAAATACTTAGAAGACAAATATTCCAAAAGCTACCGCAATTTGGAAGTAAACTCATAGTGTAAATGATGATAATATGTGACAACAAAAGCATAAAAGGGGAGGGGTTAACAAACTGAATTTGCAAGGGGAGGGCAGTGATTAGCTGCATTCAGAACAAAACTTTCTTTTACATAAACCTAATGGTTACCACATACAAAAAAATACAAACTGGGACATATAACTTAAAAAAACAAGAAACAGAAGGAAAAACTTATGAACTACCACCAAACAAAAACAACAGGCAGAAACACAAAGAAAAGCTTTTCTTTAAAAGAATTTGGACATTCCCAGAAGGACTGAGAAATCAGAACTTTATGGTGAATCAAGAGAGGAATGAAAGGTAAGAAAATAGGAATTCTAGGAAAGTCCAGTGGGAATGCCAAATTTAATATAAAAATGTAGTCCAGAATTATAAACGAGAATAGGATATGATGAGAAATTGATGAACATATTAGCTCACCCTCCACTGGGTCTGTTATATTCTAAAAGAAGCTGAAAAAAGAGCTTATAAAACCAATGCATCACATTTCTATCTTTCTAAAATTCCAGTGGATTTAGCTGTGTGGTTTTATATTAATATGCTTTGATCACAGAATTGTTTCAGGATGAACTTCCTGAATTATTTGGACATTTTGAATTTTTTTTGATACTTAAGCACATGAAATAAAATCAACAAAATAAAAATTGATCACAAGTCCCCTATGCTATCTTTTAAAACAAATGGATTCATTTTACTCATTGTTATCCTATCAAAATGCATCTACTCAAAAAAGCCTAAAACAGACATACCAATTAACACGATATCTTTTATAAAATAACCAAATGACCAACAACAAAATAAATAAATGAATAATATCTGCCAAGACATGGTCTTTTAAAGGGACTAATTTTTAATTCTGAAAACACCCATCTCACTATTTAAAGAACTAAGGTTAACCTGATCAATTTAGTTTGCTCCCGCTTCACTGGTCAACATTTATAAGTCAATTTCTTTATATATCATTTGCTTTCTTGATTTTATTTTTTTCTTTTTTCATGTATTTCTAATTAGTAAAGAGTAAATAAAATATAGTCCCTTCACTGGTACAAAAAAAACATAAATATTAACTCAGATAAAATATAGGGCTAATATGGGTTTTACTTTTTTATATTAATCATAATTACATCTGAAAACAGATTTGAGATAAACTTAAAGGGTACATAAGTCTTTGCCTAAGTTAGGGGGACTAATGTTTAAAGTGTCCAATAAATGATTGTTTCTTAAAAAAATTAAAGATATTTAAATCTGTTAGCGTGCATTGTTTTGTCATCTTAAATATTTGAATTTATCTTTCATGGACATAAGTAATACAGTAAATTTGTAAAGAATAGTGATATATGCTTTATATAATTGAGAATATATGTGAAAATACTTTGAAATTTTTCTTTCTATTCCTATAAAAATATGGATTTCATCCTAAACATAATATTGATTTTCAAGAATTTGTCAAAGGCTTAGTATTTTGCACTGTATGAAGATACATATATTTTTACTCTGACCTGCTTTGCCATGACAGTTGTGGAGCAATATTTAAAAAATAAATACATAAAGCCAGAGATACCACCATGAACGCCATGTACCGTTAGAAGCAATGGTCTTTAAAATGGAGGTCCTGCATCAACGTATGAAAGCACATTTACGTTACTTTCTTATCCTTTTAACCTTACACTATACAATTATAATCTTATACAATCAGAGCTATAAAACTTCCTATTTTCCATTATTTTTTGTCCCTCATTTTTGGAATTTGCATTCAAAATGACCTGTGAAAGAATAAAGTCATACTTCAGCTGTTTTTGTGTTTAATCAGCATTCAAACTTTTCCCCAATGACACTAATCACAGAGTTAAGGAAAAAATTGTATCTTCAAAGTATTAAATCTGGTCTCTCTCTTTATAAATATGATAACATTTTCAAAGGTGGAAGGGGTCTACCTTGAAACTAGTAACATATTTCATGCTGTAAGTTTCTCATTTTATTTGAATTTGATATGAAATAAAAGAGCACAGGATCATATCAAAGATGACTGTTCTTCTTTCTTAAAGTCAGACATATTAGAAAGCAAAAGACCCATGAAATGATTATTAATCAAAGAATGACAGTCTATCATAACATTTATTGAGCACATATTTTTATTGAATATTATCATCTGATATGCTATCTGTAGTTTATCAGCATGAATAAAATTATAGTGTACAAAAATAAACAGGTCTTGCATATGGAAAACTTCATAGTTTAATTCCCGGCAGTTTCTATTCAAATGATTTTAGGCAAACTAGTTCATATATATCTTTCATTTTTCTCACTTTTAAAATGAAGGTATTATTCTACTTAATAGTAGTCTATGGGTATTCAAAGATATAGTTATTTCATGACATTTTTGTAAACCATAAGATATTAAACAATTATAAACCATTTTTAAAGATCCTATCATAAGATAGAAAAATTATGGAATTTCAGAAAACATAGCTATTATTCAAAGTGAAGTCTGGTCAGGTATCTGTACCTGAAATCAACCTTTCTAATAGAAAGCACAAACACTGAGACTCTGATTGGCCCTTCCCCAACATGTGCATTGAGTAGCAGTTTCATTCTGGAACAGGCAAGACAAGAAGACCTCAGGCTACTAACTCCCTTTTCCCAGACACCCAGTCATAGAACAAGTGTGTCACTCCAAGAAAATGGGGTACCCACCCCCCAGCTCCAGTGCAAAGGCACAAGGGTACTATTTAGGAAGAAAGCAGACAATAACATACAAATTGTTCATTTCTGGGTGAAGTGGCTGACAATTTAAGCCAGAGAAATGGAAACTCCATGCATAAGGTGTTGTCTGAGACAATAGAGAGCTTGGTGGAGAGCAGTCTAGAGAAGTGTAGTGATGTAAGTCCAATGGCAGAGTAGCTAGTAGTTTAACAGAAAGAACCAAGGAAACAAATAACCAAGAAGAGAACTCCCGAGGTCACAGTCAACCCTGGGGATCTGTAGGCTATGCAAACATTCTGGGTTGCACCTACTTAGGAACAGTCAGAAAAGGATGTATGGGCAGATGTGGAGGCACGCAAACCCACCCACACAGAGGAGGAGCCTCATTAGTACAAGGGGCTTAAAACACCTCTGCTCACTGTCTGAACTATTAGCCCCTAAGGGCAATCCTAGGATGGCAGACTTAACTATAAAACTATACATAGCAGTGAAAGTCTAGAAAAGATTGTTTAAATGACCAAAGTTGTACCCTTTCAGATACTAAGAGAGAGCTACAAAGTTGAAAGTTTCTGGCCAAAGATAAGGCCAAAAATAAATGACTGAATAGTGACAACTGCATAAAAAATAATGAAAAAGTCTGTGCGTGTGTATGTGTGTGTGAAGGTGGGGGCGGGGCCGTGTTTCTCACATCAGAGACTGCATGTTGTGATGATAATTGACTCCATGAATTAATCTGGTAAAGCCACTTAACAAATAAACAAATGACCAAGCAAACAACAAAAACAACCACCACCCCAAGCAAGATCATGGTCAGAGTTACAATATGACCCAGTAATTCAACTTCTAATTACATATTCCCACCAAAATAAAAATATATATCCACCTCAATATTTGTACTAAAAGACCAAAGTGGCATCATTCAAGTTGGCCAAAAATGGAAACAACTTAAATGTCTATCAAATCAATGAATAAAATGTGGGATATCTCTATAATGAAATATGATTTGTCAATAAAAAGATGATGTAAAACATGCTACAACATGAATGCAACTTGAAAGCATGATAACTCTATGTTTAAATTCTTCAGGAACTGCCAAACAGTGATATGGCATTTCATGCAGCAGGTGGGGGTGCAAAAATGTTTAAAATTAGATTGTGGTGACAGTTTTACAACTCTATGAACATAGTAAAAAATACGGATTAGTATCCTTTAAGTGGGTCACCTGTGAGGCATATGAGTTATGCCTAAGAAATACTGTTTATAAAAAACTTAAGCATATAACAAAATGCCAAAATCTGATGGGAGTTAACACTGAATATTGTTATCACTGGAATGAAAATTGAAATGTCTGCATAAGTAGAGCTGGGATAAACATGTTTTGCAGTTTCTCTTCATGTCTCATTCCTTAAGATCATTTTGTCAGCCAAAACACTTGCCAAAGAAGTGCCATAAGAACATTTCTATATGGTGATGGATGATCCGAGATACCACTGATTGGGTCAGGAACTGTAGAGAATTCATCAATGAACCAACAGGCAGATCTGTTTTCTTGAAAAGTTCTTCTGAGAGACATGTAATTTCCAATTAGTTATAGGTACTTAACTAGTAAGTTCACATTGAATTAGAACTAGAAAAGATATTTCAAAAAATAAGACCAAGCTGATTATTATGCAAAAAAAAGTAGTTTGCCAAAGAGAAACACAGTACAGAGTTAGACATGCAGAGATAAGCAGAAATGGAAAACTTAGGGTTGGAGGGGGCAGAGCGAATGACAGAGGGAATATAACGAATCGTTGCTTAGATTGCTGGAGACATCTTACAACTTCTCACATTTTTCCATGAGAGGACCCACATATTTCCATTAAATTTTATACAGCCTTGGGAAGTGCTGGTTCTTATCCACAAAGGAAGTCTGAAAATAAACCAAAATTGATGGCACAGAGATCGTTTACATGCAGAGGATATAGCAAAATGAAGATCTAAGGAGGGTCTGTGGGCTGGAGACTTCGGACTGTAGAAGTGGGTCTCTGATAAGGTGTGACAAGAAAAGAATTTAAGCCTGAGGAGATTTTGGGAACCCACGTCTGTAATGATAAGCAACCCTGGAACTTGGTAACCAAAACATGTAAAATATATTAATGTTAGTAGCCTTAGACAAAGCACAGAAAGTAAAAGATAACTCAGATACAAGATGTACTGACAAGAAATATAAAATGAAGAGTACTTGTATAATTCGTTTAGGGAGGTTTTTCAGCAATAGTCATAGCTCCATGAGGAGAACATTAAGCTAGAAAATAACATCTCATTAAGGTATTGTAGTCTAGAATCACAAACAGGTATACCTTGTACTTCATACTGTAACAGGTGTGATGCTCATAAAAAAATTAGATCCCTAATTTCTAAAGCATGTGAGCTTGAATATGTTACCTGTAACCGAAAAAAAGAGATGACATTTCTCCACTGTTATGTTTTGGAATGCATGCTGTCAGCAAAGTAGATTTGGTCTAAAATACAAGTGCAGAAATCATTTTCTTAGAAATTACTAAGGGGTAGATATAACTGTTTTGAATTAAGAACATGTTATTTCAGTACTCAATGACAAGGTTTACTTTCTGTATATTTATTTGTGGCATGTAACAAGTATAATAACAAATATAATAGTAAAGCTTTGCCTTGGTTTTGATCATCAAAGGTCTACCCTTTGAGTGTTTTCGCACTTAATCCTTTAAAATTTTATATAAAGGAAAAGGCACAGGACTTCAAAAGTCTTTAACAGGTTATGGTCTTTGGACATCATCCTCTTAAAAGTAGAATGCTGTATATAGCCTGCTTATCAGACTTTATAAGGGTTTTCTCTTTATTCCATGATGTCAGAGAGAAAGTGAGAAATGCTGTAGGATAGGACAAAAGTATTATTTAAAAGCTGAAAAATATGAGCTTTGAGTGGGAATTTACAGAATCTGTGCAATGCCAAAAAAATCTCCAAGAGTAATAGATTTTAAAAAAAGCATTTTTGTGACTTAAAAATTCATCATGAGATACCATCATTCAGCAGATTATTACCAGCATTTTTCTTTTCTCTTCATATGCAGTAAAAATTAACATTCACTGTGTTAATGTCTCACACAATAAACATAAAATAAGAATTTATGGCAGTAACAGAAGCTACATAAAATTTGTGTGTGATGCTTTATATTATGCATAGGCTCTGGAGACCAGTGAACTTTGGTCTCTACAGAAATCTGCAAAAAAGAGCAGTATTAAGATTGAAGCACACCACACTACAGGTACAGAGTTGTTGTTTTACTTTTAGCACATTTTCTCTAGGGTAATGACAGATTTTAATCAGTTGCAACAGCTATAAATTTCTTTAGCATATGAGAACACTTTACAGTTAAATTAATAAGTTAAAGTAAATATTGGCTGAAACATTTGGTATACATACTTACTCAATTATACATATATGTACATGATATATATACTGGCATATATATTTCATATTTTCATATTTCATATTTTATTCAGAAAATCATTTATTTCAAGCTGACATTTGGAGTTATTGGTTCATAGACACTTTGAAATTATATTCAAAATTATGTGTGCATGTGTATACATGTGTTTAATTGTGATATGGATGTATTATATTATCAAAATTGCCCTTAATTCAAGAAAGTTGGACAAGCAGTACTATACATGTTGCCAAAAATATGGTTAGAAGGTGCAACAAGAAAATACTTTGCAAATTTTATCAAGGTTGTAAAAAATAGAGAAATGAGTTTTCTGTGTATTTTCAGGTTAAAGACCACATGTTCCAAATGTTATATCTGTGAAAGGAATTTATCATTGATGCTTTCACATTGGTATACTGATGATGGCCTTTAAAAATATATTGCTTAACAAAATTCATCCTGTTCAAGAAATGCTTAGTCCAATTATAATATCCTTGTACACTGAGAAGAGACAGCCATAAATCATCTCTAGAAAAACAAACATTTCTCAGCAAACTTTGCATCTTAATTAATAATAAAGAAGATAATTCTTCCCAGAGGAAAACATAATAACTTTGTCTCCAGAGCCCATGAAAATCCTCTTTTAAAAAAATCCTTCTAAAAGAAATCTATAGGTATGTCCATTCGTTGGCCCAATGAACTTTTATTTTACTCATGTAGATCATGTTCAAGTTTCCACATTTATTTACACAAGAACTGTTTATTTGTTTGTTTTTAAACACAGGGTCCAGAGAAGTAATGCCTGTTTGAGTGTGGTTGGTAAGACAATAATATAGGACTAATAATTTATAGTTTTAATTTGAACATTCACCTAAAATGTCATATGATATGCTTGAGTATGATATTGTTATGCCACAGAATTACATGCTTACAATTTTGTAATAAAAGAGGGGTGCTATTTGTGCCAGACTCTGTATATTTTATTGATTATGCTATTCCAGTTGTCCCAATTTTCCCCCGTTTGTCCCCTGCCACTCAGAAACCTCCATCAGCTCCAACAACTCCCAGCTTAGTTCATGTCCATGGGTCGTGCATATAAGTTATTTGGCTTCTCCATGTCCTATACTGCTCTTAAAAAAACCCTGTCTATTGTGTATCTACCAATTTGTACTTCTTAATCCCTACCTCTTTTCTCCCATTCTCCCCCTTCTCCCACCAAACTGATATCCCTCCAAATGGTCTCCATATTTATGACTCTGTTTCTATTCTGTTTGCTTAGTTTTTTTTTTAGATTCAGTTGTTGATAGTTGTAAGTTTGCTGTCATTTTAATGTTCATAGTTTTGATCACCTTTTTTCTTAAATAAGTCCCTTTAACATTTCATATAATTATAGTTTGGTGATCATGAACTCCTTTAGATTCACCTTGTCTGGGAAGCACTTTCTGTCTTTTGAATCTAAATGATACCTTTGCTGAATAGAATAATCTAGGTTGTAGGTCATTGCTTTTCATCACTTTGAGTATTTCTTGCCAGCTCCTTCTTGCCTGTAAGGTTTCTTTGGAGAAATCAGCTGACAGCCTTATGGGAACTCCTTTGTAGGTAACTCTCTGCTTTTCTCTTCCTGCTTTTAAAATTCTCTCTTTATCTTTAACATTTGGCATTTCAATTATGATGTGTCTTGGTGTGGTTTTCTTTGGGGGCCTGTCTTATTTGGGAGTCCCTGTGCTTCCTGGCCTTTTATGTCTATTCCTTTCATTGAATTAGGGGATATTTCTTTCATTATATTTTCAAATAAGTTTTCAATATCTTTCTCTTTCTCTTCTCCTCTTGGCACCTCTATGATGTGAATGTTGGTACATTTGGAGTTGTTCCAGAGGCTCTTTACCCTATCCTAATTTTTTCTGTATTCTTTTTTCTTCTTGTTGTTCTGATTGAATGTTTTTTTCTCCTTATATTCCAAATCATTGATTTAATTCTCAGCTTCATCCACTCCTCAGTTGATTCCCTGTAAATTTTTCTTTATTTCACTTTGTGTGAACTTCATTTCTGCCTGAGCCTTTTTTTATGCTGTTGAAGTACCCAATGAGTTACTTGTGTATCCTAATAAGCAGTACTCGGGACTCTACACCTGACAGATTGCTTATCTCCACTTCCTTTAGCTCTTTTTCTGGAGTTTGATATGTTCTCTCATTTGGGTCATGATTCTCGTCTCTTCATTTTGGCAGCCTCTCTGTGTTTGTTTCTATGTATTAGATAAAACTGCTTTGACTCCTTTTCTTGGTGGCTTGACCTGTTGTAAAAAAGTGCACCCATGAAGTGAATGGGGTGGAGACTTATGTAGTTGCCAGGGCCCGGCAACTCATGTGAACCAGGTTGTTGGTGTGTCAGATATGATGTCACTGCTTTGTGGATCTATATGGGGAATGACTTAAAAAAGGGAAAATCGCCACTGGCTGGCCTCTGGAATTTTGCTGGGAGGAAGCTGTCCCCCAGCAACCACTGGTGCCCTTCCAGCTGCTTCTCCTGGGCTGGAGCTCAGAGAGAGAGAGCGTTTAGGCAAGTCCTAAGTCTATTGCAGGCCCTTTAAAATGAGATGCCTGATACTCTGTAGTTTATTCTTCAGGCCCAACCCCCACTGGTTTTTACAGCCAGAACTTATGAGGATTTATAAGTTCCAGGCACTGGAACCCTGGACTGAGTAGTCTGGTGTGGGTCCAGGATCCCTCACTCCAGAGGTATCCCTCCCAAATTTTATCCACCACATGTAGGTGTGGGACTGCCCATTCATGTCTCTGTGTCTACATGTCTCTGCCTCTCCTACGCATCTGGATGTATAAGGCTTCTTTAATTCCTAGGCTGTCAGAATTCCATAAAGCCTGATTTTCTGATGATTCTGGGTGATAGTTTTTTTTTTCGTAATTTCATTTATTTTTTGCTGTAGTTGTACAAGGAGGCAAGCTGTATTTATGTACACCTCTGTTTTGACTGAAGTTCAAGTTTCCATATTCATTCCTTTAAAAATAATTTTAAAATATTATCTTGTAACAGTAGTGGACATTAAATGGTAAGGAAACCATATTATTCATATCCACTTGAAGCTTACAGCCTGAGAAGATCCTACTTCAGGCAGAATCTGAGACTGAACAAATTGTGTGCTCTAAAATGAAGAACATTTTTCCCTCGTATGCCCATCTGTCACAGAGCCCTGTGTCCACATGGCCATATCTTAGTCTGTTGTAGCCTGACAAATTTGCTGGCCTCACCCTGACAACTCCTTGAGGCACAGTCCCTCCTCACCACAAAGCTGTTTGAGCACCAGCATGTGGCAACTAGACTTCAGCTGAGTGGCCTGAGACCCAGCACCACAGTGAGGTATAAAGTTAAGTTGTCTATTTGATATTTTTCTTGTTTGTTGTTTCTTGCTTGTTGCCTGTATTGCTATGAATTTGTCTCTTAGTACTGCTTTCACTCTTTCCACAGATTTTGGTTGTTGTGTGTTCATTTTTATTTTTCTCTAAGTAACTTTATTTTTAATTTGACCTCATTATTGACCCATTTTTTGTTTACTAACATGTTATGTAGCCATGTGTTTGCTTTCTGTCCAGTTTTTTTTTTTTTTATTGATCTCTGGTTTAATACACTTGTGGTAGGAGTAGATGCATGATAACATGATAGGTTGTTCATATCCTAAAAAAAACAGTGAATGAGTTTATTGGATAGAACAATATGTGCATCTTCAAATTTAAAAGGTAATTTCAAAATTCATTATACCAATTTAAATGTTCACAAGCAGCATATAAGATTTCCATTGATACACATGCTTGTTGATTATGGTGTTGGTACATTTTACAAATTTTTGCAAAATTATAGGGGTGTTAGGATCCATGTTGACTTTTGGTTTCATTTAAATTATTACCTGTGGAATAGAACTTTTTAATATGTTAATTGGTTATTTGTGCTTTTTGGGAGCCAGTTTATGTTTCTTAGGTAACATTTTCTACTTGATATTTTTAATGTGTTGGTTTGATTTTTATGGGACAGGTTTGTACATATTTTATATGTGCACATGTATATATGAATATATCTATATCTCTCTATTTGATCATTACTTGCTTAAATATATCCCAAGAGATTACTAAATCTGTGCAACAGATTTATAAATCTAACAATTTTCATTTACATAAGATATTGCATTTTTCCTACAAAGTTTGGGCTAATATTTTAGGTTAAACTTTTTAAACTACCTAGAAATGCTTGTGGACAGGAAATTTATTTTCATAATATTTTAATATATATGTTCAATTATCTTAGTACATTTTATTGCATTGTTTTTTCCTTACTTATTTGCATTGTCTCTTCTGTCATATATCAATTTTTCACGTATGTGTGAACCAATTTCTGAGTCTTCCATCCTGCACCATAGAACAATAGGTCTATTCACATTGTTTTAATTACTATAGATTATAATAACAGTCAGCAGCCCCTAATGTCTCAGCTCAACTTTTATTTGAATACTTTTTTCTTATTTTTAAAACTGGCTTTCTTCCTAATGTTATCCCTGCGTCTACATAGCTTAGTGATCAACCAGTGATTGGACAGAGATTGTGTTCCAAGAGCCAAGAGCAAATAAAATCAATCAACTGTCAATGAATCTGTGTGAGGGTTGGGGAAAACATTCAAAATTCAGGGTTAGTTAGGGCTTGGTCTTCTGACCTCTCCTTTGTATGTCCATAGGCACAACCAGGAATGTGTTTCAACCATGACTGCAACCCCAGTCTAGTAGATGTAAACTCTTTGTCTTCCCTTACTCGCCTGCTTCTGAAAACTTTTTCACTTTTATAGGTAATGTTGCCGGGGATCTTTGCCCCATGCTCCAAATAAAGAGACTCCTTCAACCACAGCAGAAAAGAGGCTGGCTGCCAGTTACCACGACCTGCACTAACCTGGGAAAACATTCCTGTCAATCAAACTGGGAGTGGGTAATGGGAAAGGGGTTATTGGGGAGATGGGAGCATTTCGGGTCAAACATTACAGATACACAACATTCTTACCCCAAATTCTAGGATTCTGCAAATCTATAGTCATCTTAGGTTGTACTTTCAGTCAATCTTCAGAGTGTTATCTATTTATTTACTTATTCATTTATGTATTTATTATTTTCAATTTAATGGTAGTGGTGGGGTTGAAATTTTGTTCAGCTTTATAACAGCCTTTTGGGGGAAAAGCTATTACTCTTTCCCTTCCCTTGGCATTTACTTTGTGCTATTAGGAAAAAATCTGAATCTGACCAGAAATGCTTTTAAAGTAGGTTTTTAATAACATTTCTTTTTTAAAAGTTCTGCAAATATGGCAAGTCTTATGTTAAGTACTTTATTCATTTGGAAATTATTTTAATTATAAAAATGATAACAATTTTATCCTATTTTGGAAATTTTAACATCACAGATAAGCCTCCACAGCCAAAACCTTTCCTAGAGATATTTACATTTATATATTTAATGTAAATGGTACCATTTGTTTGATAAATACCAATTGTTTTAAGTGGAGATATTTTCTAAAATTGTTTAATATTCTAGAACAAACAGAAATAGACTTTCCTGCTCATCCTCAATTTACTATCTATTTGAATTTGCTGAAGAAATTTTCATTTACAGTATTCTTTTTTTTTTTCATTCTTGAATCAAGATCCTGTTAGGTATGTAGCTTTCCAACTACCATCGTTTTTCACTCATCTTTTTATTTAGATTCTTCAGCAATTTTTCTCTCAGTCATAGAGCACTGGATTCATTCATGGGCATATTTCCCAAACAAATTTTCGCACCCTATGAGCTCTTAAATTCTGAGGCACTGTTGACTAATGTAATATTGAGATTGCTTTGTTATCTGATTGTTAGAACAAGAATATCTATCCTGGAAAATTAGTCTCTCTTGTTAGTTCTTTTTTTAAAAGATTTTATTTATTAGTTTTTGGAGAAAGGAGAAGGGAGAGAGACAGAGAGGGAGATAAACATCAATGTGTGGTTGCCTCCCACGTGCCCCCACTGGGGACCTGGCCTGCAACCCCAGCATGTGCATTGACTGGGAATTGAACTGGAGACCTTTGGTCTTCACAGACTGTCACTCAGTCAGCTGAACCACACCAGCCAGGGCTCTTTAGTTCTTATTTCTTATCAAATGAAGTTGAGAAAAAATAATTGTTACGTGTAAGATAGGATGAGATGTTAATTATAAACATTGTTTTTGTATTTAGGCAAAACGAAATTCAAATCTTCATCTTCTCTCCAATCCACAGGAAATTATAACCTCCCCCAAATTTAGTTTCTTTTGTTAAATGGAGCTGACACTTCCCACAGAACTTGTTTTTAGATTGAAGTGAAATCCATATCACTGTTTATAGCACAAGATGAAGCTTCCACATAATTAGCTTTTATTGTTTCTACAACCATTTCTCTGCCTGAAAGCACTATCTATCCCAGGACACAATATACTATCATCAATCCATCTCACTCTCTCATCCGCTACATTAAAAATTGATGGAGGCATTGAATGGGGACCAATACTTGAGTCAGAGAATGATTTTCACATGGTAAGAAGAACCCAGAATGATTTCAAACAGACACTGTCCCTGCACCCATGAATTAGGTATAGAGGTTGAGGTCTGGCAAGAGCCAATACCTAATTATTTCCTAGGTAGCTGTGCATTTCTGTTTCAGACTAAAGTCTGAACTGCAACACTGCAACATGGGGAAACAGTCCACTCAGAATTTTACTTTTCTATTGGGAGAGCTGTTGTAAATATTTATGTTAATTTGTATTGGTGACTGTATAGGTGAGATAATGGAGAGAAAACAAGATCCTCAAAATGTTGCATTAGCCAAAGCTGGCATCTTATACAGTCACATTGTTTCGGAAATCTTTTGTATGGGGATACTGGAACAAAACTGGTCTTCCTTAGAAGTCAGAAGCTATAAATACAATGTAAACTAGAGCTGCTTATTTTGATCTTCTCTATGTGTAAGGCATGAAACCTCTACACAGAGCTGAGGCATAGCAAGGAAACATACTAAAAATGTCTTTATATCCTTGTTTCACAAATGCAATCACATGACTCCATTAATTTTTACTTGTTATTTTGTGATTTGCCTTTTATATAAGCTAGTTTTTAATACGAGAATGCTGACTAAAAACTCAGTATACCAGGTATACCTGCCCTTTATCTGATAAGTATTTGTCACTTTGCTAGAATGTGTGGGTAGAAAAATAAAGTGCCTATTCCTTTTCATAAGAGATGGCATTCTTATTCAAAATAATTAGTTTTTGGATTTTTATCAGGATTGGAGAAAGTACAACCAAATATTTTCTTTAATAATTGTTAATATTTAAATTTTAGATTACTATGAGATTAAGAAATGGTAATTTAAAAACAGGGAGTTTAAATACAGATGTGTTAGTGAATAACTAGCTAAATATGTAAAGAATAAAACAAAAATATATAAAGGATAAAGAAAATAGAGAGGTTTACAAAAAAAGGAAAATAATAGAAAAATAAACCAATAGGAGAATGTTTGACACTAAAAAGTGTGCACAGTTATTTTATATTTTATGTTAGCAAGAAAATAATATTCAAGGCAAAGCAATTCTGAGAAGGATTAGTTGAGTGGACAAACTTTAGTAGTGTCGAAGTATTCTGGTGAAATGGAATGCGTTGTTGCTATTCCAGAGGATTCAAACTACTTTTTAAATCTGTGGCCCATATATTTTCCTGTATTTATCTATTCAAGGTCATCAAACACATGAACCACTTTCCCCTATCATAGCACAGATATGCTACAGAACACAGGCTGGAAATAATGCATGGCTCAGATAAGAACCGTGTGTGTGCGCATATACATATAGACACACGTACACATGCATGTGTGTATGCATGTACAAATGTATGCATATATGTCTAAATACATGTGTATGATACACACACACGTGTACTTTTTTAGATGGAAGTGAAGCCAGGACAAAGAAAGAGGGTGGTGCTCTTTTCACTAACGTTTGGCATTACAAATGTGATGTAGGTGTAGATCACTTGGAGTGTGAGGCAGGGGTAAAACTGGAGAGATCATTCTAGATTATACTAAAAAAAGGAGAACCAGGAAAACAGGAAGGCACACTCTTGAAAATATTATTTGATTCCCTAAATATAACTATCTCTTGATTTTTCAACTACATAAATCAACTACATTTCTGTGTTTGTTTAGCCAGTTTGAATTGGGTTTATGCCACTGGAAACTCAGAAACAGTTTACTAATGCATCATTATGTGTTTGACACAGAACATGAAGCACATCCAGGAACAACTTTAAGGAGAACATTCATTAGAAAGGATAGTTTTGACCTGGAATATTTTGGTACGTTGAATATCCTGTAAACTGTTTTAAAATGTGCCATATTACCTAGTATATGCTACCAAAGTTTCTCTCCCACCCCTTAATTAGCTGATAGAAACATTTGTGAAGTACTAATTTTGATTTTGCAAAACAGTTTCCTAGGGAATAGAATGACTGTGTAATACTTCTTTAAAAGCATTTAAAAGCACTATTTGATTCATGTCAAGTCCATGTTTCAAAAATCCATGTTTGACAGTTCTTTTAGGCCATACATTGCTATTTTACATAGTCTACTAAAACCTCTGCATTGTCTTTCACGTCTGGAGAATAAACAGACAGTAACTTTTACAAAATTATTACATCACCTCCAGCCATTTGGGAAAACTGTGAAGCTAGGCAAAATCTAAAGCTGACTTTTGAATAAAGTGGAAAAAAATTGTACAAACTTTTCCTTGTGTACCACATTATTCTGATTAAAGAATTCCTGTTGAATTATAAAATAATATTTTAAATATATGTGCAAAATTTCCTATGAATTATGATAACAACAAAAGCACTTAATTAATGGTCAATCTACATATGTGAGTTTTGTAGAATGTTTATTTTTGCTAGGAATAATGAAGCAAGAAGGATTCCTCCCAAATTAAACTGTGAGACCCACAAAAATTGTCCACAACAATACAGATGGAATGATCTTGTTTGGCCACGTTGATCATCTATGAGAGTTATCTCCCGGGTGACTCTAAAATGGTAAACCATTAGAAATATCTCCCCTAGAGCTGTGTGGTATTGATTATGTTTTGCTTCAGCTGAGACAGAAATCAATTACGCTTCTTTGACAATCATCACTGCTAAAGTGAGGTCATGTTGTATTCTAACACTTCCTAATACAATCAGAAGTAACACTTAGCAAGGTATTGGTTAACTCATCACATGTTTTTTTTCATTTAATAAGAAAAACTGATATGTATGATACGGCATATTCCTTTGGAGTGCAGTTTTTATTCAAACAAAGACTTTGCTTAATGTCATCTTTTTTTTAGATCTGCTACTCCATCCCAAAAATGTGCTACAAATAATTAATACATAAGAATTAATAGCAATAAAGGTTTATCAAATTGTGCATATATTCCTGTAATAGAAGAAATGTATATATCATATAAACAGACACGTTTTTAATGCCAATAAAGCAGAATAACATGATACTATTAATTTTTAGTGATTTAGAGAAAAGTGAGTAAAGGTAATGGCTAGGTTGAAGGAAAAAAACTGATCATAAAATTTGTTGGAATTAATGCAATTGAGCCATTGTAAATTTTGCTTAAGATTTCCATTTTTACCATATTTCCCTCAGTAAGTTGCTTATTGCATTTTATTCCACACTATACCTCATTTCTGGTATAAATACAACAATATGTTCACTAGGAGTATTGATAATTATTCTTTTAGTATGTACTCTTATTAGTCAAAAAGCCATAAAGTTGAACTTTATTCATTTGAGGTTGTAATAAAGAAAGGTCTGCCTTCCTAAAGTTAAAGTTTTACATGTGGGAAATTATGTTACCTCTGTCTTTTGAAAGACTTTCTTAAGTTAAAGCACAGATAGCGTAACGTCTCTGCTATTGATTAAATTGGCACTTTCATTTTTTACTGGAATAAATGGCATTGACTTGACACTTATTCAAAAGTGAATTTTAATTTTTTTAAATTTTCTATTCTTGTAAACATCTGATAGTCTATGCAATATGAACTTCACAGAGATACGTACAAAGAAACAGAAACTTAAGGTATGTTTGTATCTGCTGTGCAATGCATATTACAAGTAGATTGCCTGAACTTTCTGTTTGTGAAAACTTAACAATTTTTATTGCCTTAAGCTTTCCGTTTGAGAAAAACAATCATTTAAATGAAATAAAAAAAACAAATATATGTATATAGAAATGTAGTGAATTTCCAAATTATCTGTATTAATTGGTTAAGTCTCCTCCCCATTCATATGTAAGCTGTGTAAATATCTTTTTGAAATGACAGTTTTTGTCATTCTTCTGCAAGTGTGTATTAAAAATATATACTATACTCATTAAAACAAATTTGACAGGTAAGTCTGAGGAACATTAGAATTTACATTTCAATATATATTTATTACATGTACTATATAAATATGTAGTAAAATATAAAAGCTAGTAATATTTTATATTTATATATATATTACACACACCAACACACATATACATTCTAAATAGGAAGAGGAATTATTTGCACTATCAACTATTGTTTTTGTATATGTGTTTTGTACTTCTAATTACATTTATGTATAATGTGCTTTTTACTTTTATTATTTATCAACGAATTGTCTCTTAAAGTGCTAAAATGTATTTTAAATATTGCTTCAATCTTGCTACTGTGTTTTACATCTATAATTTTCAAAAATGTGTATATATGTATACACATACACATATAAATATATGTATGTGCTACAATGTTTTAAATTATTCATAAAAACATTTATTATGTTTGTTTTATGCATCATTTTCTCATCCTATGTTCTGTTTACTAATAAGTATAGATATATGGGTATATAACTTTTAATAAGTATTAAATAAGATGCATTGGTTTAAATGAAAAGAATACTAAATTTATGTACAAGTACATAAAAAATAATATAAATACATTTAAGAAAGATATAATTTATAGCAGCCCTGAAACCTCACCAGAACTCAAAGTGGTTGTAATAATAGCACACAAAGCTACATCCCATTTGCCTGATAAAATTTAAATCAAAAAGCACACAATGAAAGGTCATAGAACAGAAACTGTATGTGTTAAGGTGTACTCCATCAAGAAAAAACTATTATTTTACTTGTAGTCCCTCTGTCTCTCTTTATTAGTTTAGCCTAAAAATAGCCATTGACTTGTTTTTCACTATGTGCAATGTCAAAGTGAACTACCGATTTTGCAGGTGAAATGAATAGCTGCTTTGCTCAAAACACTCTGGCAATCAGCCATGCATTCTGCCAAACCAGCATGCTGACCACCTACTTGGCTTGAGTCAGATGGCTATTTGAAAAGCTTTTAGTAGTTATCTTTTATGTGATGTAACTGCCCACTTTTCAGCATGACTCATTTATCTTTTTATGCCAAAGAACTGAATTACCTTGTAGTTTTCCTTGTTATCATCGTGGAGAGTCTGACATGACTTTAATGTCAGTGTATTTCTTACTAGAAAAGAACATATACAATATTTTGAAAACTGGCTGCAGTCAACAGCGTGTGAATTGACACTCAGAATATGTAATTTTCTAAAATTGCCTTGTGGGGTGCACTTGTGTTTACTTTTAAGGTCTGGAAACTTAAAGCTTTCTTTATAACACCTCCTAAGATTCCTTTTAAGATTCTTCAAAATAAAATATAGGAAAAATTAGGTCCATCTGGTGCTGTAGGATAGAGGAAACTTTGGCTAGTACAACTGCTATAAGCACTATAGAAGCATGCCCTTTGAAATGCTAAATAAACCCCAATAATCACTATTAGTTTTACATGGAAATTTGGAAATGGATAATCCAGTTATTAACAGCAGGGAAAATGTAGTAGGAGCAGAAATAGTGCAATATTATGGACAGGTACATAGTGGTAAGGAGAAATGCCACAATAATGTAAGTTACTCAGGGAGAAAGGCAGTGTCTCCAACTCTGCCAGTCCATCTACTATGTACGTGCCCTGATTTTCCTCCTGCCATTCTTCTACCCTCTCTCAGTAACATCTTTCTCTCCTTTAAAATTACTGCTACTAGGTTAACATCATTAGCAAACAAGAGACCAAACATCAAACTCAAAGCGTTGTTCACTATTTCCTCTCTAGCACCTGGTGCACGGATCCCTTTGGCAAAGGTGATACAGATGGAATGGCTCTAGGAGATGTGCAGAAGATACATATGCTGATGTAAGTAATGCTTGAGTAAAGAAATCTGCTCCAAGAAATCTGAAGGGTAAACATCGGAAAAGAATCATTCTCAGGATCTATGTGAGGACACAGTGGATGTCCAGAAGCTCAGGCAGAATTTTGATTCAATTGTAGATTAAAGAGTACTTTGATGTCAACACTAAGCCATTAACTGTGATTTCTTTTTTTTTAATAATTTAAGTCACTGTGGACTTAATTGTCCCTCCCACAACCCCTATTTTGAATGGCATTCAATGTCAAGGATATGTCATATTATATGTGAAGCTAATAATATGTATGTATTAGATAAGAAAGGGCATTGGGTGGAGAGAAAGGGCTTGCCTGCTTGGCTTATACCCTTAGCTTTCCTTCATAGTAGTTACATGATTAATTGAAAAAATTGTGTGAACAAATTGTGTAACCTGATTTTTAATTTATGCTTTAATAACCTAAAGATTGTAATGCCTAACTCATAGGGTTGATGTGATGGTTAATAAGATAATGCATACTGCCTGGCTTATAATGACTACTCACTGAGTAAATATATTTAATTATTGAATAATAACAGTTTATTAAATTAATTAATGATGTGAATATTAATGTGAATATTAATCTCTGCCTTCTGATTTTCTAAATTACAGTTTTTTTCAATTTATCCAAATATTTTTGACTAATATGAATATGCAATGAAGGTTAATAAAAACAAAAGTTTTACAAACTCATAGTATTATGGTTTAGGTGAAAGTTTAAAATGAAGGAATAAAAATCTCTATTTTAATAATTTGGAGAATTTTGATTAGGAAAAATCTACAAATTCTTTACACATTTAAGTTGGTGATTATGATGGAGTGATTAAAAGGTATGCATTGTAAATATTACATATGGACATAAAGTTTAAAATTCAGTTGCTGGAACTGGTAGGGAAGTGTGTGACTAGTGATCAATGAAAACTTTATTAGTGACATCAGGGAAATGTTTGTAAATGGGAAGAAAGCAAAAGCGTAAATGCAATACAAGCTCTTAAGGACCAGCTGGTTCTATACTTGTCAAACAGAATTTTGCAATGCACAAAATGTGCAGTCTGAGGCAAAACAAGTTCCTGAAGTTATTTTCTATATCAGAGCTTAATTATACTTATGACATCACATAATAGTTAAAATTATGATCATAAGCAATTTGAAATTAAAAAAGAGTAAGATCCCAAAATATATGGTACAGATAAGTTGAAGAATCAAATTTTAATGATGTGTATATTAGCAAATCAGGTCTCTCTGGTAGCACCTCTATCCATATCCTCAGTCCACTTCTTCTGAGGAAATTTAGAGCTACTGGGGAACCATATCCTGGTTTCATATTCTTGAAACTTCAGCTTTTGGATATTTCTACAAGGCACATACAAGCAAGTGCATATGCATAAACATATACACAAAGACCATTAAAAAATCAAATAAGGAACCTACTATACCCTCTGTTATGTGAACAATTGAGGTGAAATTATAAAAGAGAAGTAAATTTTATAAAGTCCGGGGAACAGAATTTTTCAGTTATCTATTTCTATGGACCATCTTTACATTTTGGCAGTGTCATAAGTTAACGAGGATCTCAAAGGTTTTCTCTAATCTGTATTTTACTTTTGGTTCAATTGAGATATTTTTCCTAATGACTGAGGAATAACTTTTTGTATGTTCTGCCATTACTCTCTATTGCTCCTTTCCACTTGTCAGGAAATAAACTTGATCCAGACTACATTTTCCAATATATCAGTAGGTGGTCAGAGAGTATAAAATTCCCATGAAAACATTCCAAAAATCATGGCCTTGGCAAGCTAGCTTCCAGAAGCCATTAAACTCATATCATAAATCTGATCATAGCAAATCTATATGGGAATTGATGGGACAAAGAGAATGAATTATGTATCACAGAACTGCTGAGTGGCAAATAAAAAATGCTCACTCAGACACATATTGTATAGAGGAGAAAAACATATTTTTGTGGTACCTCAGTATTCTCAATATCAAGTAACTGAAACTGTCACAGAATATGAATGATAGTGTGATGTTTTCGTTTAATCAATTCAGGAATAGCAGTAGAAGTCTTAATTAGAGAAATATCTGCATTTTGTGTTTGGGCAAAAAGTATACAGAAATTTTATTGGTATATGTTGTTGAAAATACACAAAATGTAATAATATTTGCATTGGATACAACTAATTAAAGTGATTACCAATGAAGTATCAGAAATAAAGCTTGGCTTATAATTATAATGAGCTATGATTAGCTTAGCTAGTGAGTTTTAGTTAGAAAAATGCATATTTAATTGCAGTTGCAAACATTTAGATTAATTTTAAAATGGTAATTAATAGTCTTATAATGCAAATGATGCTGATGATCCCTTTTAAAAGGCTCATAAAGTTTAGCAGAAGCATGCATTTATCTACTTGTTATAAGGAAATTTTCCAAATTAAGGTACACATTTTATATAAAATGAATATAGGAATTAGAGTTCCAGATGAAGGAACTAGCTTGGGAAACAGGCAGATCACTTTCAGAATGCCTTGAGACCTGAAAAATGAATTTTAACTTTTTAATATATTTTAATTATGTACCATTTATGAACATGTCAGAAAGATATTTAAAGAAACTTTATTCTGACATATAGGAAGGTTTGTCTATAAGATATTGTTTATGCTAAGCTAGAAATTTCCAAGCTTTCACAAACAGTAAAACTTTTGTCCCAATTAGTTGATACATCCTTCTAGGGAGAAAGAAGAAAACCATTTGCAAGTCATTTTGAGTGAGTTAATTCAGATTCTTGAGGTGCTGATGAAAAAGAAAATTGATTTCTTTGACCATTAAAATCTAAAGAATGAGGAAAAGTGTTATTTAGGGGACATCTAGTAACACAGAAGGGGTTAACTTTATCTAGTTAAATGGAGCCAGTCTCTATTATTAGAGAAAATAAAAGGGAGAACTGAAAAAAAATTTCGGTTCTGGAAGTAGAGGTAATTTACAAAATAAGTAAAAAAGAGTGCTGATTACATGGTAAATTATAGTTACTGTCAAATAATTAATATGTATGGTATGACTGTAACACATTTTCATTTGTGTAAGAAATTACCTATTTTTACATTTCAAAGCCTTTTTAAAAAGTTAAAAATTCAAGTGAAAAGAAAAACGTAGCCCCTGTGTTCTCATTACGAAATAGAACTTCTTCCTTCAAAAAATTCTACTTTTCAATTCAAGTGAAAATAGACCATCAAAGCACTTATTTCATTCTGTCTGCACAGTGAACTATGGGGTATAGAACCTAGTGTGCCCCACAGGCTGTCCTCCTTTTTTTTTTTATTGCTGTTCAAGTTCAGTTGTTTCCTGGCGTCTACTCTTCTTACGTCATATTGTGGAGAAGTTTCTTTTTTTTCTTTCACTTTTTCTTTAAATAAGTAATGTAAAAAGTATAAAACTAGAAGGGTAAAGGGATAAGAGAAATATCTTTAAAGGAAATAAAATTAAAAAGCAAGAATCTTATAGAAATAAAGAAGAATAAAAAGGAAAGTGTTTTTAGATGCAATGCTGTTGAGATTTCAGGAAGCTTTGAGAGGATTTTAGGCATCTCATCTCCCCACTGCTCCGAGACCAGAGCAGCAGAGATCATTTTAATAGCTTAACACAGTCTGACTTTCACAGAAGAGTCTTTTCTCTTTTACTCAGGAAACGATACCTTCCCCCAAGCATATGTTTATTAATGTAAATTGACCAGTTACTGAAATACATTATAATCAGAAATCATTTGCAGCTAAATTCATGTGATTAGCAGTACGCAAATTTTCTAAGAATAAAATGGACTTTCTTGATTATAAGTTGATTATATAACATCTTACTGGCTATTAGTTAATAATGCACAATGTTTGTTTATTGCCTTAGGACTAGATCAAGGTCTAGAAATTGTGTTGTTTATAGACCCGGAGGCCATAATGCTAGTGAAATTAGACAGAGAAAGACAAATACTGTTTGATATCACTTTTATGTGGAATCTAAAAAAAAAAAAGAACTATAGATCTAGAGAAGAGATCAGCAGTTGCCAAAGGTGAGGTGTAGAGTAGGTTTAATGGGAGAAGGTGGCCAAAAGGCACAAACTTCCAGTTATAAAATTAATAAGTTATGGGGATATAATGTACTGTATGGAGACTATAATTAATAATATTGTATCAGATATATGAAAGTTGCTAAGATAGATCTTAAAAGTTCTAATCACAATAAATTGTAACTATGTATAATAATGGATATTAACTAGACTTCTTGTGGTTATCACTTGAGTATATAAATATATAAAATCATTATGTTGGTCACCTGAGATTAATATATTATATGCTAATTGTATCAAAATTTTAAAAAATAGTATTGATGTAGATGGGCACAATGGTGCACCTCCCGGGACCTGTAGTCCCAGTTACTCTGGAAGTTGAGGCAGGAGGATCGCTTGAGCCCAGGAGTTTTGGGCTGCAGTGCGCTCAGCTGATGGGGTGTCTGCACTGAGTTTGGCATCAGCATGGCGACCTCCTGGGAGTGGGGAGCCACCAGACTGCCTAAGGAGTGGTGAGCCGGCCCACGTTGGAAACAGAGCAGGTCAAAACTCCCATGGTAATAAGTAAAAAATAGTGTTGACTTAAATAAAATTATATCTAAAATTATTTAAAGGTTTTTTTCAATTTTGGATTTTAGAGAGGTTACAACTATATTTGATAAAAGGAAAATAATCTATGAATTTGAGCAGACTGCAGTTTTCTAAAGTTAATATAAACTATGATTTACTTTTTACCAGTTATCATTTCAACTTTGCTTCTATATAAACAAAAAAAAGCATATATGGTATTGTGGTACAGTATGGAGTATTTCAATAGAAATAGTGGTTATATTGTTGGTATTTTAAGAATGCTATGAAAAAATATATATGCATATACAAATATTCACTTACATATGTACTACACATATACACCTATGTGTATATTTTAATTTTTATGCCATTTGTTTTTAACACATAAAAACATGTTTTTATGATTTACAATTAAGACATACTTTCAGAAGTAAACAATTTATTTTTTATTAATTTTTTAATTGATTCTAGAGACAGGACAAAGGAAGGAGAAAGAGAGGGAGAAAAACATTAATTGGTTGCCTCCTTCATGCACCCCAACTTGGGACCAAACCCCCAAGCCAGACATGCGCCATGACTGGGAATCCCACCCACAACCTTTTGGTTGGTGGAAAGATGCCCAACCAACTGAGCCACACCAGCTAGGGTGGAAAAAACAATTTTTAAAACTAGTTTCCCCCAAACTTGGAATTGATATATAATATGGAGAATTCAAAAATTTCCTTTAAATGTGATGCAAACATTACTTTAGGTTACTAAGCACTTGTGAGATGAAAAAGCAGAACAATGTAAAGAGCAGGGATTTGAGATGAAAAGAAGAGCTAGATTAAAATCATGATTTGCCACCAAATGACAAGGTAGATATTGGTCTCAGTTTCCTAAACTATTACATTGCAATGGTAATACATAATCACTTAAATAAGGGAATTGTTATGCTATAATTTTTTGTCTTCCCTGAAGTTCCATTCTTTATCATTAGATAAATGGCAAAATTTATATTCAAGAGGAGCTCAGGAGCCCTAAGAAGAGCCAATAACTGTTCTTTCTCTGCTCTTGTTGTGTCCTTCATCAGCTTTGTACATTTTTCCTTAGGCCGATTGCAATAGGAAATTTATATGGTTAGGTGAGAATGCTCTCGATCTTGTGATCTACATTTCCTCAGGCTTCAGGACCCAGAAAAATATCCAGCACTGACATCTTGTTTGTTTAAAATTTCTATTGATCATTTCTCTGCCTTTTGGCTAAGATCAAGTGTAGTATTTGTTCTTATCAGATATTAAACTGATTGAACACTGGAGGAAAAATAGCATAGATAAAATCAGATAAAATTGATACGGTCAAATGCCTTCAGTTGTTTGTGAATCCCTTCTATTCTATTCTATTCCATTAAAGGAAAGTTATAATTTTAGTGTTTCCAGAAAATAAAAAAACTGTCTAATTTGACTCTTTCTCTCTACCCTAATATTTTTCCTTATGATCGTTTAATCTTTCATTGTTAATACTTTCTACTCAATAAAATAATCTCCTGATGGAGATAAAACTGGCCAAATCTGTAATTTTCTGCATGGATCACAAAGGAAATGAAAGTGGTGACTCCATTTTTAAATAAATACCTTCTTTATGTCACTCCAAAAGAAAATTTTATATACACACACACATTTATATGCATATACATGCATACACACATGCATATATATAGTGCCATCTATGACAACCTACACATAATGTAATAAATTTAAACATGAATGGATATGTGACAAGTTTCAAGTATCTTTATTTTACATTTTCATTATAATTATTTGAAAAATACACTGGAAACTTGTTGCTAAGTATGCCTTTAAATAGAATATGAGTGCGGTTTTGCTGAATCATTTGTACTTTGGTTAACTTTCATAAGCCTCACAAGTGTGAGTGGGGCAGGTTGGAAAACTCTGGTGGCAGGTGCTTTGCCACCTGCCTCACTGTACTATGTGGTTAGCACTGAAGTGAATTCTTTCCTCACTGATCGCCATCCACAGGATGACTGAAGCTTTGGATGTGGTACAATAGGTAAGGGGATGGCATTCCAGATTCATGAATGCTTATTCTGAGACTCTAACTGTTTCCGAAACTACCATTTCTCAGTTCTTGTATATCAGAGGGAAGACACACTTCTGCATGGGTCATGGCAACCATTGACATATATTGTGTTCAGATAATGCATCTATATTCTGTATGCCTTCGTTATACCTCACATACATATATTTGTGTGTGCACACGTGGCACGATTTGTCAGACAGTATTCTCAAGGCAGTGAATGTCACAGCAGTGAATAATATGAAGAAATTACACATGGTGACTTAATTTTTATTTAGAGTAGTTGCCATTTTGTTCTCAATTCAATGATTTTCATTCTATGTTTGAGAACACCAATGATCAGGAACTGAAGCCAGGTCAGCTAGTAAATGGCAGAGCTGGGATTCATCAACAGTTATATTTGATTCTAGAACCTCACAATTATTTGCCTTTTATAAACTATAGATTTACATAAATCATAGTAATCATGAGTTATTTAACCTTTCCCAACTTAAGTTTCCTTATGCATAAATTGAGAAGGGACATAATCTATATCACAGAATCATTTTGAAAATTTGAAACTTCATGCAAATTTTTGTTTCAATAGAATGCTCAATAATTTTTAGGCATTATTTTTTTCTTTGGATTGTAACTACCATCACACATGGCAAATAGATTTCATCTTGAGTGCTTTCTATTATCATAGATAGTGGAAGATATTTTT
>CM052541.1:30408270-30423371 GCA_028533065.1 Trachops cirrhosus | reverse complement strand
TGGCAATTACCACACTGATGTCCGTGTCAATGAGTTTTCTTTTCTTTTTTTTCTTTTTTGCTCAGTCCTCTTCTATTTTAAAAATATCATTCTATATGCTTATTTAGTGCCATGGCCTCTGGTTGGTGAATATGTTTTTTGTTAACAAATCAAGATATATTTTGTTCAAGATTGATAATCAATTATCCAGGAAAGATAGTGATTAAAATAAAATTACATTGTTTGAATTGCTCAAGCTCATTTGTTACTGATATATAATGTGAAATGGTTATGTCAATTGAAGACTTTTAGGACACAGAGAGAATGAAGTTTGTACAAAATCTGTTTAGGAAAAAAAGTAAATTAAAATAATAAAACCTGCTCTTTGAACATGTTATCCTTTTTGTGTCATGAAAGTCATGCATAGTAAGGATATTTTATAGCCTCTTTAATTATATTTTAAAAACTGATAAATTAATTTCTAATTAAATTTAAGAAAATCTTCCAATTTTAGCAGGTATTCAATCAAGTAGAAATGTAACTCCTACATAATCAAACACATTTTAAGCTTGATGAGTAACTAAAAAGTATTTACCACATCACAGAAAAATGCTCTTTAGGTCTTAGGATTGTCCTTATTCTTGTTCAGTTATTAAACTTGTAAAAGCTTTGATGTTTCAATTCTTCACACACAGAGATTAATTAAGGGAAAGCATTTAAACTTCTTTAAAGCTTTTTATTTTTGGACAATGGTATTGCTTCTAACTTTTTCATCAAGTTTTATAGATTTCAAAAAGGCCTTTACATCCATTATTTTTTTTGATCATCACCACTGTAAGGGGAACTAGGAAGATATTATGCATGTTGTACAGAAAAAAAAGCAAGGTTTTGAAAGGTCAATAAAGTTTTTATAGACTAGGAATCATGTTCACTGTTAATAGGCAGCAGTGTTAATAAGCAGTGCTAAGGAGCAGCCCTAAGAAAGGCGGTCAGGCCTTTAGCCCTGTAGACCAGAGTTACTGTTTGAAACATAGGTGTTTTATGTGTGTACTTGTATAAATGTTTGTGTGTGTGTTTGTGTATGTAAAGGAAAGCTCAAATTATGTTTAGGGTGTTGTATTCATCTACTAGGGTTGCTATAACAAAATTCACAGAGTAGTGGTTTAAGCAACAGAAAATTATTTCCTATAGTTACGGAGGCTGGAAGTCAGAAAGCGAGGTATTAGCAGGTTTGGTTTCTCCTGAGGCCTCTCCCCTTGGCTGTGAGAGAGCAGCCCTCCTGCTGTCCTCACATGGCGTTCTGCCTGTGTGTGCCCATCAGTGCTGTCTCTTCCTCTTCTGATAAGGACACCAGTCAGATTGTACTAGGTCCCCCCTCTTAAGATCTCACTCGACCATAATTACCTCTTTAAAGGAACTATCTCCTCATGAAGTGACATTCTAATCTACTGGGAGTTAGGACTTCAGCATAGGAATTATTTTTTGGGGGGTGGACATAATTCATAACAAGCAGCTAATCTGTAAAATAGTTTCATACCTGACACTTATATTCCTAAATAAAAGAGATTAAAATTCGGTCATGGTTGGAGTTTTTTCTAGGGAAAAAAACAAAGTTATATTAAGTAAATTCAGGATAAACTTACTAGTTATAGGGATGTTTTATTAGTTAACTTGGATGTTTTCCAAGTTAATTATTTTACAAGGATATAAATTAATACATATTTCAAATCAGTATTTCTCACTTCACTAAATATTAGTTCCTGTAATTATATTAGGGAAACACATCTAAGAGTTAGCACCCAATGTTTGTTCTACAATTTCCCTGGGTAATTATTCCAGAAATTATTTGTGCAACACATTAACTTCCCATGACTTTCCCCCTGTGTGTTTGCTGACTAGCCCGTAGTTCTAAAGAGCGCATCAGTCTGATTTTTTTTTTCATTTTGATCTCTCTGGACACTTCACATGAGCACAGTCTCAATCTCCTTTGGTGATTTCCACTAAATTTGTCTCTGTCCTTCACTTCTTTTTACTTGAAAAGAGTAAAGTCAGTCCCTTTACAAAGGTTCTGTATCCCATTGTCTTTCAACTTTTCAGAAGGTATACTAATTTATTATTTTCTGGACTATATTTTCAAAATCAAACCCTTGAATTAGCTTTTCGTATTAAAATTGAAACACGTTCATTCTCTCCTACATTACAAGTTAACAACAACAAAATAACCAACAAAACCAAGTAATTCTGACTTGTTATTTTCTTTGCACAGCACTCAAAGCACAGAACTCTACATGGGACTCTATCTCAACAGGGCAAATGGTCAAGCCACTCCAGTGTCAGTGACTCGTCAGAGTGCTACACCTTTGTCAATTTCTGAATGAAATGATAAAATTCCTTAATCTTCAAGCTCTGAAGTTCAATATCAAAAGAGTTTGAAGCAGAGAAGGGAAATGGCTTATATCCTCAATGCTTTGTCAGGTGGAATTCAAATGGCAGGAAATTGACAGGTTCACTTCAAAGATGAGCTGTGCCTTTAGTCTCAAAATGCCTGCATTATGTCCTTTTCTGTGGGAGTCGTCATGTTTCTAAGAGCAAAGTTCACCCCTGGACAGGTACAAAGCGGAGAATTGATGCACTTTTATCTCCCTTTTACTCCACTCTTTAATTTAAGCCCCTCCCTATCACTCCAAAGTCCTCCCTTCCTAATGTCATCTTCAATCACACCCAGGACTAGCTTCAGCAAACCAAACAACCAGTGCTACTCTATGTTCCTCAGTATATTTTGAAATATTAACTCTTGTTGAGAGGTATACTCCACAAGTGTAGTCAAAATTTCCATCTTTTATTGAATAAAATTCTATGTACATAAAATTCTATGTACACTAGTAATACCATTTACCAAGTCCTCACCAGACACTATTTTAATTCAAAGATTATGATTTTAATTCAAAGAATATGATTATGATTTCTAACCTGAACATATAAATGCCTATCTATGAGTCATAATAACAAAGGAAGTTCCATTAATTCTGGTAAACAAAATTAGTTCAATTAAATCCAGATCTACAGGAGAGGAAACTGACTTTTTATTCTTCATTAGTAATATCCTGAACATGAATATGGCTTGAAGCTTCAGTGCAAGACCATTCAAAATTTAGACTCTATTGAAAAAAAAAAAAACTTTTAAAATGTCCGCAATTCAATAAACATTTTTTCAAGTTTTTCTAAAGATCTTATCCTGAAGAATAACTTGCCTTCTTATGTAGACAGGAGACTCTGTATTCGAGGAAACATCAAAGGATTGAATCAACTACATGACTCAGTTTTAGTAACATACAAGTATTTCCAGGGGACAGATGGGTAGCCTTATCTGTCCTCATGGATGAGGCTGTTAGTTTGAATAATGTTACAATCTTCCTATTTTATTTCTTCTTTTCATGATTCTATGAGGCTGCCGACTTGTTATTCTTATGACGTTTTGCTTGAATATGATGGAAAACAATGCAAATATTTGTTATATTAGAGCTATTGATGGTTTGCCCTTTAGCCTAACATTTAAAACACTACCTCTAAGCAAGTAAGACATTTTAAAAGGTAATTCTATCTTTAACAGTCGTATCAGTGGTAATGTTCTGTTTTGTCCTGATTTGTTTTGGGCAATCTTAGTTTGATATCTAGTATAGTGGCCAAGGGCATGGACTCCAAAAACACACTAGAACTGACCACAAATCAGTTTCTACCAGTACAGTGCTTAGAATAGTTTTTGGCACATTATAAGCACCAGGCAAGAATTAACTGATTATTATCAGTAGTGTTCTAACCAGAGAACTACAGAATTTGAAGTCATCGTCATTACATATTTGTGTGTGTTTGTGTTGAAATGTATATATATGTCATTAGATGTAAAAATATTAAGTTAAATGAAGAATTCTTAGCACTTTCTTCACTTAAAACTCAGCATATTTTATGTAAATTGCTAATTAGCCTAGAAATCCCCAAAACTTTCTGTTAATGTTACAAATTTTATGTTTGATAGAGAGCAAAGATATATTTTGTTGAGGAAACAGCTATTATTTCTGTAAATTGCTGTTCTGTTCATATCACTCAAATAAAGGTAAAATCTCACTTTTTCAGGAGCATTCCACTGTAAAATGAATAGTGTGTTCACACCATCTGGCCTGAGAGGTCAAACGGCCACCAGTAAATTATAATAGTAGTGACTAAATTTTCCATGGAGCCTTCTCTTACTGCTTTACCACATTGTTCTGAATAGTTTCTTTGTTAAACTCCACTCAATTACCCAAATTCCAGTGTGTTATCCATGTCTGTGTGGACCCTGATCAAAATCATAATTTTTTTCCCCAGGAGTAGCACTAAGAAATACACCCTTGTGGTTCTGGGATTGGTTTGCTCACATATTTAAGGGTTATTCAAATAAGTCCTTTGCTAGAGTAAAAGGGGCATAGTAAATCTGGGGCTCATGGTGATGTCATAATTACACCAATTACTAAGATTGCTGGTATGAGAAAGAATGCAGGTGGAGGGAACAATGACAGGTTTTAACATTCGGTTGCTATGGCAACACTAGGGAAGTTTAGCTCTTTCTCTCTGACACCCTTATAGTAGATTGCAAATTTGCTGCAATTCTTTACTCCTCCCTACATTCACATACTTCGCCATAGTTTTCAATGTACTTTGTAGCAACTCCTATCCAGTGGTAGGATTCATTTCTGCTGCCCTTGAGTTTGTGTTTGCCTTACGATTTGTTTTAGATAATTGAGTATGGAAGAGGTTATGAAGGACATTTCAAACGTAAGCTACAGAGGCTTTGCAGCTTCTGCAGGCTGTTCTCCGGGAGCTCTGTGCCCTGACCATTGAAACAGTCCTGGGTTATTCAGCTGATTGGACCAAATTCACCGACAGTGATTATGATTGTGAACATTTTGATTTACACTTCAGGAAAACTATTTATGTTGTGTAACTGAAATATTCATTTATGCCTATTGTTAAATTTTTGCAGATAATGTAAAAAATATAACCTTTGCATAAGGAATATAGTCAAATATGTTTGTAAAGTCTACCCTGTAGAGTATTATTTTAGCAAAATTAGGATGGGTAATTTGAACTGGTGAACATTTTAAATTATAAAAAATGTGCAAATTATTAACCTATACAAGAAACTTAAACAATTTTTACATGTTCTGGACTACTTACATTAAAATGTGTTAATAAGCAATTGGGAAAATATTTGTAATATACAAAATAATTATTTGAATATAAACAAACATTAGAAGTTAAAAGCTTCAACATGGAGTTAGTGCACTATGGTTGGAATCCCAGTTCTTCCATTTATATCCCAAATTAGTAAGTATTTTTGTTAAAAATGTAAACAAAGTACAGAATAAAGCTATATGCTTTGCCAGTTTATTACTCACTTTTTATTAAGCTTCTAAAACAAACGGTTTACTTGGGGGGAAAATAATAGCAACATTTGTCTGAATTATTATTTATTATGAAATAAATAGAAGAAACTAGAGTAGTGAGGTTTTGTTCTAACTATATCTTTTTTGTGTGATTTGTATTTCAAAAATCTAATAAACCCATATAAATCCCAAAGAATATTAAAAAGTTTTATTTTGACTTTTAATCAGAATTACTAAGTAAAGACAACATATTTATATTCAATATTTGTTGAATTATGAAAAGATGCTCAATATCATTAGCCATTAAGAGACTGCAAATTTAAGCCACAATGAGTTATCACTACAATCATATTAGAGTAATTAAGTTAAAAAATTAATGATAATACCAAATGCTGGCAAGAATTCAGAGCAACTCTTGTATACACTGCTGGTGACAATGTAAAATGGCACAGGAAGTACGGAAAGTAGTTTGGCAGTTTCTTAAAAAATTAAACACGTACTAATTATATGACCTAGCAGTCAAATTCTTGGGTATTTATCCAAGAAATAAAAAAAAAAGGACCATGTGCTTGCACAAAAAACTGTAACACAAATAACAGCTTTATTTTTAATAGTTTGAAACTGGAAAGATCCCAAATACCTTTCAAAGGGTGAATGGTTAAACAAACACTGGTACATCCATACAAGGAAATGCTACTCAGCAATAAATAGAAACCGATTTATAACATACACAATAATTTGGTATTTTTCAAGAGCATTATACTTAGCTAAAAAAATCCAATCTCAAAAGCTTACACATTGTAAAAGAGATTCTATTTTTACTTAGAATTTATATAGTCCTCTTGAAATGATAAAACTATAGAGATGGGAAACAGCTTAGTAATTGCTAAAGGACAAGGGCGTTGGTGGGGACTTTGAGTACAATCTGCACTAAGGAACAGTACAGGGAGTTTCTTTGTGATGATGGAACAGTTCTATATTTTGACTGTGGGGGGTCACATAAATATATACATGAGATCAAATTAGATAGAATGATATGCACATACACACAAATGACTGCATGTAAAAATGTATGAAAACTTGATAAGGTTTGTTGCATAGTAAATGGAATCATATCTGTGTCAATTATGTGGTTTTGATGTTGATCTATAGTTGTATAAGTTGTCACCTTTCAAAGGTGCTGGATGAAGCGCTCATCAAACTCTATATTCTCTTTTTTTCAACTTCCAGTGAGTCTAAAAAACTCTCAGAATAAAATTTTAAAAATTCTAATAAAAAAGAAAACATTGAAGAGTTATACCTCTGGTAAGCAGAATGATGACCCCAAAGATATCCTATCCTCACAAGCTATGAATATGTTCACCTTACATGGTAAAAATGTTTTAGGAGATGTGATTGAGGTTTCAAACCTTCTAATGGAGAGATTATCCTGGAATATCTGGGTGGGCCCCATCTAAACTAATGAGTTCTTAAAAGTGAAGTGAGAGATGCATTGTTGTTGGTTTTGAAGATGAAGGAAAGAGCCATGAGCCACAGAATAGGGATAGCCTCTAGAAGCTGGAACTGCAAAGAAACATGTTCTAAGAGCTTCCAGAATGGAGTGAAGCCCCACCAGCACTTTGATTTTAACCCAATAAGACTTTTGTCAAATTTCTGACCTACTGAAATGTAAGATAATAAATTTCATAGTCTTGAGCCATTTCTGGTAGTTTATTACAACAGCAATATAAGAAAATAAATGCATTGTGTTAGAAAATCAGTAGTTTGTATAATTATATAAAAAACTAATATAATAATAATAATGAAGTATATTGGGTGGACTCTAGATCCCGATTGAAAACAAATAATAAAAAGACATTTAGAATTAATTGTGGAATAGCGTGTATGGCATGAATATCATATGCTATTAAGGAATTGATAATTTTTCTGACTATGATAATGTGGTTTACTTTAAAAGGGGAACCATCTCTTAGAGAACATTTATGAATTCAATTATATAATACCTGGGTTTTATTTTAAACATTCTGGGAAAAAGTTAAAGTAGGGTATGGGACTAGATGAGATAATTTTGAAAGTGTTGATAGCTGTTGAATCTAAGGGTGAATATATTGGGATTATTATATTATCTTATTTTTGAAAATGTCCTTAATTTTTCTAATGTTTCCTAATTTATAAGGATAAATCATTAATATCTGTAACGTTAATATAATGCCATAAAAACAAACATGTTGCTTTGTATTAAAAATATCTAAGAGAACATAGAATAGGTTTTAAAAGATTCTAAGCCTTGGCATATATTAAAAATTTTAGTCTTAGCAATGAACTCTCAAGTGCTTGAACAAATCAATCAGTAGCTGATTGAGATTTTCTCTATTCTTGATTGGATTTTTTTCCTGTCAGAATTAAAATAAAGCAAGTCATTTTAATATGTTGAAAGTATGTTTTAAAATTATCCATGAATGTACTTATAGCAGTGAGGTTGCATAAAAATTAAAAGATAATTTTGGAAAGAGGGGATAGAATGTTTCATTGAGACACTCATCTTGTTGATAATTTATCAATATAATCTGATTTTATTTACATCATGCTCTTTTTCGGACTTCACAATCCTCAGTCCTTTCCATTAAGATTCAGTGTATTAGCTGGCATTTCATTGCAGCCAACTGGAATCTCTAGATATTTTAGCTATTTTAAGCAGAGAGATTTAATGAAGAAAAATAAATGTTTATTTTACAACACAACTGGAAGGGATGGAAGTGAAGCCCCTAATTTGGATTTCCAAGAAATAAAACTGAGACAACACTCCAGAATTGATTTACTTGGGGGTGCTCTGCTTCTACCAATGTTAGGAAGCTGGCAAATGAGCAGAAAACCAGAGGAGCTGTTCACTGAAGGAACACAATTCTTTACCTTTTAGCCAAAGATTTGGAAACTGCTACTGCTGCATCTGTTGGTTCTAGAAACGTACTAATTCTGGTAGGTTTTTCTGACCAAACTGTGGATGACTCACACCTGCATCTCAAAATCTAAGTAATGATTAGAAATTAGGCGATGTTGTGAAAAAAAACTCAGACTCTACCATAATTTCTAGTAGAAATACAGAGGTAGCAAAATTGTCATATATATCCTAATACATTGCAATATAGATAGATACTATAGATATCATTTCTATGATAAGTCACAAAACTACAAGACTATAGTTGGTATTTATAATTTTATTTTTACATTCTTTCCATCTTTTTTTCTTTACTGTCAACCAGTACCTCAGTTGGTTATGGTTATTTACCTAGAGTATTGACTGACAAATTATTCCTGAGAAGCCCTGGGTGATTCTGCCTCTTCTGAGTCCTGCAATATTACATTAACTTTTATCACTACACTTGGCAGTTGTGGTACACTGTTGCAAAAATAGTTCCCAAAGACTCCCCTTCCACTATTTGTAACTCATGTAACACCCTTCCCTAAGTGTTGGCTGACCTTAGTGAATCATTTCTAATAAACAGAATATAGCTAAAGCTAAGGTATGTCATATGCAAGATCAGGTTACAAAAGTACTGTGAATTCCATCGTGCAATTTCTCTCTAACTCTTTCTTCCACTTGAACTGGGGGAATTTATCTGCCATGTTGGGAGTAGCCTTATGGATGAGATCACATGATAAGGAAATGCTGCTCCAGTCAACATCCAGTGAGGACTTGAAGTCGGCCAACAATCAACCACATGAGGGAATGTGAAAGTGGGTTTACTCTTAGTGGAGCTTTGAGAGAACTGCACCCCTAGTCAGAACCATGATAACAGCCTTATGAATGACCCTGAGCCAGAAGACCCCTCTAAGTCAAATTTGGATGCCTAACTCACAAACTTGTAAGGTAATTTTTTAAGCCATTTTGAAGTAATTTGTTATACAGTAAAAGGAAACTAATAGAGCAGTATTATAGGATCTCTTGGGTTTCATAAGGGTTCCATTATCTTCTACAATTCTATTTCTCATTGATAAATAGGTGTGGTCATCTTAGTTATAATAGTAACTTATTTTTTGATCTGTTGCTTAAGAGAATCAGAACTAATGATGAGAATGGCCACGTTAAGTCCCTGTTCAATAGAAGCATCACTGCGTCTCCTAAAGAAAGCATTTCCATATTGGATACTCAGATTGAAACTAAGATGTCTCCAAGCTGCCTTAACTTCTAACTTCCTCTTTTTTCACAAGTTATTATATTTTTAAGTACAATGAGTATAAATCATTCTCCACACTCAGATAGTATAGATCATCCTCTACTTGGGTGAAATCTGTCCTTTATTCTTTCTTGAAAAAATAACACCTTTATTAAGATATAACCTGAATGCAATATAATTCACCCACTTTGAGTATTGAAATGAATGGCTCTTGTATATTCACAGACATGTGTGTCTATCACCAAAGTCAATTATAGGGTATTTACATCACCTCCAAAAGAAATGCCTTACAATTTCATTATCCCCTCCTCATCATCTCACCTTCTCTCCCCAATAAACCATTAAGCTTTTGTCTCTAAAATTTTCTTGTTCTTGATATTTCATATAGGCACAATTAAAGAGTATGTGGTTTTTTGTGAATAAAATTCCATTGTGTGGATACCCTTGGTTTTGTGTACTTGCTCATGTTCATGGACATTTAGGCTTTCTTTACTTTTTGACTATTGTGAATAATGTAGCTGGACACTTGCATGTGTAAGATTTTATACATATGCTTTCATTTTCTTGCTTATATACCTAGGAATGGAATTGCTAAATCATATAAAAATTTATGATTAACCATTTGAGTAACTGCCAGAATATTTTCCAAAGTGATTTTGTCATGTTATGCTTCAACCAACAACTGTATTAGATTTCTAGCTTCTCTATAACTTCCCCCAAATTTATTACCTGACTTTTTGATTCTGGGCATACTAGTGAGTTTGGTGTGATATCTAATTCTGGTTCGATTTGCATTTCCCTAATGACTAATAACTAAGCTTCTTTTCATGTGTTCATTGGCAGTTTTCTGTGACTAAATGTCTGCTCTGATCCTTTCCTATATACTTTTTTTAAACTTTTAATATATTATTTTGGTCTTTTTTAGAATTATAAAAGTAGCACAACCATGTCACAAAAAATTTAGAAATCACCTCAAGAAGAAAAATATGTTGAAAGTCCCATCCATCACAGGGGATCTCATTTAATGGTTTGGTACATATCTCTTGGGCTCTCTCTCATTCTGTCTCTTTCTCACACACAAATCCATTTACATATATGTATATATGCATGTTGATGTCCTACATATGTAATTTTACAAGGGGGACCTTAGAAGCAGACTGTCAGTCAATATGTTTCTTCATGTAAGGTTATTTTTTAAGATAGTTACATGTCAACAGGTATAGATTCATCACACCCACTTCAACAGCTTATCCTCTTCACTTGTACACATGGACCACAGTTAATTGATCGAATCCCTGTACATGGATATCAGTGTTGCTCACAATCTCCTGTGAGATCTCGGTCAGTGCTATGATTAATGATGCTGTGACTAAATGCCTATAATATATGCATTTATATAAAATTTATGTAATAATATAAAATTATAGAAATTTTAATAAATGGGTTTATATTTTTGGAAAACAATGTAAGAGATTCTCCTTTTATTCTACATAATTCTTTGAAATGACTAGGAATATACTATATTCCATCACAAGTGTGTGTCTGTACGAGAATAAGCCATGAGGTGGAAGGCAAAGGAAGAAATACAAATTGGATACTAACTCAAAAATAACACTCAGCCACATTAGTCTATACATCTTTATTTTTGATTAGTGTTCTATTTTTAAAAGGCAAAGGAAAACACAAAGCAAAGTTGCTTTATACTGGTTGACTTGACATATGTTTTCAATTTTTAGAAAATGATTGGAAAGAAGATGATTTTTAAGTGTGGGATGCTTTCATTGGAAGTACATGAAGCTGAGATGGCACGCAGAATTGTCTCATCAGTTACTTTTTAAGAAATGACTTCCAAGTAGAGGTGATGATATTGGATCTGTAATAAATTAATTGTTCAAAAATACTGCAACTTTGCATGCTAAAAGTCATATTTTGTATAGGACAATTGAGGACACAGAATATTAAGAAACGAACATTGGGATCAACTTACTGGGTGAAGAACACCCAAAACCCAAAAAGTTTTCTCTGAAGTATCTTCCTCCTGGGTAGAAGAAGGATAGCGCAGATAACAGCTACAGTCTCCAAACCAATTACAGACACTGGGAATACAGAAGCTTTGCATATGTTCTCTTTCTTGTTACATTTATATACTTCTTTGCATTTCTTAAATATTTTCTTCTCTCTCCTTTTTTCCCATTAATATTTTCTACTCAGGTTATTGGATATTCATGTCCCAATTTAGCATTTAGACAACAGAGTATTTAGGGGGCTGTTGAAAGAATTTGAGGAGTAATCAACATAGCAACCTATTAATAAAATGATAGTTGGAAATCTGGGTCTGCTCGTTTTCAGAAAAATTTTGGAAGTGTTTCACTTATACCAAGCATAGCTGCATCTTTGGTGGCAACAGAGTGATTTTTCATTTGCATAGTGATTTTTATCTGTAAAAGAATGAATATGAAAGCCGAGTAGCCAAAAGGATGGATGGGCATTAGCTATTAATTTATCACCTCTCACTACCAAATCCACCCTTCTTTGTTCTACTTTGTGATGATACCAGAGCTGGACTCCAATTTTTTTTTTAATCAGCTGGTGCAATATTAGACTTTGTCAATGAGGGGAGGTGTTAAGACACTGAAAGCCAAAGTAATGTGTACTCTCCTCCTACAGGATGGCTGCCAGTGAAGAGGTGCGTGGGAGACTCAGTGGTGTTTGCGTTGTAGTGGATCTTGCCAGTTGCCCAGTGGACCATTTTCTAGCCAGATCTGGCACACTGGCATTTTCATATCAACTTCTTGGCTAAGGCACAGTTTCTAATGATTAGTCTGGTCTGCCTGCACTCTTTGGCATGTTTCTCAGTCTTATAGAGTGGTTACTCTTAGATATTAGCTCCTTCCCACACATGTGACAAGTTGTGTTTTCCCCCTGTAGGTATGCTGGTCATGTGATGGCTACACTCTCTGCAGCAACATCTGCATCTCAGCCTAGGGATCAGGGTGCTGTTATTTTAAGTTCTTACCCTCTCCCATGTAATTACTTCCTACATTTACTATTTTTTTATTCTTTAGAAGCTCCCTTTCCTACCTTTAGTAGTTAATCACCTTTGACTGGCCAAAAATTCTCTATTATAAAAGTTTGCTATTTGAATTACTGACATGGTGTTCGTCTCCTGACCAGACCTGACACAGTCCATTGAAACAAGCTGTAGCTTACACCAAGCCTGCTGAACACTTCTGCCTTACCACAAACTAGGACATACACATTTTAACACTTTAAAAATAAGTATATAATAGCATTACACAATAATAATAAATTATACTGAGTCATCAGATGTCCTACAAATCAACTACTAAAATCAAATTTTATTTCTGGTCCTTTTAAAAATAAATCTCTGTTGCATTTAGATGCTGAAAGTTTATTAGTGGATGATTTTCCTTTCTTGGTCAAAATAATGGAAGGATTATACTTTACTTCTTAATAAATCAGTGATTCACAGAACTACAAAAGAAGAAACATGTTGACATATTTTATTTCTATATTTATGATTATTTGCCCTGTCTTCATTTCTTTTGACTAGTGAATAGTAAAGTGAGTGAAGAGACAGCAAAATCTGAATCAAGATTGATAACAATCGCCAATGTAAACAAAAATATTTGTTTATAGGGTAATGCAAAACAAATAGACTTAATAAAAGTTACACATTTACTAGGCAATTTAAAATTGAAATTAGAACAGGGTAAGTTACTCTTTATCTTGTGTATACAAATGTGTTTATTTTGAGTTTTTACAGAATTTAGAATCTTCTTCAGGTAACCAAACTGTAAACTTATTGCAGAGGTGGAGTTACATTGGAAGTGTCATAGCATTGGGATATGAGCACAAAGCTTTTCATGCCAATATCCTTTTGTTGAGTTTTATGCGATCAGTGTATGTTTTGCCCGTGAGCAGTGTTCACATATCTTTAACCTTGTTTCCGCACTGCTTGGCAATGTGTACGTATGTAGATGGGCAACCTTTGTGATCGGACTTCTCAAATAGATTTGGTTCCAAACAGCTTTAACTCAAACTGTAGTTTTAGCAAGGTATTCTGAAAACTGTATATGGATTTGGTTCCTTGTTGTGTTGACTTTGTTTTCTGTGGTCCTCAGAATATTTTCAAATCGTGTTAATACTGGATCATTTAAAAATTCCAAAAAGAATAAACTCCAGATTGCTGTTTTATGGGCCTTCAGATAAATCTAGATTGTTCCCTCAGCGGTCTTAAGGTTCATCTGCAGAGGACGTCATCTCACAGGAGAGCCCCACTCTTCTCCCACACCCATGCAATCGCCGAGCGAAGGAGGTGGCCAAAGTTCCTTAGAAAATATCAAAAATGCTCCTGGAAACTCAAAAAGTGTAAGATTCCTAGTCTCCAATATCTAGAAATCTCTATAATTCAGTTAACATGACACCGCACACTCTAAACAAAATCTTCTGGAACTTTTAATAATATGATTCATGCCTTCTAGCAACAGAAGTAAATAAATATTTCCCAAAGATAAAAGTTATTGTGTGATTTAATATGGATGTTAGAGGCTTATGTTGAAATACAAGTTACAGCCTTTTCTCACACTATGCTGTGGTGAGACATACATTTCTATTCTTCCTGTGATAATGTAGAATAAAATAATTGTCTTCCCCTCAAAAAATAATCTTTGAAAGAATGGTTACATCATTGCCATATGATGAAATATTTTAGAAATATTTTATGTCACATGTAAGGTAATGTTTTAGGTTGCAATCAGTAGATAATTTGTAATAACATTATAGTTATATTAATATAAATATTATTATATTTTACCACATTTTATTTGTGTTGCAAATTAATTATAAAATGTGTATCAATTATACTGTCATCATGAAAAATAGAAGAAAGAAAACTCTCAGGAGCATTTTTAATGAGAATGATTTGATTAAATAAGAAGTACTATAAAAGAAGGTAATGAATCAAGCCTAAATAGTAAAATGGGGCAACTCTTCTGGGATCCATATAAACGTATTTATAGATGTGTTACTGCACAGTTTCTAATCTAGAAAAGTAAATTAAACTAACACTTCAATAGATTTATAAAAGTAAATCTATTTTTTGCAATAAAAGTAAAATGTGTGTGTGTTTGCCTAATATAGAGTCACACTTAACTATTGTTTAACCTGTTAATATATTTAGTTAGAGGCACATTGCACTTCACAATAAAATAGCATCTTCCAAATGAATTTAACAATGCCCCCCAACATACCCCAATCTCCGCACATACAGTCTCCCTAATACCTATTTGCAGGTTTTTGTGTGGACTTATTTTCAACTGATTTGGGTAAATATCAAGGAGTGATATTGTTAGATTGCATGGTAAGAGTATATTTAATTGTGTAAGAAACTGCTAAAATGTCTTCCAATGTGGCTTCTTACCAGTAATCAATGAGAGATTTTTTTTTGGAAAACCTCCTGGAGGCTTCCCGTATGTGATCTGAAACCAGCTCCCTTGTTCCAAGG
>CM052541.1:30381639-30407770 GCA_028533065.1 Trachops cirrhosus | reverse complement strand
GGCCCCTCCGGCACCAATTCCGGTGTGGGTGGGCCTGTGCACCCCACGGGACCTTCCTTTTCAGTCAGTGACCCAAAGCTCCATTTCCCAGTGATGGGGCCCCTGAGCTGCATGCAGTGCCTTGCTTCACAATAGCCGTCTTACTGGGTCTGCCAGTTGCCACCCACTGGGTCTTGTACCCAGTAGCTCTGTGCTCCCCTCCGCGTCCCTCTCCTGGCCCGACTCCGCCCCTGCTACCAGTCTCGATGAATGCATCTATTTTTAAATCCTTGGGTGTCTGACTTCCATACACTTCAATTCTCTGTCAGTTCTGGTTGTTATTTTGTTTCTATATTGTTGTTGTCCCTATCTTGGTTGTTCGAGGAGGCACAGTGCGTCCACATATGCCTCCATCTTGGCCGGAAGTCCAATAAGTGTGTGCTGATACGACAGCTGTATATAATCTAACAGAATAGTTTTGAAAGAAGTTAAAGACAACTAAGTGCCATCTTACCAGAAAAAAAAATCATACGAAATTTTTGGCCAAGCCAATACTTCTGCCTTGTGATTGTGACTCAACCAGTTTTCCAGTGTTCTGCATTATGATAACTCATCTCTGCTTGGATATACAACTAAAATTATATACTGCTTTTAATTTCTACCAGTCCTCACTACTTTTATTGGTGGTAATTAAATAAATATGTTTGGTATTGGAGATGCCATTACTTCTTTCTAAATGACAAATATTCTAGAAAATTGAACTTATGAGCAGTTTAGATTTTTGAGTGAGAAAATTTCCCTGAATTTCACAAGATTTTGATTATACAACCGTAACCAGTGGAAACATTCATAAAATTTAAATGGCTTATTATTTACAATGTGTAAATAATTGAATACACGTACAGGCTGGAGGATGTTTAAGAAATAAAATTACCTTATAATTACTTTTCAGTGTCTTGATGAATATTTAATTCATTATGAAAGTTGGAATTATTTAATCTCATTTATTATGTTTCTTTTCATAGAAGTGAAATAAGTGAAAATAAACACATTATTTTTCTAAATGCTTTGAATAAGTCATCATCAGTAGAAGGACCAAATCAAACAGGCATAACAAAGCATTAAATGTTTAGACAGTTTCACATGATTATTTTAAATGGAAATGTAACATTTATATGCAATGCAAATGCTTGTAAAATTATGGAGGATACTATATCTACCTCCATCAACTTAAATTCTTTTCTCTAGTGATGAAATATAATTATAGCTCTTGATTTGCTCACATATAGTAAAATTAGATCACTGATATTAACCAAAAAATCATATTAAGAAACTCTGAAATGGATAAGTAAAAAAATGTTTTCATCAATTTTAGTAGCAAGAAACTTACTGATATCTTGAGGAGGACAATTTTGGTGGAGTGAAGCAGGTGGAAGCCTGACTGCAGTGAATTAAAGAAAGACCAAAAGGTAAGTAAGTGCATAATGTAATTGGTGACAGTTACTTTCCAATTAAAAAAAAATCACTGGAAAAGAAAAAGGGGATTAAGACAAAAAAGGAAACTTTTAACTGGACATTTGGTAAATTAATTGGTGGTCACATAAATGTTGAAAAACACAAATTTAAATTCTAATTTTTAATTCAAGTACATGATTTTGATTGTACAATTTTAATATCTAATATAACTGAGGGCATAATATTTGTCTATATTCTATCTAAAATAATGCTATGCATCTTGCTTATTTAATAATTTCATATCAATAACCAGAAGACTCAATAATCAGGCCATACCAAATAATGCATTTGTTTACAGATCATTTTATCATTTTTTGTTTGATTCTAGTATAAAGTGATGAGATTGGGTGATGTTGAGAGTGCAGATAAAAGGTGTGGTGTGCAGATTTTAACCATGATATTTATGGCATTCAGGTTTTGACCAACATGTGTATTAAAGATTTGAACTCATTTTACAGAAGAAAGATCTCAACAGAAATGACTTTCATTAGACTAATAATATTAAAAATGTTTCCATCCTTTAGAAATTAAGATATTTCACATTAAGGATATTTTCTGGCTTTTTATGAAATACCATTAAACAATAAGCAGTAATGGATTAACATCTGCTATAATTAGAAAAGCTCTTATAGGTGAGATCATATGGTATTTCTCTTTTACCATCTGGCTTGTTTCACTTAGCATAATGCTCTCCAGTTCCATCCATGCTATTGTGAAGGGTAGGAGCTTCCTTCTTTCTGCTGCATAGAATTCCACTGTGTAAATATACCACTGTTTTTTGATCCACTCATTTACTGATGGGCACCTAGGCTGCTTCCAGCACTTGGCTATTGTAAATTGTGCTGCAATGAACATTGGGGTGCACAGGTTCTTTTGAATTGATGTTTCAGGATCCTTAGGGTATAAGCCCAACAGTGGTATTTCTGAATCAAAAGGCAGTTCTAATTTTAGTTTTATGAGGAAATTCCATACTATTTTCCACAGTGGCGTCACCATTCTGCATTCCCAACAATGCACTACCATATGATCTCACCTATAAGTGAAAACTAATCAACAAAACAAACAAGCAAGGAAAATACAACCAAAGACATTGAACTAAAGAACAATCTGACAGTAACCAGAGAGGAGGGAATAGAGGGATAATAGGCAATAATGGGGGGCCACCAAGGAACATGTATGAAGGACACATAGATGAAGCCAAAGGGGGTGGGTTAGAGGGTGGAAGGCAGAGATGGGTGGGGTGGGGGGTGTGGTGAGGTGAAAATGGAGACAATTGTACTTGAACAAAAATTAAAAAATAAAATAAAATAAAGAAAATCTCTAAGGTCTTTTCTTCACCACAGTCTCTTTACCCACTCAAATCTCTCTTCCCATTGACCTTCTCTGAAACTGAAAAAGTTTTATTTTTGAGTCCTAATTTTTCTCTCCAGACCTTGATTTATTATTTTGAAGTATTGGGATGATAATAAACATATTTTTTCAATGGAAAGTTTGAAGATTGAATGAGGTGAAAATTTTTCTGTTAGCTATTGTTCCCAATATAAATGTTCTAAACATGCTTTGTAAACAAGAAAAGGGGGAGTGAGATGGCAATGTCATATATACACAACTCATATATTTATGTATGTATTTCTATGTATTTCAACTCTAGCAGGATTCACATTCTCCCATTCTATAAAATTTCATTTGAAATTTTGTGAAAAGTAAGATGGAGACTGATTATCAAAATGTATAGCACAGTTTTGCATAAACAATAAACAATACTGGTTAACTGAAGAAACAACATCCTAGAATTATGTAGGCAGGCAGTTCAGAGTTACTGAATGTCACCATAGTAGATATTAAAGGCACAAAAGTTCAAAACAGCAAAACCAACAGAGTGTTTAGCAGCAATTTAGATAAAGCAGGGTTGGTTAATATTGCAGCAGTGTTGGGCTGGAAGCTCTGATTGAGCTAGGGTGTGGAGAGAAAGAAGAGGCAGCACTACCAGTCACAACCTGGCAGGTGCACGAGGCTAGAGTTGAGGCTCTGTGGTTCTGCAGACCCCAGAAGCAAGTGCTCATATTTACTTTTTGTAAGGCAGTAACTAACAAGGCTTCTATTTCACAGTAGCAGCTGTATTGTAGATATTTCCCTTTCTGTTAAAAAAAAAGTAATTCTCTAACTACTAGTCCACTTTCTCTTATGTAGGAAAAATGACAATGAACCCAAATCATATTTAAGTTACACTGACCTCTTTGTCCTACTTTTTATGATGTAATCCATATTGTAGACCTGCGTGTGATAGTTGAACAGACTGACACCACACACACACACACACACACACACACACACAGTATGTGGTGAAGAGGGTGTTTTAAAATTGCGGGTGTGTAACATTTCTGCTTTTTCCCTAGTGTTGGTTGTTTGGGTATGGAAATATGTTTCTTAGCATTGCCTCCCTTGTAGGTCTCTGGGAAATATGGGTCAAAGAGTAAGACTTTGTGAGATTTTTTGGAGGTAGAAGCGACGCTGCAGACATTCTACAAAAAGATTCTATGATGGGGGCTGAGACACATAAGCCAAGGTGCCAGCATATTCCAGTTTGTCTTCTGTCCTGACAGTTGTAAGTCCAGTTCTATTTCCTAATTGCTAATTTTGCTCACCAACCAAGAGGTCATGTACTCATCAGCAGATGCTCCACTGTGAACTCACAAAAGTGGTATATCTATGAAAACCAAAAATAGTCCAGAGACTTAATGCACCAGTGTATTTTTGCCTTTTTCTGCATTTGGATGTGTTTGACTTCCAGACTGTTTTACATGGTCCAACTCATTCACGTATTCTAGGGCAGGTTAATAACTTTTATTTAATTGTTAAGCCATGTTTGGGATCTTAACTACACTAGCACCTCACAAAATTATGTAAGGTCTAATTTCAATAACAAATTTCTTCCCCCACAAAATCCATATCAGTTTCTCTTCTGAATGTACCTTGCCTGAAAAAGAATGTTCCAAAGATTGTAACAGTAGTAGCTCCCATTCCATATGATCTTTGACAATGTGACCTTACCTATTGTCTTACTCTCACCTTGAGTGTGGATGAATCTTTCATTGCATATCCTTTAAGTGGCACAACAGCTTCTGCTTTCTGTTTTGGGAAGCTGCTTGCTATGTAAGAAGTATTACCATACAAAAACCAGCAAGTTGTGAGAAACCCTAGCCAACTCTGGAAGATGAAATGCCATGTGGAAAAAAAAGAGAACCAAGGTACCAGACAGAGAAGAAGGATGCCACCTTGACAGTTGATCCTAGCCATCCTAACCCCGGCCATCCCATGTGGATCAGAGATAAGCCCACCAAACAAACACTTCTCAAAAACTAGACTCAAAATTATGAGTAAAATGAAATAGTTGTTTTAAGCAACTTAGTTTTGACATACTTTAAAATGCAGCAATGGATAACCCAAACCTCCCCTCATACTCAGTGAACATCCTTAATGCATCAAATGGCTTCATTAGAAAGACCTCTCTGTGCTGGTGTCATGAATAAAAAGTATTAAAAATTAAGTTTTAAATATTATGAATACAAAACTATAATGAGAGAGCATATTCATAATCTTAGTTGTACATTTTACCTGAGGGTTGTCTAGCCTCAGATTAATCTGGGACTTTATTTCTCACATTGACTGACTATTGAGGTGGATGTTTCTGACCCTATGTACTTGGCTTTCTCCAAGATTAATTTTCTTCATTTATATGCTTGCCTTTTGGAATGACAACTTATATATCACAATGATTCTAAGTATAAAGAATTATTATAAGCCTTTAAGAGTAAGAGTTTACACCATTGTTCAAAAGCTACTCTGTGACAGCATATTTGATATATTGAGACTGTTCTTGCCAAAAAGTCACAACAAAAGGTGAGTGTGCATGATAAAACAATCTATCACTCCAGGTATGTATAAGGAAGCTATAAGCTGGAAAACTATTTCTAGAGTAAATTTAGGTGTATATCTCATTAACTCTTCTTCGTTCTATACTGGTGATATCATACCCATGACTTCCAAGTTTATTTTTTTAACTAACCAAAACATATTTTTTCTGTGGTATTCCTGTCCATAATGTATAAATTGAATTTATTTATGAAGAAACAACAAGCAAACCTAGATTGAGAAATGTTCTACAAAGCCGCTGCCTTATGTACTTCTAAAATATTAAGGTCGAGAAAGAAATGCTGAGACATTGATCCCGATGAAAAGAAACTTAGTGTAGCTTTGCATTCAGGAGCATTATATGAATTGTCGAGATTGGTAGCTTTTGCAATTGACTAAGGATCTTTTTATCATCCATCTATTATTTATCTATCTATCTATCTATCATCTATCTATCTTTCTACACATAGATATATTCTTTTACTGAGACATAATTTACATGGAGTACATAAGCTTAACTGCATAGCTTGATACATTTTTACAGGTATATATTTATCTACAGAGTGTACATAGTAAGGTAGCAAACATTTCTAGCACTTAACAAGGTTTTACCTTTCTTCTTTTCCATCACACTTTCACCATAAATCTATCTTATCACCATAGAATTGTTTTGCTTCAAAACAAGACAACAATGGAGAAGGTGTGGTTATCACCCACTGAAGGGCAAGAAACATTTGCTGAAATACAGCAGACAGAGGCTGACAAGAGAAGAAACCCCTCACTGAAGTTCAGAGGCAAACTAACTAGATGTTGCCTATTGGAATGGCACCAGTACTGAACTACTGACAAAAAAAAAAAAATTCCTCTTGATGACTCAGTTTTAGGAAGAAAATAATAAAAAGTACCAGATTCAGAAAAAGTTCTTTTCCTCTTGCAGTGTCTGCCCATCACTTCTACCAACAAGGCCTAGTTTTATGCCAGCTGAAGAAGAAATGTTTAGACAATCCAGTCAGGTATTGTCAGGGAATAATCAGGGAAAAAAAGAGTCAGTTGGAACTGAAAGTTTAAAATATTGATAACAGGTACACACCATGCATGCTAAGCCTCTAGCCAGTTATCTCAAGCTTTATCACATAATAGACCAAAGTGTCAGAGAACAGAAAAGGAGAATATTCAAGCAGTTTTTAAGGCACTGCTTAAGATATGTTTGCTATTATCATATTGTCACATAGACAAAAGCAATTTGCATGGCCAAGCTTAGGGTCAGTGTGTTCCAGGACTGCATAATGGCAATGACAATTTGAAGTCTTTACTGCCACTGAAACTATCTGCTACATAATTCTGCAGTAGATACCATTTGGATTGTTTCCGTTTTTTTTTTTTTTTATTTTTTCCCATTATGAATAAAGAGGCTACAAGCATTCTTATATGAGTGTCAGGTATAAGTAGTTTTTTCTGTTACATACAGGGATGGGCAAAAGTAGGTCTATAGATGGTCATTAGGAAGATAATACAATAATGAATAAATAATAGCCCAATAGTAAAGTTTGTGTGTCACATAAAAAAAACTATAAACTTATTTTGCCCCACCCTGTATGTACCCAGGAGTGAAATTGCTGAGTCAGTAGGTAAACATGTATTTAGGTTTAATAAAAAAATGTATAAAATATTTTAAGTAATTATAATAGACTAGGTTCCCACTACCAAGGGTTTTCACTAAACTTTGCACTGTGATTTATTTTTATTTTAGTTATCTTGGTGTGAATGTAAACTGTATCTCATTATAGTGAGAATTTGCATTTTGATACTGACAAAAATATTGAGCACCTTTTCATACGGTCATTGGAATTTAATCTTTTGTGATAAGTATTCTCTTTTGATAAGACTTATTTCTTGATTTCTTTTAATCATCAGTGTTTAATATTTGGTTGCCTTATTCTTTTTGATTTCTCGCAATCCATTAAGTATTTTGAATACTGTCCTTTATTATGCATTACAAATCTATACTTTCCACCTAGTTATTATTTAACTTTTATATGTAACTTTTGATAAAAAAGTTCTTATGTTTTTAAAGATTTTATTTATTTAGTTCTAGAGGGAAGAGAAGGGAAGGAGAAAGAGAGGGAGAGAAACGTGGATGTGTGGTTGCCTCATGTGTACCCCCAATTGGGGACCTGGCTCACAACCCAGGCGTGTGTCCTGATTGGGAATCAAATCAGTGACCCTTTGGTTCACAGGCTGGCACTCAATCCACTGAGCTACACCAACAAGGGCAAGAGTTCTTATTTTTAACAAAGTTCTATCGTCTGTTTTTCTTTTATGGTTAGTGCATTTTGTGTGTTGTTAAAGAAATTGTCGCCTATCTTAAATCCATGAAGATGATCTCATTTTTCTTTTATTGAAGTTTTCTTGATTTTGTTTTTCAGAATTACTTTTATAATCCATCTTTTCCTGGATGTATGGTACAAAATATGGGACAAGATCTTTTTTTATAAATATCGAAATAACAACACCACTTTTAAAATATGTAACTTGTATCTTAGAATTATTTCAAAAGGCAGCCTCCCAAAAGTGGAGAAGCCCTTTATAATTATTTTTGCTTTTGTGTCATATAGAGTGAGTGGTATCCATGCAGGCTCTTATCTCTTGCTGTTTTTCAAGAAGCATTACCAACGATACAAAGTACATGAAGTGTGGCTAAGACATCAAATGTTTGGCCAGAACACCAGGAGACATCTTTGGGAATCCGGAAGTTGGGAGAGGTCATCAGAGATAAAGAGATTCAACCATAAAAAAACATATTGAATTGTAGCTCATCCCTAAGCTGCAAATGCATAAAGATGGCTGGAATCAAATGTTTTGAGACTGAATTATAGTGAATACCACTGACAGGTCCCAGCATAGCTACTGTACCCAGAAAATGCAGATCAGAACTTTAAATTTAAACCCTAGTGGGTGGATGCCTTAAAAACAATAAATCAAAACATTATCAACATTCGTTGGAAGATTTTATAGGTTCCTATGTCTCATATTATAGTATTGAAAATGGCCATGATACAATACAAGGAAACCTAAAAAAGTTTCAAAGAATAAGCAAATCAACATTGAGATAACCCATGTTTGAATGATTAAAGTTTATCAATCAACAGTAATTACCATGGTCTAAGAAGAAAGAGCACACTTTCTTGGAAAAAAAGAAAAAGAAATATACCCAGCAAACAAGTAGAAATTATAAAGAAGAATCAAATGGAAATTCTAGGACTGAAAAACACAATAAGAAAAATAAAAATAAACTGAAATGTAAGAAAAGCTTAATATAAAGATAGAAATGATAGAAGTAAAAGTTAGTGAACTTGAAGACTGTTCAATATGAGTTTCCAATACTGAACAACATATAAAACATAGCTTAAAATATAAAGGCAACTAAATGTCAGTGACCTATGGACAATATCAAAGAGCCAATATTTATGCCTTTGGCGTTCCAGATGGAGAGGAAAAAGTGATTCATACTAGAAAACTTTTTGAAGAAATAATGACTGACAAATTCCTAAATGTAATGTGATATAAATGTAAACATACAGGTCCAAGAAGTTCAATGAACCCCAAGCAGGTAAATCAAATAAAATCACATTGAGGCACCTAATAAAATTGATGAAAACCAAAGAAAAAATAGAAGGTATTGAGAGCAACCAAAAAACACATCACATTTTATAGAGAGAAATGATTAACTAAATGTGTGTGAATTTTTCATCAAAGAGAGTAAGAGGCCAGAAGGAACTGGCAAACCAAAATTAAAGGGTAAAATTAAAAACTGTCAATGCAGAATTCTTTGTTCAACAAAAGTATCTTTCAGGAATGAATAAGGAGAGAAAGTGATTCTTAGATGAAGGAAAGCTAAGAATATATAATCTAAAAATTGCAAGAAGTTTTTCAAGTAAAAAAATGTGATAGAAGAGATCTTAGAACATCAGAAATGGAGGATCTACTTATGTGATACCCTTTTAAAATGTATAATTACAAATATGTTTTACAATATCATTATAAATTGTGTATAATTAAAACATATCTAAAATAATGTATTTTGACATGACTACCTAAGCAGGGAGGATAAGAAAAAAATATAATTCCTGATTTTTTTAAAAGAAGAATGAAACCTATCAGAGTAATGTTATTCTTCTTTATCACATGAGAGTAGTACTTAAGCTGAGGGAAAAATGTAACACATCCACCTTAGAAAATGTCTTAAAAATTGAAACTATATTTAAATATTGTACTTATTGGAAGAAATGTTAATATAATTTTTATTTATGTTTATTTTTTCTTAAGTATCATTTGGATGCTTATATGATATGCAGAACAAAGTAAGAAAGTGGGAAATATTAACTCATGTAAGTATGCAGACCATTGCTATTTCATTAAAAATATATTGCAGTAACAAGTACCTGTATATGTAAAACACTTGTATATCAGAAACAATAAAAAAGATTTTCCAAAATAGTTAAAAGTGTGATAAAGAATAGAAGTTGAAGTGTGTAGGACATAGAGATTCAAATTAGGGATCAAATGTGGGAAAAAAAAACAGGTTTTTAATACAGTGTGGTTACTGTTGTGCACAGGTCCCCAGCAGCCAGCCAGGCGCGAGAGGCAACCACATGTTGATGTTTCATTCCCTCTCTTTCTCCTTCTTTTCCTCTTCTCTCTAAAAATAAATAAAATCTTTAAAAAATAAATAAATAAAATAAAATTTTCCGACAACAAAAATTAGTGTTGTTACTTTGATGCTCCTAAATTCACTTCAGTCTATTTTTTAAATTCCTGTTTTGAAGTGGAAACTGGATGAGGAATAAAATGATTGTGTTGCTACGTTACAAATACCCTTGTATTACAGTAACAAAATAGTACAGTAATTGCTTTGATATAGCATTAGTGCATCGAAAACAAATAAATGACTTTTCTTATTTGGGACTTTATTTTTGCTTTTTAAAAAAAGACAAAACAACCCTGGTGGGTGTGGCTCAGTGGATTGAGTGTGGGCCTGTGAACCAAAGGTTCTCTGGTTGTATTCTGAACCAGGGCACATGCCTGGTTTGCAGGCCAGGTCCCCAGTGAGGGGAGCACAAGGGGCAACCACACATTGATGTTTCTCTGCCTTTCTTTCTCTCCCTTCCCCTCTTTCTAAAAATAAATAAATAGCATGGTTTTTAAAAAAGACAAAACATTATTTCATTTAAAAATCAGGATGTGTATTCCACTTGATTAGAGACAAGTTTTAATATTTCTTGTTTCAGATTTTAACTAGAATGGATGAGGATAGAGAATAACTAAATAGGGATTTGCTATTACTTATCAAGATGGGATCATAATATCAAAGCTCAGAACTTCATTTATTTTCTCAGTTTCTTTTTTCTGTGACTAAGGTATGGTGCCTATAAGTGAGTAATAGGTACTTAGTAAAAGTCTCATTATTTTAACAACCTGACTCCTATGGGCATGTTTAATTAAACCAGAGATGAAGTCATTATTTTCTATTTAGCTTTGTTACATTCCATAGAGAAAATACTTTATTAAAACTATTAGAATGAGATCTGTCCAGAAAAAGTCCAACCATTGTTAATGTAACGAGAATGGTTTGTGTGACATCCATGTAACCTGGCAACCAAGGACAGGAGAGTGGAATGCACATGCTTGAAGAATGATGAGTTCAGTGTGGGTGGTAGACGCCGTTGAGTGAGCGTGTGTTCTGTGTGGCCATCACATTCAAAATGACTGAGTGTGTAGAACAATGAATCTGCATCCAATTTTTCACTATGTTTGAGGTTTCTTCCATGGAAACTCTTCAGATGATTCAGAAGGCCACAGCTATGAACAACTGGTGATTGGCAGCTTCATCACATCAACACGCTTGCTCATGTATCACGTCTCATGCAGAGATTTTAGCAAAACATCAAATCATCCAAGTGACTCAGCCCCCTGACAGCCCAGATTTGGCGCCCTGTGACTTCTGGCTTTTCCCAAAACTGAAATCACCTTTGAAAGGGAAGAGACTTCAGACCATCAGTGACATTCAGGAAAATACAACAGGGTAGCTGATGGCAATTGAAGAACTGAGTGAGGTCCCAAGGTGCCTACTTTGAAGGGGACTGAGGCATCAGTGTCCTGTGTACAATGTTTCTTGCATCTTGTGTCTTCTTCAAGAAATGTCTCTATTAGTCATAACACATGGCCGGATACTTACTGGACAGAGTTCCTCTAGTAAGTGGTCTAAAAAAATCATGAGATACAAGTAATAGACCCATTATTCATGTGATAACAATCAAAGTTTATTCAAATGTTTTGGATGACAGTCAGAATGGTTTTCACCTTGTGAGAGGTAGGTCATAATATACTTTTTTCCAGATAATTACAGACGTTGTCAATGGTGTGAACCCATCGAAGGTGTCAGGAACCACCATGTTAGCCCATGTTAGTGCCAGTGGTTAATAAGTGCTAACTTTTTTCCATTTTCTGGACAATTGGTTATAACCAGGAAAAAAATCAGTGCTACACTAACACCTGTAATCCCACGCATCTGAAGGAATGCATTGGATTTTAAATTCACTACTTTTGAAACATTTTTTAATCACTATTATATTTTTCTCTGATTTTACCTAGTCCTGGAATTAACATTTGTATCAAAATTATCTTAAACACTTTGACCTTATATCTACCTGGGACACACAGAATACCCACATGCTTTGGTTAAAATATATAATGAGAAAATAAAGCTTTAGTGGAATATGTTCACACTAGTCTGCCAAAATGTCTTTCATGGGCATATTGCCTATGTTGTGAAAGAAGTAGAAAGTATTTACAGTTTCTTGACTTTGTGAATTTGTATAAAATTTCTGTTCTTTCTTGTGGATTATTCTCTTTCTCTCTCTTTCTCTTACTTTCATGCCAAACAGTGACAGACAAAAAAGTATATAGTTAAATATACTTTTAAATATACCTGTACCTATTCCCAAATGTAAGTTGAAAACAAACAAACAGGCAAAATATAACCAGAGGCATTGAAATAAAGAACAAATTGACAGTAACCAGAGGGGAGCAAGGAGAGGGATAATGGGGGAGAATAGGGGAGGGGCCATCAAAGAACAGGTATGAAGGACACATAGACAAAGCCAAGGAGGGTGGGTGGTGGGGATTGATGGGACAGAGGGGTGTGGTGGGGTGAAAATGGAGACAACTGTACTTAAACAGCAATAAAAAAAGAAAATAGAGATCAGTAAAAAGTTAAAAAAAGGAAAATGTAGTTTTAAACAAAGAGAATCGTACAACAGAGATGTTTTTGTCCTTATATGATAATGATAAACCATTTTTTCCCGTGCTATATTCAAAGCTTTTGTTTGAAGATAACTGCATGGTCTCTGTGCTACTCATATGGTTCCTTTGTTCCTCCAACATAAATATGCAGTAGCACCACAAGCACAAACTGTTAGTAAATATCCCTATTAGGCACTCAGTATAAGAAAATCATGAGATTTTAGAATTTGAAGGAAAATTAAATAACACCCAGTCTGATAACACTTAACTTTTCCTTTTTCTTTTTTCTTTTTTTGGCTGTAGAGCCCTTTATGAATCCGATGAAAATTCTGGACCCACTCTACAGAGCAATGCAAACATGGATGCTCTTTCATTTGGCATTAACTGACTGTATTTACCAGAGACTCTACTAGTCACTGATGAACAAACAAACACAGCCCTCTAATAGAATTAATAATCTTGAGAGAATGAGATGCATTAGTCAGATAATCACACATACATCATTTAAAAAACAGATCAATACTCTCAACTAAATGTTACAAGAAGCTTCAACATCTGTTAAATCCATCCAGTCCAATATAAATAGCTGTTAACTATTGGTAGTTTTATGAAAATCCAAGTAGATGTAGTGCTAAGGACTATTTGTGTCATCCCCAAATTAATGTGTTGAAGCCCTAATGTGAAGTATTCGGATGTGAGACCTTTGTGAAATAACTAGCTCATGAGGCTGGAACCTTCATGAATGGGATTAGTAATTTTATAAGAGACGTGAGACTGATTATCTCTTTCTCCATTATGTGAGCACATAATGAGAAGACAGCTGTCTGCAAACCAGGAAGAGGCCTCTCACCCAACACTGAATCTGCTGGCACCTTGAACTTGGACTCACCTGCCTCCACAACAATGAAAAATAAATATTTGCTATTTAAGTCACCCGGGCTATGATATTTAGTCATAACAGCCTGTGAAGACTGAAGCAGGTGACTAAACTAAGGAGAAGTTAATCATGAGAAGAGAAGCTGTGAAGCCTTTCAAACAAAATAAACAAAATTAGTAGAAGCACTATTGTAATAAGGCAGCATGAAAATAGCAAGAAATTAAAGTTCAGTATGATGTAGTGCTGGCCTCAAGAAAAAATGGCGTGAAGAGAGGTGAAGAGGTGTATGGAGGTTGCTGCTAGAAAATGTATGTCCCTAATAGCCACTTTAAAGATGTTCAACTTTATTCTAATTATACTGGGAAATCACTTAATTATTTTTTTTTGTTTAGAGTTGTGAAATGATCAGTTTAATGTAAAAATACCCCTGTGTTGAGAATAATTTTAAAGGTCAAGAGAATGCAATCACACTTGCATGAAAGTTTTTATATTTCTTCCTACCCCAACTTCTGTTGCAAACTCATAAATTTTTATAGTTTTAATTTGCAGCTGAGGAATCTAAAAAAACAAAAATGAGGAAGGGCAGAACTGGTACTTGTGAGGCTAAGTAGGCAGATACAGACTAAATTATGAAGGATTTTGTACATCAGGATAAGGAGGTAGGGCTTTATTCAGAAAGGAAAAGGAAATCATGACTTATGGAGTGACTTCTTTAAACTTACTCAGTGTTATCATTTGGTGTCTGCTAATTGACAGATACTATGCTAGAGTAGAGGACATATTTGGCTAAGATAAGCAAGGGCTGGAGAAGTAATCAGAATGCATTAGAGAAAGATCACTGTCATCAGCATGAAGAATGGATTATGTTTTAATATTTCAAATGACGAATAGTAAGGGTCAGAATTAAATAGGGAATAGAAGAGATTTTGAGTATGTTAGAGATATAAAACTATTATTTCCCAACTGGTTGATGCTCAGACTAAAAACAACTAAACATTTTGGATAGAAACATAGGTAAGGAATTTTAGAGCCCAAAAACTATATAAAAGAGGGAAGATAAAGAGATAAGCAGATCATTGATTTCCAAGCAGTTTAGAAGTAGGTTGAACTTAAACACTTTATGATCTTGTTTTTCTTTTTTGTTTTTGAAATCAAGGAAAACAAAGGGAAAAAATAAGCTCCAGAAAGGCAAAAGACCACCCAACGGTAGAAATCTGATAAGAAACCTTCTGTTTAGATACGGAACTACCAAATATATAAACTTTAGCATAGCAAAGATAAATTATACATAAAACCATCCCTTGCCACCTCCACAGTTCATGGAGGACTGCAAAAATAGAAAGAAAAACCCTTCTCAGCTGTTCTGACCCAGAGTTAGCCTAACACAGGTTTGCAGTCTGGAATCATATCATTTCATGGTGTGAAAACACTGAAGCCAAATGTGTGGTTAAAACAATTCCTTCCTATGTGAAAGAGGTAAAAGCAAATCCTCTTCAAAAGTGGCTAACTATAAAGCAGCCCTCAAAGTATTCTCAGTGGTAAACTTCAGGAACTACAGATTTAGAGAAAATTGTCAGAATAAAGCAAATAAGAAAGATCTCATATGTAATATAGAGCAGAACCTACAAGGACTTTAAATATTGGAATTAAGGCATATCAAATGTAAAATAAGTATGTTCAATAAAGTTTTTAAAAATATGAATTGATAATGTGAGAACAAAATCAAAAGGCTATAATATGATTAATCTAATTTTAAAAAGAAACAGCTACAAATACCAAGTATAATAACTTGAAAAACATATTACACTTCTCTAATAGACAAATAAAAATATAAGATAATGGCTGCTTCTGAGAGGGAATGGAATGGGATTGGGCAGAGAAAGTCAATTCACAGTTTTGTTTGAGACTCAGGACACAATAGTGTTCATCCATGTACGTGTATGTGTGTGTGTGTATATATGCGTATATGTGTATATATACATACATGTGCATATATATGCATGTATATACATATATAATTTGTATTGGTATTTAATAAAAACAGTGTAACAAGTTTTCAGGCATAGTGATGAAATTTCATTGCAAATGGAGGGAAAGAGATGTCTTAGCATGACTGTTGAATTTCCAACTCAGTCAATTCAGTAAATGATGTTGTCATTCAGAGAGACAGCAAGGTGGGAGGAGAAGCGTATTTGAGGAACTCTTTTTAAATCAGTGTAATTAAAGAGTCTGTGAAGCATATGGATGAAGATATAGAGGAAGTAGTTAAAGATGTTGGTTGAAAATTCAGTAAAGATGTAGGTGAAAATCAACAATGTTAATTTATTGAGAAGCAAATTTAGAAAGTGTACAGAGGGACAAAAAACAATCTTAAGTGTTACGCAGAGTCCTGACAATCTCATATTGTCCCAGGTCCATAAACTAGGATTGTGAAGACAGTTTTATGTTACAAGGATGGACAGAGTTGTAGAATCAACAGGAGATGTCTGAGGCACCAGAATCACAACAGTGGGAAGCTGGAACCACTGCCAGCCATGAAAGGCTGAGAATTACATGTGGGCAGGTGGTACTAGGACTATGGACATGGACCTGACGGGCCCTACTTGTAATGAGGAGACAGAGGAGATCACTGCCAAGGAGCCTAAGTGATTCAGACTAGAGGTCAGCCCAGCCCCACAGGCAGGGGCACTGCCGAGGACAGGGAGCAGGTACAGAGCCGGGAGCAAACTGAAAGCTACGCACATTAAGACTACAACCCTGTGGAACTCTAATATTTAAGAACTAACAAAAAATTAAAAAGTGGGAACCAATTCTTTAACTGAGGTAGGAAGAATACGCAAAAAATATCTTTTTGGCAACAAGTAACAGGTGATTTTTAAGCAGAAGACGGTTGTTAGTAGTGCCACAAGGAGTTAAGTAAGATGCAAGTTGCCTACGTGAAACGAAGTGGTAGGGGATAGAGACACACTGGAAGCAGGTCAAACCTGGAGGTGTGAACGAGACAAAAATTAAAGTGGAGAGTTTAAAATGTATCCTAATACATTCAAAAGATTTTATTTGGTTAGAATCTGCAAGATTTGATAGCAATTTGTATATACAAGTAAGAAAAAAGTGACATGAAATAGAACATATCACCTAGGTTTTTCATTCTGAAATATAAGAAACACTGAAAGAGGATCATGTTTATGAGGGGAAATACAATTTTCCCACTTTAAAATATACATTACAGTTATTTAATATGCAAAATATTCACTAACACTACAAGCAAGCAGAAGAAACTAAGAACTAGAGTGTCAATAACAGAAAGTAGGGAATCCTTCTATTGGATGGTATTTGGCAAATATAGCAACTGATTTGCAATTAGCTGGGTCCATCATAAAACAGTGAGACAGAGAAAGGCAACCGCTGACACCCAGGTACTGGCTTGGATGTCAAATAGACATTCTTACCATAACCTTCATGGCTGGGCCATACTCTCCTGATGTACATAAATAATTCCATAGAACATCAGCATCAGATAAGGCCAATCTGTGATCATGAAAAACTAAGGCAAAATCTCGACCACTACATGATCATGTTTGAACACAACCAAACATGATCATTGTCTAAATCACACAAATGACCAAACACCCTGCTAATAAGACTGGTGGTTTTTCTCAACTGCAGCTTTAGCCTAGGGCTAGTGTTCACATTAGATAAGAGCTGTTAAGAGGTGCAATCATAAAATTACCCTGGCCTTCAGAGCCAAGTTTGGCTTCTTTACACCGCTGAAATCACCTAAATAGAAGCCAGAATCTTTCAAGTCAAGTCTAACAGCTTCTTAATATGCTGTCTTACAAATTTGTGAGGTATGCATTCTCCTTTGCTGCAACAAGTGTATTAAATCCAAGTCATTGAATGGTGCCCTTGGCTGGAAGGAATTGGTAAAACATTCATACCCCACCCCATATGCAGTAAGGGAAAACAACGATGCAGAGTTCTGGGTGAAATGGTATCATGGGAAAACACTGTAACAGAATTTTTAGTTTCACCTGTTGAAAATAAAATGACAAGTCTTTATCTTTTCAAAACTCCTGCAAACAATTCTATTGGTTTTTTATCTTATCTATCTTATTTAAGGGTGGGGACTTCAGATATTAATGGAATTCATATTACTGCACGGTATTTAATTCTCATACATATCGGATCACCATGAGATGTGTGTTCAGTGTATTCGGTATCTGGAAATGCAATTATATACACGATTACAATCGAGTTATCTTTATAAGTCATTAAAAACTCTTTAAATTTGCACTTATTGGCCTAAATGGCTTTGTAATCAGTAGAAATCAAATAGGAATTCTGATTGGGTTATCTCATTGGATAAAAAGATAATTATTCTTTCCCTCCCTCACTCCCTCTCTCTCTCCTCAGCCTAACTTGTCCCTGCCTCTCCAAATTGCCTTTCTTTGTAGGTGGTTTCTAAAGTGAGGCAGCCTAGCATTTCCATGTGAGAAGTATGATGTTCCGAGGCTCTTGCTCTCCTTCTGTTTGGCTGGTTAGGCAAAATGCTACGTGGATTGATTTGCCCTGGTACTTGGCCAGTCCCCTGTTCCTCATTTGCCCATTGACAGCTTTTATGAAGGACACTAAGTGCACAGTTGCCACCTCATTTATGAGTTCATCTGTAACGTCGCACCATGTGCCGTCCCCAGTTTGAGCTTGTTTACTGCCATTTCCTTCTCTGCCAGGAAAGGTGAAGGTTATTTTATGGCTGAGCAGATGATTGCCTCACACTTGGTACTGTCTCTCTGGTCCCTTGGTACCTCATATAGCTCCTTGAATTATACTTTCCAGTGGTTTTGGATATCTTCCTGTGCTGTTAGCACTTTGCCATCTGCTAACCCGATGCCACTGCAGTCTTTGGGTAAAAGTCAATGTTTACAAATCCCTTTGCAGTGTTTCTATCTACCTCTTGTTTCCAATATTTTTTACTACACTGATTGTTACTTTTTTATCTGTTATACTTGGTTTTTAATTTTTCCCAAGCAATTTCTGGTATTTCATAGGAAGAAGAAATCATTTTGTTAAATGCATCATGCTAATATTGGTAGTCAATGCTTTAATTGACAATTTTCAAATGCATTCAAAATATTTATGAAATAATGGTCATATCCAATTTATATCCATTGGTCTTAAAATTTCATCAGTCTCTTAAAATTTTATATAGTCAGACCACAAGGAAGCTTTATTCATCTAAGTTGTTGTGGTTTAAGATCTTTTTAAAAAATGTTTTATTTTTCAAATCTTAAATTTGAAAGCTATATCAAGCTATATTGAGCATTTTACTTTTTATTGCTATTGTTTTTATTTTGCATAATTTTCAATAGACATATAATATTGATATCCTCTATATTTAAAAAACGTTTAAACATTAAACTACTGTTAAAGAGATATAAATCCTTGAAAGTAATTATCACTTTATGTGCAGTTCTTTCTCTCAAACTATCACTACTGACAGTTCCTTAGAGCATATTTGGACAGGCCTGCTGCTTTCATTATAGAAATCTATTGCTTTGAAATTGAACAAAAAATATTTCTTCTCCTGACAAGATGAATTTATGTTCTACCTCTCACACATTGAAGTTACGCAAAAGAAACATCTTCTTGTTTTTTATTACCAGCAACTTTACACATTCTTCTTTTTTTCACTAATACGAACTAGTTGTAATGGGGAAAATTCACAGTAATACATAAAGTGACATGGTGTTGCATGTTACTGAGTACTGTAGAAGTACTTTACAGAACCCAAGGGACTTTTTCTAAAATACTCTAAAAATTACAAGTGATGACAAAACCATCTAGCTTTTTTTTTTAAAGATTTTATTTATTTATCTTCAGAGGAGAAGGGAAGGAGAGAGGGAGAGAAATATCAATGTATGGTTGCTTTCTGTGCATTCCCTGCTGGGAACTGGCCTGCAACCCAGGCATGTGCCCTGACTGGGAATTGAACCATGATCTCTTGGTTCACAGGCCCGCACTTAATCCACTAAACTACACCAGCCAGGGCAAAACCATCTAGCTTAAAATGATCATTTATTCACTATAAAGTAATTTTGTTGTGGATAAGAAAAACGCTAATTCATGAGAGCCATTAGATTCATTTTATGTTCTCCATGTGAACAAAATGAGGATTCCCTGACCATCCTTTATATTAACAATACTTCCTGGACTATTCTCTATTACTTAAGTGTATGAGAAAAATGGGGATTCGGAAATGATATACCTGAATCATTGCGAGGTGCCATACTTTGTGTTAGTTCAGTTATTCCTTTAAGGAACTCAAACAAGAGAAATAAAACTCAAAATAACTAGAGCTTAGTATCATAATTAAAAAACTTTGAAGTTAGAACAGATTAGAGCTCTTTAGGTGTCCAGATCTCTAAGTATTATGATATTAAAACAACCTAATAAACATAAATAATAAGACCTCATGCCTCAAGTAAACTTCTTTTAGGTCCTCATTTTTTCTCCTCATTTCTCCCTTGCCCTGATAGCTTATGTTTTTCTGAAACTTCTAAGGATTATAGGTATAGAAGTAGCAGTTAAAGTGTAACTGAATTCAACATTCGTAGTCAAAAGAGGTCATTTTTATAGAGTTTAGTATCCAAGTAATATTGATAATATTGGGATATCATGACATGTATGTTAGAAACATGGGTATACCTATATTTTGCCATGTATAATGTATAATCTTTTGCCCAAATTTTTGAGGGAAAAATAAAAGTGTGCATTATACATGGGTATGGTTATATACCATGGGTATAATAATAGGTATAACAATCCCATGTACAATGCACACAAAATGGTGGCACATTATGCATGACGAAATATAGTAACATCAATTCTTGAATCTTAGTTAAGGACAGAAATAGTTCTTGTGAACTGAAGTTTAAGTGAAACAAACTTTCAATTAATACTTAAATGACATCTCTGTAAAGATTTAGCAAAACAAGAAAGTAATTTGGTGTGTCTCTCTGATGATAATTAAAAGCAGTAAAACTACTAGCTAGTAGAAATATTTTATTAGTTGTTTTTAATGGGGTCTATTCATGCTGGATCATGTGCACTTGAAAAAGCTTCATTTTTAAGGGCTGGAATTGAGCAGATTGCAGACCACACCCCTTTGGTTAGTTCCACAGTAGTTAGGGGCCAACCAAATAGCATTTTTTAAATGATGTAATGTTTTAAATTCACTCTTCTTTAATAAGTTATTTCTTTTGATAATTTTACCTAAAGTATACATTTATGCTATACCATTGAATCATTTCAAAAGTAAAATATAAATGCTCACATTCCTAGTTAGAACCTTGAAAGTAACTGGACGTGCCTTCACCTCCTTCACTTCTCACAGGTAACCATCATTTTTTTTTAAATTTTAGCTTTCAGTTTGTCTAAAGAAGCTAGTTGTTCTTCATTTCCATAGCCATCTTCTATCTTTAAGCTCTCATTACATTTTCCTTCTCTGGAGTTTTGTGATCACTTTGCCCATGGACTCCTCTGAACTGCAGATTCGTCTACGCCATCCCTCAGTTGATTACTCCCATGACTGAAAAATAATAAATGAAAACAAACCTTTAAATTATGAGATCATTCATTGTGTAGATCTTATCTACATCTCTCACTCCTCTCTCCAAATTCCCCAATCCACATAATGGTTTGCCCAACATCCTGCAGCTGCTTCTGTGTGTTTCCATAATGCACTGTTCATCTTGTTTTTTTGCTTTCCTAGATATTCCTAGTGGCCTAAAGATGTGATTTTATAGCCAACATCTGAACAACTCAATATATTCTTGACACTCTTGCTGATTTTTTTAGCTTTACTATTTACACAGTTGGAACTATAGCTGCATAGAAATACTTACCAGTGAAATAAACCCTCTTTCTCTGATGCTTCATCTTAAAGGTAAAATTATCCTGCTGTTGCCATTAAGCTCTTCAACTCATGTTTAAATATTGTGTTCACTCCAAACAGCATGTTTAAATCAGGTTAGTTCAAAGTTGTGAAGCGGTTGCAGATTTTCAGTATTTCTAAAGATCGCGTTCCACACTGAATTGTTTTAACACACTATGGAAAACATTAAACTGTTTAATTCATTATTGGGACACTTTCATTACAGCATTACTGTAATAACAGTTTAACACCCTGTGGTGGCAATCCTGAATGGAGAATTAAGTATATACTTGTGTTAGTTTGGGTTATTTATATGTTAGATAACACAGTCTTGGTATACAGAATATTGCTCTTCAGGAGGAGAAATATACTTTCAAGTAAATAGTTTAAATGCATTAAATCAGTTCAGGATATTGTCAGGTTAATTTCCTATTTTTCTGTTTAATTGACTGAAATTTTCCATATTTTGCCCATTGAATTTTAGTGTAAGCCATATCAGCATAAACCATATAAGCATAAACCATTAAAAAATGCACGGAAATAATGAAAAGTTTCCATTCATTTTAATTTTGCATTGCCTGACCTGAAAGGGAAACATCGTGAAGCTTTAATAACAATCAGCAAAAAGTGGCTAAGCCAAAAAAAAAATTGGAAATGGAACATAGTGTCTCATTTTAATTTTACCAAGTGTGAATTAAAAGAAAAGAAGAAAGTCTTTGTGTGTGATTTTTTAAATTTATAAGTTTTGTTTAATGCATTAAGATTTCAAATGTTAATTTATTTTTAAATATATTTTATTGATTATGCTATTACAGTTGTCCTATTCCTCCCCCCTTTATTCTCCTCTGCCCTGCACAACCCCTCCCACCCACATTCTGCCCCCCTTAGTTTCTGTCAATGGGTCGTACAGATAAGTTATTTGGCTTCTTATTCCCTGTACCTTTTCGCCCATTCCTCACTCCCTTTCCTTGCTGATAACCTTCCATGTGATCTCCATTTCTGTGATTCTCTTCCTATTCTAGTTGTTTGCTTAGTTCATTTTTGTTTTTGTCTTTTTTTTTAGGTTCAGTTGTTGATAGTTGTGAGTTTGTTGTCATTTTGCTGTTCATAGTTTTATCTTCCTTTTTCTTAGATAAGTCCCTTTAACATTTCATATAATAAAGGCTTGGTAATGATGAACTCCTTTAACTTAACCTTTATCTGCCCTTCTATTCTAAACGATAGCTTTCCTGGATAGAGTAATCTTGGATGAAGGTCAAAAGTTAATTTAAATTGAAATCTATCTATGTACCATCCACCTCTGTATATCTACATCTATATAAAAACTGGAATTTATATGTCTTATGATTTTTAAAATTATAATAATTAAAACATATTTTAAGCTTAGTTTTATACCAGATGGCAAAAATAAAGCTTAGTTGTGATGGAAAATTAGGATATGTTTTATTTGTAAATAGATAAAACCCTAAAGATATATATGTCTATATCCCTCTATCTGCCCAACTTAGGCTTGTTATCTAACAAAAAAATACTTAGGCTTGTTCATTTTTGTAGCAATTTTATTTGTTTGTAGCAATTGTGAATGTGATTGCTTTCTTAATTTCCCTTTCTATTAGTTTGTTATTGGCATATAAAAATACAGCTGAATTTTGGTTATTAATTTTGCATCCTGTTATTTTGCTGAATTCATTTATCAGTTCTAGTACTTTCTTGGTGGAATTTGAGGTTTTCTATGTACAGTATCACATCATCCACAAATAAAGATAGTTTGCTTTCTTCCTTTCCAGTTTGGGTGGCCTTTATTTCTTCTTTTTGTCTGACTGCTCTAGCTAGGACTTCCAGCACTCTGTTGAATAAAAAAGGTAAAAGTGGACATTCCTGTCTTGTTTCTTATCTTAAAGGGAACAGCTGTAGTTTTTGCTCATTGGGTATGATGCTGGCAGTGGGTTTATCATAAATGGCTTTTATACATTTAAGTATGTTTCCTCTAATCTCACTTTACTGAGAGTTTATTACCTTAAAGTGCAGTAACTAAAACACACATTCGATAACATAAAAAAAAACATTTTACCATTGTCTTATCTGTTATCAGAAAAGGTGGTTATTGCTACCATATCATCAGCGTCAAAGGAGGTCAACAATAGGATAGTGAATCATTCCTCAGGTTGACAACTGTCAACATTTCATCAGAGTTTGTCCTCAGGGTATCTTGCTATTCAGGCTTTTGTTACTCAATGACTATAGTAATAGACATTTTTAAAAAGCAGCAATTGGTGAGAGAGAACAAAAATAATCTATTTCAACCTCAAAGTTTCTTATATTCTCCATCAACAAGAGATTTAATTTGTTAAGTCTCCTATTTTATAGGTAGAGAGAGCCACCAATTGCCCAGATGACTATTCTAAAATCTATATATGGAGTTATTCACGTAATAAATTACATCTTCATATCTCTTTTATTGCACTCCAAATTTCAGTCTCTCAGAAGTATATCCTAAGTCTAATTAAAGTATAAATTTGAAATCTCTAATGAATCAAGAATCTTTTCAACCAAGCTGTAGATCTTATGAGTTTAAAAAATGAATATATTTTCACTTAGAGTGGGTAATATGTGTTAGTTTTTTCTATTGGCAAATAGCCACAATATATGCATTTCCCATTACACGTGCATGACTCATAGAGGAGGAAGCAAATTTAACAGAATTGATGCCCCTTTTATGGCTGTGTTGATCCCACAAGATTTTCCTGTTGTGTAAGCAAATGGGTGAATTAGTGATTAGATTGGAATTTGGGGGTAACACCTTGCTGCTTAATATAGGACTGTCAATTGTGATGATAATTAAGGAGAGAAAAATCTATATCCCTATTATAAAACAAACTTAAAGAGATGATAAAAAACCATGCTGATAATAGTGTAAGAATAAAAGAACTATTACACTATTGATGGGAATTTCCACTGGTACAAGATTTTTGGACAAAGGGTAGATAATATTTTAAAAGTAAAAATAAGTAATAGAAATACCCTTTGACCCAGAAATCTTTCTTCCCAGAACATGTTTTAAGATGCATTAAAACAAATGTAAAAAGAAATTATTGCAGTACTTTCTGTAATAGCAAAATCTCAGAAACAGCCTGACATTGTCTCCAGTGCAGTTGAAAGAAAATTAAATCTTTGCTTTATAAAGAGGTTCTTAGGTAGGGGTCCACATCAGAATAGACCAATGTGAGAATGTTGTAATGCATTGAGACATATCATTACACAACCATGTTATATAGGTGTACTAAGATGTCTATATTATGTTAATTTTATAAGATCACCAAAATACATTACTTTTTAAGGAAAAGTAATGGTGAAGAGTAATATTTCCCTTTTAAACAAAAGGTGGCATATGCATTAAATTACATACTTTTTAATAATTATCTTAATTTACTCTAGAAACTGTGAGCTTTTTCATTACCTATAAAAATTGGGAGTATTGGTTGGTGGGTAAAAAAAATATTTTCATTGTTTGGTTATTTTTATCATGTGCATTTATTATTTTAATGTGATTATTTTAATATGAAAACAACTCCAGCAGAATCAGTTTTCTCAGTCACACCCTGGGATTTTACCGACTTTTAAAACTACATACAATCCATGTTTCACCATGTGCTATTGTTGCAGAAAAATTACTCACACGCAGTCAGAATGGCGGAGCACTCTTATTTCGTGCGGGCTCAGAGGAGGCAGTCTCCAAATTCTGAGCCCCGATCTGTGGGCTGACTCTACTTATATGAGCAAGAAGCAAGTTACAGAAGCAGGATGCGGTTAGATATTTGCTTATCTGGGACATGCAAGCTTCGGGTGGGGTTAATACACTCTGTTCTACTGGAGCGTTACAAAATTCATTTTAAATTAACACTTCTTTGTTCTTAGCATGCTTCACTATGACATGGAGATTCTGAAAATTCTCTAAATCCACGTTCCTCTTTTTCCCTCCCAGGCTCAGCACAATGACACTCCCAGTAAAGACAACTATGCAGTGGTCAGGAGGTTAATAAAAATTTTTACTTAAAGGCCATATTTCCTCGAAAACAAGCTAACTTCTACATATTGATACTTAAATATGGGTTCCCATTAGAATCAGCAGTAGAAGATGCTAAAAATAGATTATGTGTTGGCCTCATCTCCAGAAATCCCGATTCAGGATGTCTAGGAATAAGGCAGGTGCCTGTTTATTGAAGACCCATTTCTGATTCTAGCCTACAGTTCCAGTCTCTACTGTGTGTAAAATACAGTTTCAACATCATTTGTGTACATGGTAACATTTAAAAGCAGCAAAGTAAGAAACAAAGCAAAACTGAAACTAACTCAGAGATACAACAGGTTGGCTGATTACCAGAGGGGTGGAGGGTGGAGGGTGGAGGGAAGGTGAAATAGGTAAAAAGGGTCAAATATAAGGTAGTGAATGGAAACTAAAAAAGTTTTGGTGGTGAACACTCTGTACAGTATACAGTTATCAAATTGCAATACTTCATACCTGAAATTTATATAATCTTATTAACCAGACAAGTATGAACCTGGAGAGTATCATGCTAAGTGAAATAAGCCCAATAGAGAAAGACAAATACCAT
>CM052541.1:30330112-30381539 GCA_028533065.1 Trachops cirrhosus | reverse complement strand
ACAGTGTGGTGATGGCCAGAGGGAAGAGGGCGGGTGGGGTGGGTGGAGGCAGGCCAGTAGAGGCTAGAATGGGGAAATCTGTATTAGTGTCAACGAGAAAATAAATAAATAATATACAAGTAAAAATTAATGCCATCCATCTCTTTTACACACACACTCAAGTGGAGAGAGAGGTGTTTAAAGTGATACTGAAAGTTTCTCTTTCTGTCTGTACGCTGCTCTTCTGGTTCTACTGTGTAGCCACCACTGTGTGAAAGGGAATCCCAATTTTTTCCTTGTTAGTCAGTCATATCAATGAAGTTGGAACCCTGATATTCATATCTGGGAAAGTAGCACACTAAATTGTATCAGAATCTCAGTTAATTTTATAATATTCTCCAAATACTTTTAGTATGAAGACAATGAAGGGAAGGAATCACTCAATTTCTGCAATTTCCAGAAACAGTGCATCTTTTAAGAGTTTCAGTTAGCTGGCATCATAAATGCAAAGTATGTAAAGTGAGATTTACTTTTGGCTTTGACTTGGCCAATATTGGGAGACACGAGGACATAATAATACAGAAATGGCAGTATATGAGATGTGCACATCCTTTGATTTGATTATAGTGTACCACAGGTAGGACAAGAATGGCAGATCTTCTCTGTGGAAGGTTCTGGGATCTTAATGGCAAAGAATGTCCCCAGTTTGGCAGCAGGTCCCCATTGTGATAGTACTTTTCATGTACTCTTTCCCTTATATTAAGTTAAGGACATTTTAGATACTCCAGGATCCAAAGGCCTTCCTGTCCAGTGAGACTGTGGGGCAACTTTTCTACATTCCAGCAGCTGGGTATAAATGGATACACATCTTTAAAAAGCAAGTGAGCCCAGGAACAAAGTAAATAATCACAGAAAGGAGGAAACTCTTCATAGAGAATCCTATCTAGCGTTACTGAAGCTTCTTGTTACAATTGTTTTCATTATAAGATTTCTCCCTCATTGGGAAATAGTCCTCTAGACTGATTCTGTGGCATCCTGATTATTTCTGGATAATTAATATAGCATGAAATTTACTTTATTAGAATGTGAAAACAGAATATTAAGAAAGTCATTTTTCTCTTTTATTTAAAATATATGTAATAATGAGAGCATATTACATCTTTGTAGTTCTCAAAGTGTATACAACTGCTACATTTATTATTACTTTTCATTATTAAAAAATGCCTTACAAACAAAGTATTCTTATCACCTACATGTTACGGAGGAGGGCAGCTCAGGGAAGCCGATGAACTTGCTCCAATCTGAAGAGTTGCAATGGGCACATGCGTGTTTTCCCGGCCTTCAGTTCCAGCGCTTTTCCAGCACAGCACATCTGCCTCCCTTTTCAATAATGAATAAGTAGTATTTGATTTTCTGAGATTCTATGAATAGTAGGCAATTTTATTGCTTGTCAAAGCTTTCCTGCCTTGCTACTTCATTCAATCAAAGTTTAATAATGTGACCTCCTTGAGGTATACTATTAGAAAATAAAATTAATTAGTTGAAGCCCAGCGGTGCAGATAACCTAACTACTGAAACAAGTATTTCTCCCTTAGGACATGGATTCTATACAGGGCTAATTTTGAAGCACAGATTTCTTTTTTTTTTCTGATGGGAAAAAGAATTCACATTCTTTTAATAGACAACTGCACAAGACATTTATTTTTAAATATACTCTGTAAAGGTTAAAGTGAAGTTAAGCTGGTTTTCTAAACTAATACACCAGATGAATCTTTAAGACTGGGGACAGCTGCCTGTTCTGTTACATCCCACTCCGACAGTGCCATCTCTAAGGCATGCTGGCAAGAAACAGGAAATCGGTCTCAGCCAGATTCCCACATTGCAGCCTTGCTGATGAGAGCAGGAAGAGTCTCTCCACAAGAAGGTGTGGGTGTGCGATCAAGCCTATGTATACAAGAACATCACAATCTGACACTTGTCTAATTCTAGAGGACTACTTTTACGTCTAGTGCTGGTGATTCCAATAAATACCAACTATTTCAGAAGCTAGTGCTTTAAGAATGGAAACAAGTTTACTAAACAGTGAGCTGTGATTTGAAAACTCAGTAATCACATTAAAAACTTTCCCAAGCTCAACTGGTCTTTAGAACCACAGATGAAGGCAGGAAAAAAACACATATGTTTTAAGTTTAAGGACTTCAGCATTCTGTGCATTTCAGACATATGTTTCAGATTATTTTGCAAGTCCTAAAATGACTTAGTTCAATGAAGATCTCTAAGCAATGATACTCGTATACAGAAAAAAAATGTATCTTGCATATTTAATATCTCATGCAAATTTTACCTTAATACTAATAATTTAAATTATGCTATATCCCATCATGAGAATGTATATACACTGAAGGAATATTAATTTGTTCTCTCCCTTCAAACTTGGATAAATACAATGGTCTCAACGGTATTTCAAACCTATAAAACATTTTGAGACACATTTATTTATTATACTTTCTTATAAGTCACTCCCTAACTCTGTCACAATTTGTTTTCATTTTGACAATTTATTGTTTTGGCACATATTGTTTTCCATTTTAGCAGTGATTTATGGTGACAAAAAGGAGAGTGCAATAATTATTAAGTAATTTTTTGAAATCTTTGTTTGACTTAATATAACTTTGCTTTTCCATTCTTGTGACCCTTAAGAGAAATGACAGAAGAAAAAGGACACGATGCATTATTCCTCAGCCATAAGAAAAGATGAAACACTGCCCTTTGTAATAACATGAATGGCTCTTGAGAATATTATACTAAGTAAAAATGGGTCAGACAGAAAAAGTCGAGAACCATATGATTTCACTCATGTGTGGGGTATGATACTGAAAGCAACAAATGACCAAACAAGAAAAACAAACAAATAAAAACTCATAGACACAGACAACAAACAGTGTGGGGGTTACAGAGGGAAGGGAGGTGGGGGTAGCAAAAAGTATAGGGAGCAAACATATGGTGACAGAAGATTTGACTTTGGGTGATGGGCACACAATGCAATACACAGATGATGTGTCAGAATTGTACACTTGAAACCAAATAATGTCACCTCAATAAATTTAATTAAAAAGAAATAAGAAAGCTTTAGAAATGTTAATGTTTAATAAATTACATTTTATATATTCCCTATCCTATGGTTAAAAGTAAATAAAAAATTTTGAGCTATCCCATTAAAATTCACATACATCCTAAAATTTGTCACCTTTACTGTGATTTACTGCCTTTTCTCTTAATATATTGTCTCTCATGTGACATATTGTTGCCTGTAATTTTTTATAAAAATAAAGAAAATAAACCCTGGGTCTATGGATTTATGTCCTGTGGTTCCTTGAAAAGTATCACATAAGCTATGAAATGAACTGAGTATAAAACAGGTAAGTTGTGATGTCATGGCTCTCTTGCGTACACCTGAACTGGTTTGCATATATAGCAGAGAGAGCGCATGCATTGGTTTTCTATTGCTGCTTTACAAATTACAATAAAATTAGTAGCTTAACAACCAAAAAAAATGTTAAGATTTTATTTATTTATTTCTAGAGAGAGAGCAAGGGAAATGGGAAACATCAATGTGTGGTTGCCTCTTGTGCCCCCCATCTGGGTACTTGGCCCACAACCAAGGCATATGCTGACTAGGAATCAAACTAGCAACTATTTGGTTCGCAGGCTGGCAATCAATCCACTGAGCCACACCAGCCAGGGCACAAACAAAATTTTTAATGTTACATTTCTGTAGGTCAGGTCTGATACAGGTTTTACTGGGTTAAAATCAGTGTTGGCAAGAATGCATTCTTTATGAAAGCTTTAGGAGTGTTTGACTTACTGCCTCGTGCAGCTTCCACAAGCTCATGCCCACATTAGCTCTTGGCCCCCTTTCTCCATTTCTCTGGCCTCTACATCTTCCTTCTTTCACTGTTAAGGACCCTTGAAGTTACATTGTGTCCACCTGGATAATCCAGGCTAATCTGCATATTTTAAAGTCAGTTTTTCAGGAGTGTAGCTGAGGCACAAGGTGGGTAAAGTTGTACCAAGTGAAGAGAAAGTGGGGAGATAGGAAAGAAGAGTAAAGAAAGTGTTGAAGAACAGAAATTCACCTGAATAAATTTAAAGATGTAAAATCATAAATAAATAAACAAACAAACAAACAAATAAAAAAGCCTTTAATCATGTGCTGCAATGGAGTACACCAGAGTCTAAAATTTGAGACATTGCAGACTTTCCTCTCTTCCACTTTCCCCCACAGAATGCCGTACATGTGGAGGGTGAAGTGAGTTAGCACAGACATGAGGATTGCCCTGCTGCCACAGAAGCCCCAACCCAAAGTCTCTGGCATTTCTATGAACCTTGGGATCAAGGGAAGGGAAAGGATGGAAAAGTACTGAATACCAAGTCAGAAAAAAATGTCTCTGCACAGTTTCTTCCTGCCCCTTCTATAAGGAGGCTTTGTCAGAATACCTGAAAAAGTCACATTGCTCAGGAGACTTCCAAATTCAGGCACCTGGGATAAAAATGAAAGAAAAGAAGAAGAAGAAGAAGGGGAGGAGGAGGAGGAGAAGGAAGAAGAGAAGGAAGAAGAAGAAGGAGAGGAGGAGCATGGCCAACCATAGGGATCTGAGTCTTTAACTACAATTCTTTTCAGAGACTGCACTGCTTGTTCAGCCAGTGTGTCCTCACATCCCTCCCTTATTTTTATCTCCAATATCTATCAATACCATTCTCTGTAACTTAACCAATGCGTCTTGTTTGTTGTTTGTTTGAGTTCCATTTCTCTCGTTTACCACTAAATAGCCAGCATTAAAAACAGTTCTTGGCACATAGTAGACCCCAGTAAATATTTGATGAGTCAATGAATGTGGCACAAACAAAACATTTTACTCATATTTTGTTTTACTTTCACAGCATAAATTTTATGTGTAATTATTATTTCTTGTCAGATATTAATACTGGGAAACTAGAGTTAAGGGAACAAACTTATACTTTAATCATCTTATCATTATCTTGGGAGGGTAAGTATGTGTTTGATAAAGGGTATTGATGACTTCATCTTCTTTCAGACAAGAGAAAGCTGCTAATCATCTTATCTCAATAGCTTGCGCTCCAAGTATCTGAATCATTTCAAATCCCCATTTTGGTACAGGGACTCTGGACACACGGATGTGTCACACTGAACTTTGGCAGGTGCTTCAGGCTCAGTACATCCAAGAACATAATACAAACCTCTGGAGTTCAGGCTACTCGGTCTCTCCTGTGGGGAACGTGGGAGAATGACACCGTACTTTCTCTTCGTTTGATGTGAAACCAATAAATGGCTCTATATCAAAATTTATGGGAAGGAGTTCAACAATTCTTGGGGTTAAATTTACAGCTATAAATGCCTATGTTTAATTTTATACAGAAAAATTTCAAAACTGTAACTGAATCTTCTACCTGAAAACTTTGCAAAAGAAGAGCAAACAAACCTATAGCAAGCAGGAAACCCATAATAAAGAATACAGCAGGTATTAGTGAAACTGAGATTACATTAACAACAGAGCAAATTAGCGACAACCCAATGTCTGAGTTTTCCCATAGAGACATTTGCTTTTAGCTTGCTGAAAGTGTGAGCCAGTGTGAGACTAGCTAGTTTTGCTTTCAGTGTGGGACCAAACTCTGAAGGGACAACAGGTCCTCGGACCTGGTTTTAACGAAAATGGCAGGAGATCAAGGGCCCTGCCAAAACACAAAAGTACATCTGAGGCCCCTACATTTTTTTTTTTACTTCTGCCAACATTCTTTTGGCTTAAACAAGTCACATAGGCCAAGCACAGTTATCAGCGGGGCCAAAGGAGTCTATGACACAGACAGGAAGAACAAAGCATATGTGCTGGCTTAGAAATAATAAAACCCCCTACAGTGTGCTGCATAATTGTGCAGGAGGCCTTGTGTTGATGTGATGGAGGCACAAGACTGAAGCAGCCTGGGTGCTGTGCACAGAAAACTGCCGCCTTAGAGAGTTGCTGGGACCCACACCGGAGCTACGTCTTTTCTGTGTTAAGTTACTGACATTGACCCTATTCTAGCAATACAAAAAAAAAAGAAAAAGAAAAATAATTTCTTGTAACTTAATCCTTCTTCTTGATGTTCTTACCTGCGTTAATTATTTTTCAAAACCTGGGCACAAAATATTAGAATATGCTCAAAACATACTTCGTCTTTACTTATCTTCCTCAAATCTAATCAATTAATAATGGTCAAATTCCATTTGCTAAATGTACCTTACATTTGACTTCTTTCCCTTTTCTTTGTTCTTTCCTATTAGAGATTCTTAATTATGCTACTAAAATTATCGCTAACATTTATTGAGCTCTTTTTCAGTGTTAGAGAGTGCTTTAATTCTATCTATTGAATCTGGGCATTATAGTAATTAGACTTCCGAGGTCAAATAAATTTCCTCTCAGAATTTCAGTGGAAATAAGTTATTGTGCAGACGGGTTCAAAGACGGACCAAGTAATACCAGTTCAGTAAATTCAAATTTCTCCTTCTAGCAAACAAGGCTACTCTCAATATATGCTAAACTACCTCCCACTTCACCTACTTTAAATTGGTGATCTCTTTATTTGAGTACTGTTACTCCTGTTTTTTCCCCATGTTTTTCACCAAAATGGTCAATCTGACTGAAATATAACATGAGATCCATAAATCTTTAGCGTGAAAATATAAATCAAATTTTTACTGTTATACAAACTACAGTTTTATTTTTTTATACTCCTACATCTTCTTTCCTAGTCATCACCTCTTACAGGATAGTCTGTAGAGGTAACTTTCCCCCAGTTTTACTGAGACACAATCGACACACAGCACTGTGTGAGTCTTTCTAAAAGTCACATTGATGACAGTACTCCATGGCATCAGCTGTGCCTTCTTCCACAGTGACACTCCAGTCACAGTGAAAAGAAACCCTAAAGAAAAGTTAAATCCAAAGATAACCCAGAATTATCAATACAGCCAGTCATTTGACATCATTACTATGAAAGATATCAAGAAGCAAGTTGTCTAATTTAATTTTCACCTTCTGTTTCTACCATTCTTGGGTGCAGGTGCTAATCAGCAGCATAAAGTATAAATGGCAGACATATGTAGAAAGAAGTCAAAATGAAATAATGTGTGGGGGTGATTACTAGCCTTTGAATACAGATAAGCGAGTGAAATATTGGCTAAAATTGCAACCCAGAGCAGAGTAACTTACTTCTGAAGATAAATAAACTCTCCACATAAAAATATTTAACATGATTTTTCTATGAAGTAATACCTGAATCTTTCCCTAAAATTCCATTGTATACAACCTCAAACACACCCCACACAGGCACACATGCACATCCAAATGCACTCGTACATGTACACATACAGTCACAGCAATCACTAGCTTTCCTGACTCAGGGTGCCTCATGAAATAACGGATAAGAGAACAATGAGTATTCCCTGTACTAATTGTATGGACTATTTACTACATGGAGTGAAAAAATTATGAGCATCATCCCCTTAGGGGCTAAGCTATGACTTAAAAATTAACACTTTCTCTATTCTAGCTAGAAAAATGAATAAAATACGGCTCTTTTAAGCGTGGAGAATGGGTTCAAGCATAATTTTCCTATAATTAAGTAATAAGGTCATAACTTGTGAGCTCTTTTCACTGGGTTCCATAAAATATTACAACAATTGCTCTGCCTCTGCTTAACAGCCTATTCTTCCCGGGACACCGATGAGAATGACAAAGAGTAAAGATCAATTAAAAACATAATCTCAGCCACTACATTTGTGCTAGTATTTTACAAGCATGTGAACAGAATTGGCCTGATTAAAAATGGTGAATGGTGAAACAGGCCATTTTAAGCCATCACGGTTTTAAATCTTGCTTTCTACATGTTTTGTATACTATAGAAGTTTGAACACATATTTTAAAGTTGTAAGTATATACATATATGTATACAATACTATTTTGTACATTTTATCTATACACTATATTTTTAAGGAGAAACAATACATCCACCGTGTTTCTACTTTCACTCAAGTGAACGATCCCTTTTCTGAAGTCTCATAACTCTGTGCCCATACTCCTGATCGTATCCATTCTACGACACTGTAGATGTATAATTTTACATATCCTTCCAACAATGCACCATGTTTCCTGAGAGAAGTTAATGTCTTATGTATCTCATCCCCAAATTCTAATATGGTGCTTATTATACACAGTCGTCTCTTGGTAGACACTGGTTTCATATCTGCAGATTTAACCAACTGGAGAGTTAAAAACATTTGGGAAAAAAATCTTACACATTGTTACTGATGTTACTAAATAGGTGGGCCTGTAATAGATGTGTCTTTACTGAACACATACAGACTTTCTTCCCTGTTATTATTCTTTAAATAATACAGTATGATGACATTTATCTATTATTTATATTATATTGGATATTATCAGTAATATTTAATACAATTATCTAGAGATAATTTAAATATGGAGGCAGATGTACTTGGCACTTTATATAAGGGATTTGAGCATCTGTTGAACTATGTTGTATAAAAAGTCATTTTGAAATATGTTAAACACGTTTGAGTACACAAAATACAAGAGGTCGCTTCTCTGATATTTCCATAAAGTATAATAAAGTCACTCTAGTCATTTATAAATATTTTATTCTAGAGTTATTACTTATAAATTGGTGGTTATGAAAATGAAAACTGTTTTTATTATTTATCTATATATTTTTAAATAAAACCAATGTTACCTAAAATTCAGAAACAATTTAATAATTTACCATTTCTAACATAACAGGATAGTCTTTTTCTCCTTTTTTTGTAATATAGTAAGAGCTTATAAACTGACATCTACTTTGTTAACACATTTGAAGTGCACAATACAGTGTTATTAAGTATAGGCACAGGATTGCACAGCAGATGTCTCCAATCTATTCATCCTCTCATGGAGTATCTAAAATAGTCAAACCAATGAAAACAGTGAATAGAATTTTCTACTATGTAATACTTCTCCAAGACAGTTTGAAAACTGGTGGTCTTTAACTGAACCCCCTTCCTTGTAACTGTCCATTCCATTGTTTATCCTCCATGAAATTTACATGCCCTCCCCTAGATTTTAGGACGGGTTTCTCCAAATGCCCTTTATAATGGTTGATCATAATGATTTTGAAGGATAAAACTCGAAGGCTAAATATACAGGAACTGGCAGAAGTGATGCCTGCTCGAGTGTGGTTGGCAGGGTAATAATATGGATGTAATACTTTATAGTTTTAATTTGAACATTTCACCTAAAATGTCATATGGTGTGCTTGAGTGCGATATTGTTATGTTACAGAAGTACACCTTTATGATTTTGTAATAAAAGGACATTATTTGTGCTGGACCCTGTATATTTCCTATACAACATACATCCATTTTTATTTACCAACTTATATTAAGTCCCCATTACTTAATGCTTTCTAACTAGCCTCTCTCTTTGCACTCTCTTAGTCCAGTCTTTGAACACCATTCACAAATTCTTTAATCATTACCAACTCTCTATGAGCAATTATGCAATGACCATGAATCACAACAAAATAAATTTAAATTACTATGCAGCATTTAAGTTCTCCACACTCACCTCTACCGCTTCTCAGCTATGTTCCCCATTTACACCAGGCTCCTTTGGAAACATTACTTCCTCCTTTATATCTGTGTGATTCATAGCTATTCTTTTAGACCTTTCTCCATTAAAGTTTTTCCTAGTATCCCCACACATTCATGGCACTTAATGCCAGCCCCTTCTTTATGGAATTTTTACATGTTTCTTTGTATTAAATTGTTTACTTTCTTTTAACCATCATTTTTCCAGTCTCTATTCTGAGGCTATCAAAAATGAGAATAATATTGCATATTTCCTTATTTTTTCCAGGAGAGAGCGCATGTATATCAGAGTGCTGCACACACAGTGCTCATCTAATAAACCATTGGTAATGACTTAATCTAGAATTTGCACAGCATTTGCATACCTTTCCAACAATGACTGTGTAACCGAAGGAATAATGCAGAGAACAGAGGTAGCCTTTGAAGACAAATAAATTTGAATCCAAATCATGCTATTAACATATACTATTATATTTATCTGACCTTGGAATAATTATTAAGGTCATATATTTATGTGACCTTGGAATGATTATTAAGGCCCTTGAATTTCTTTCCCCTTAAAATGGAGGTAATAATACCAACTTTTTAAAGTCATTGAAAGGTTAAAAGTAAAAAGTAATCAACAAATTGGATTACCCATATGTATTTCTGGGTAGTCTCTTGAATATTTTTTTAAAAAGAAACTGTTCTTACTACATTTTTATATATTTGTAATGTAGAAATGAGGGTTTTTTAATATAGCAATATACAAGTTTACATTAAATAATTTGTTAAAATTTTAATTGCAGCAATCAATAGACTAATAGGAAAAATGTATAAAATGATTATAGTTATTTAATTTGGTGGCTTTCAGTTCTGCAAAAGACTAAACTATTATTTTGTCATGCCAAAATCCTAGTTGTTTGACAGCATTTGGGAAGGTGGTCTAAAAACTGATTAACCCAGAGTGAATAAAAGCCACCCTGTGTGATATCTGTCTCACTCAAACTTATATTTACTCTTTGTATGTGGCTTCTCAACTATCACATATGCTGTGCAAAAAGGAATAACTTGCATCGACATTATCTACACTGTGTATGTCTTTATTCAATTACATCCCACCTCAAGCAATTTTTTTCTACACTGCATCGATTTAGTTGTTTTTTAACCTTTCTTCATTTCTTCCCTTCAGTCCTCTTTAATTCCAGATGGTACATCAAAATGTCTTTACTGCTGGTTTTGTAATAAAATCTCTCACAGCCAAGGAGAAGAGTCCTTTGTGTTTATAAGAGAAAAATCCAGCAATAAGCCTAGATGCCAGAGGAACAATTCTTTAAGTATATCCAAAGTGATGGCAATTTTTTGGTAATCTTTACCTTACTTGAAGATAAGTTAGTGCTGATGTGAATGTATTTCAGGTCACAATTTCAGTTCTGAGAGGCAGGTCCATAGGGAAGACAAAAAATAATTTATAAATCAACAGAACTTGATTTAAAACCTGGCTCTGTCATTTACTACTTTTGTGACTTTGAACAAGTTGCTTAATCTTTAAGCCTAAGGTTATACATCTATGTTCAAAAATGGGATATGATAGCATGCTGGGAAATTAAAATATTGTGTATGGTACCACTGCATTGTCTAGGAATAATTTTCAAGAAACAAAGAATCTGCTCATTTAAATAACTCTCTCAGAAATCAAAATTACAAGGCAGCCAATTAAATTTGGCTGATAAGCTTTTATATATATGATCACATTTTTATCACCAATTTGTATATAGTTTTGCTATTTCTAGTAAAAATATGTAGAAGCCTTTAAGTGGAGTAAATTATGGCTTATAGGCAAATGAATCAGTGACAAATATGTCAAGTTAAAGGACTTGATGTAATGTTAACAGATATATTTGTAATGTATGTAGGGTTTAAATAAGCTTATTCTCAAAAATATTGAGCACAGAGTTACTGCAATTAGTGTGCACCACAAGAGGAATTTGTGCTGGCCCATCACCCACATTAGACAAATGGTGATGGTTTGCAGTGAGAATAAATACAATTGTTTTTTATTTGTCATACATGAGTTTAATGGTTAGCTTATCTTCCTTTATTGGAAATCCATTGTAATCTATATATAATGCATATGAAGTGAGTCCAGAAAATGCTTTCTAATCATAAGCATTAAGAGCTATCCCCTAAGGATTTAAATATATCACAATGCAAAGTAAGCTGCAGTTTAATCACTAAATGGTATAAGAAGCTTCCAGAAACATCAATGCTAAAGTAAGAGAACAGACACACGCTGTGGTTAATAAATATGTGACTCTCAATATTATATATATAGTGATGAATGTATTTATGCTGAATTTTATCTTGTCTATTAAGTTGTTTTTGTCAAGTGAAAATTCCAAATAGAATTGGGTGAAGTATACATATACAGATAGTTTGATGGAAATGTAGATATAAAAAAAAACCCACAACACTGAAATAATACAAACATCAATATCTATGGAGTGATATTCTATACTATTAATTTTTAGATTCAATTTGCAGTTCAAATTCTTCAAGTGATTGGAGAGATTTTAGCTCTAAAATTTGAGGATGTAGTTATTGTATTATTTCTCATCCATGTTGTCAACTGGTAGCTCATTGGAATATAACTCTTTGTGTTTCAATCAACTGTTGTGACGTTTGTAGAGAAGAGAAACCCATTGTATCAGAAGCAATGGTAAAAGTGAATTCTATGTAATGGAGAACGCATTTAAAAATTTTACATTTGGTGAACTAATGATGCATAAAATTTTACCTCTGGTGAACTAATGATGCATAAAAGGAAATTTTCAAGCAGAGCAACACTTATCATACAGATTATATCAATTAAACACAATTATTGATTTTTATTTTGAGATTAGCAGTCTCTTTGAGACCACACTAAGTGCAAAAAGTTGCTAACTATAAACTTTTCCAAATGCTATGCTACCTAATATTTGGCATTTTTAGGTTCCTAAATTAGAAAGGATGATTAAAGTGTCCTTAACTGAATTTGGTCCTCAACAGCTCTTTTTTGCCTACATCATATTCTTTAAAATGATTTATTACATTGCATGACCAGCCACATTTTGTCTCTTGCCTTCTCTTTGCCTCACACTTTAGATCTGCATTAGAAAGCTCTGAGAGTTCCCTGTGTACAATCCTGTTTTGTGACTCCAAGCCTAATATTAATTTTAAATGCTTAGTGTTACCTTTGTTCCTTCTACCGTGCCATGAACACAAAACAAGACCTCATTCATGTGTTATGGTTGCTAATTCAAGATTCCTTTCCTTACCCTCGTTACTCAAAAACATAAATATGTCTGTACTTACCCACATATATGTTATTATCCTTTCCTTATACACTGACACTTTCAGATTATGTCCTGGGCTCTACTAGACTATGGATTCCTTAGGGTACAGAGAATGCACTTTGTACCTGACATCTGGAAAGTGTTTGTTTGATATTTGTTAAAATTTTGAAAGCAATAAATGTTATTGTTTTACCTTTTTTCTTCAGTGAAGTTTTGTTTCTCAAGTTTGTTATCATCTTTCATATTTTTGTCACTTACCTTGCTTATCTAAATATTATTTAATCATTTAGTTGTTACATGATAATATTTAGAAATAAACTGATACTTTAGTGAATTTAGAGTAATTGTAGTAAAATGAGTCATAAAATAAAAAGCTACTGAAATTAGAAAAGTTAGTTTTTATTCAAAAGTATTTTGATCATATGCATGATATAAACACAGTATTATGAAATAGATTATTTGAATATATGTATTTATTACACATATCAGCTTATGCATGTATAATTTTAGTATCTTTCAAAATGTTTTTTCCTAAATAGAGTAAGCACTTCCTGAAAGCTGGTGGGTTTTTGACAATAAAAATATGTATAAGTATAAATTTCATTTACCTCCCATTATAACTATCTTATTTTCAAATTCATGAATCCAGATTAGTGCTATTTTGCTCTTGGACAAGTACTGGAGTTATATGGTGTCTTGCATGTATTTGCTAAAGACTCCTATAATCCTAAAACTACAAATGGATATTAGAATAAATCTTAGGTATAGAAAATCAATGAGGTTTCTTTTGGAGAACAATCTATACCATACACTGCATTAGTAAATACTAAGGACAGACTACTGGCAACTTACTTTTATTGAGTTGGAGGCTAGAAGAGGATAGATGATGGGAAAGCCTGTGTGGAGAACTGGGTCAAGACTATATAATCAGGCAGGGAAGAAAAATATACTGCAGATAAACACTGAAACTAAATACAGATTTATGTCCCTAGGCATCAACTCCGGGAAACAGCGGCAGCAGCCATCATTCTTTCATATGGTCATCTCAAATTAGACGGTTCTTTTGAAGCCCATGTATCATTCAGTCTGCGAAGCAAAGAAGCTGCTTCTGAAGCAGCAATTGATCATCACATTTCGGAGTGGCCAGAGTGGCTGAGTCCAGACTACATGTGTACACTGGGTGGGAGAATCCTCAGGCAGCAGATCAGTCATGTCAGCACGCACATAAGCAGGACAGCAGGATTATATCTGGGTAGAAAAGAGAGCGTTATGTGAAATATAAACAGGTACTTCTGAAATTCCCAAAAAGGTAATATTCAGTTTGCATACCTATCACACAACCTCCTTAAAATTGATTTTTCTTTTTATATTCTAAGGCAAAATTTCTAATTTTATGTATTAAAATAACACAAAAGATTGAGACAGTTATTAATAGTCAACTTCCACAGACTTCAATTGTAGAACAAACTGTTTCTTCCAAAGGAATTTTGACTGATTAGTTTATATAAACTGGTGTGTACACATAAAATGCCCTATATACAAGTTCATCAAAGGAAGGGAATTTGTACTAAAAACCTCTGAACCTCAGGCATCATAATCACATATTCTAAATATAGTGTTTCTGTAATCAATTTTAAGCTATGAAAGCAATTGTGGTTGGACCATGAAACTTAAGAAAAAATAACCCCTTCTCCTATGAATTTTTAAATTAGACTTACATTTAGGACACGGTCACATTTTGTATGTGCAAGATGTTTATGAGAAAGTAGTTATTTAGATTTAGCAGACACCACTTTACAAGTATAAATATGTTATAATATTTGCAATTACATTTGTATGGAATTACCAATAATTAATACATCTACTCATTTATAGACTATTAAATACTTGATAGAGAGTTTGAAGTAGAGAACTTTACACTGAAATTTTAGCAGTCTTTGTCAACAGACAAATGAAGACAAATCTATTTTTGTAATTATATATTTGCACTATAAAACCAATTTACAAAATATCATATTTGAATTTTATTCTATTTTGCATGCAATGATTGCTATCTCTTCTTTGTATTACACAAGGGAGAAAAGGTACCTTTAACATTTAATAGAAGTATAATGCATATATATGGAGAGCCTATGAGATTCAAGGTGTTTGATATGGCCACAGCAGTATATTTAGGCAAGAAATACATACTTAATATTTTACAGAAATGGACTATCTAATAAGATAAGTAAACTATTTTTCTAAAATAATCATAAGACAAATGTAGATACATTCTATTAAAATAAATCAAAGAAAGGGTCATAAAATCAAACTATAGAAGACTATAACTTTTGGTAGAACCAAAGGAAATACAATAAAGAAGAAGGTAAAATTTTAAACTTCAGTGTGAGTAAAGGGTAATATAATCTTCAAAAGCAGTTTAATTCAGAGGATAGCCACAATTCTGGAAAATACAGCTATTTAGTTATGGTTGAAGCACAGGGGCATAAGGAAGGAATTTGGGGACAAATCTGGGAATATTCAAGCTATATTCTGAATGAGAGAATGTTCTCCCATTGGGAGAACGTTTGGTAATGGAGATTTTTTTTGAGCAGTGGACTTTAATCTTCAATTCCGGGCTTTGGAAACAGGTCTCTGATAGCAAAGTATCTGCAGATAAAAATTTCTGGAAAAATGTAAAGTCAGAATTTCATTAGTACTATACAGGTAATAAAGAGAAAGAAAGGATCAAAAGTGAGTTGGTAAGGGGAAACTGTAGAACTTGTAAGTGAAGGGATGAAGGAGAAGGATTATTCAAAGATATATCACAGTAACTATTAAACAATTTATGGGGAAGAGAAAAATGGTGAAATTTTAGAGTGAATAGAAATATTGGTCTTGGCCTCTCAATGGTTAGAATGGCAAAAATCAGTGTCCTAAAAAATAGGGATTAGTGTTAGCTACATGGAAGAAAAGAGCCAGAGAGATTTAGTATTAGCAACTAAAGTTAAAATGGGTGCCTGGGGAGGATGAATAATATCTTCAGTTTTCATTCCAATAATCAATAGTTTCCTTAAAACATTTTCCTCACATGACTTACAGGAACACATTACCTCCAGAATCTTTCTTACCTCTCTGGCAGCTACCTCAGAATACCTTTTCTTACTTCCTCCTTATAAGGAATTTTGAGATGAGCATTACCCAAGGATTTTCTTTTTCTGATGAAAGGAAGCTGACTGGAAAATGTCTCAAAGATTCCCTGCGCACCCCTCCCCCAAACTTGTGATTCTGAAACTGCTTTTGAAAACAATCCTGGCAATAGCTTGCCTTCCTTGTTCTCCCCTGGCCACCCACTTCACCCTTTGTCTAATCAGAGCAGACCTGGCCAAGCTCCAGTCCATCACAGATGGCCAGGTCCTGGACTCTCGTCACTGTGCCCTTCAGTTGTTCTACTTGTCCTTGGGTTGGGAGCTCTCCTACTGCTGCTGATTGCAAGGACCCTGCTTTGCTGTCTTATCAACTGTACAACCAATTTTTTTCCTGTTAAATGCCTTCTGTTAAAAATAGGTTGAGTGGTTTCTGAAAAATTTCCAAAATGTGTGAAACTATTTTCATCAAGGGCTATGCCACCTGTCATGAGAAAACAGAAGTTAAATCTTACAGAAAAGTAACAAAATTTTGATATACTGTTTAGAATTAAAGACGTTTGAATGCTAGTTATCCAATCTGCTTATTTTACAAAGAAGGACGAGACTGACGTAATGAGAGTTCTATTTGCAATTATAGGCTAGATCTTTGCCATCTGTCAGAGAGAGAACTTTTCTACATTGGAAATGCATTGGCTGAGAGGGATAGCGTTCAATGATTGAGGAGGTCATTCTGAAAAGGCAGCTTTATTTCTAGGGTTGGAGTAGGGGTGGAGCTAATATCAGTAAAAAGAAGTCCATAAAAAACTTTCATTTTTGTGTACAGTGGCATGATAGGGAAAATTAAGCTCTCAATTTTAATATTTCCAAAATGTAATTAGTTAAATAAACAAAAAACGATGGTTTAACTAGCCATGGCCTTGTGTATATTGTTGAAATTTATAATTAATGGCTATATGAAGTTTCAATATCTGGCAATTTCATTGGATCTCATTAAATTTACGTTACTGAATAGCTTGGCTGGAAGTGAGGACCAGCAGGTGCTATTACAGTCATTTTTTCCTGCAAAATTACATCCCACGTATAATGACAGTTTATTCAGAGGGAGCGTATTGACTCTGTAACTGAAAGTTCTGTTAAAGCCATTATGGAACTTGTAATTTTGTATTCAGAGATTCTTTCATAGTGACTATTGACCCATATAAATGTAGTCATTATGAACTATAAAGATTTCTTTCTCATTACCATTACAGTTTTTTTTAAAGGAAAAAATACTGTACAAGGAATTAGAAGAACTTTTTATTGACTGTAGCTCCAAAGATGGGCAGATACAGCAACTTGAATGAGGCCTTTAAATTCTCTGATTACCACCATCTTATCTACGAATTGGGCTAAGATCTATTTTGAAAACTTCACAGAGCTGATACAATGTAAATAAAAACAAGATGATATTATATAGAAGATTATGCATGGACTACATTTATAGTTGTATACATTATACATGCTAAATATTGTGTACTATAAATTATATAGATATTTTGGAGAAACTATTAACATAATTTTTATTTTTATTTATTTTTCATTAATTTTTTAGAGATTTTATTTATTTTTGGAGAGAGGGGAAGAAAGGGAGAAAGAGAGGGAGAGGAATGTGAATGTGTGGTTGCCTCTCCTGTGCTCCCTCCGTTGGGGACCTGGCCCACAACCCAGGCCTGTGCCCTCACAGAATCGACCTGGTGACCCTTTGGTTCACAGGCCAGCACTCAATCCACTGAGCCACACCAGCCAGGGCTAAATAAATCAAAATTACTGATTCTCTATGGCATATTGAAATTATGAACATTTATATCAATTTCCCAATGAAAATTTTAGGAATACTTCTTTATTACCTTCAAAAATTGGTGGAGAGATTGTAGTTATTAAGTAAGGGGCAACTGAGATGAATGTAAAAAATAAATAAAGTACTTACATGAATAACTAGTTTCTGTACTAAGATAGTTGTATTCATTTTAGGTAAAAAATGTAATTTTTTGACCCGTGGTTTTATTATATTTTGAAATGAAGGGAATGTCTTAGATTAGAAAATTTTCTATATTTAATATATGTTTTTGAAGTTAAATTGTCCAAATACTAATGTATTAAGTAGACACAGTGTAGCTCCTCTAGATAGGGTGTATGTTTGGGAGACCAGAATCATCCTGAATTTATCTTCTCAAAGTGCCTTCCTCACCCCATTTCAATAAAAACTGTTGGGAAATTTTATGGCATTTGCCTTGAAAAAACTTTTAACACCGGTATAACAATTTTGTATTTATAGTTCCATAGGTATAACAATGTTTTATTTATAGTTCCATAGGTAGCATACATGCTGATTAATATTTCTTTAATTATAGTCTGAAAATTAATTTAATTATGTTTTATTTAAACAAATGTTAGTTCTTACTTGTATCTTAGAAAAGGAATAAGGCATATATAATAAAGTTGTTTTTAAAAATATCCCCCAATGAATGTATTGCAGGCATAAATAGGGTTTGAGGTGTAAATATGGAGATTGAAGGATTGTATAATAAGAGTCTTAAGTTTTACTGTATTTAATAAGGCACAGGCAATGGATTTTAATGAGTAAACACTTTTGAAATATATTGAAACACAGATGAAAATACTAAGTAAAAGTATTAATATAAAATACATACAAAGGACCATTATTTAGACATTGTTTCTATTTCTAAAAACAGTGAAAGAACATTTTTTATTGAGTTTTTGTCCAGAATATTTGAGACTGTATCATCATTAGAATAGCATAAACAGCATTTACATTGACTAAACCATTGTATAAGTCTTAGCAAGCTAATAATTGTAAAGTCACATGAATAAAGCATAGCGATTTCCAGAGAGGAAACAGCTTTAATTATTGTTGCGATGCAGAGAAACAATGATCACTAGGTGCCCGCTGCTACAGTGGCCAAATTGGTCTTTAATGATTGAAGTGATGATCTGACTGACTGTTTACAACAACGCGAATATATTAAATGCAGCATGTTGATCTATTTGTACAAAGGCTGTCATTTTAAAATTAGAAAAATGATTAAAATGACAGAGAAAATCTGTTTTTCCTGGAAGATATGTATTTTTAAATTTTGATTTTAGTCTGAAAATAGATAGACATAGACTTTAATTACTTCACTGTCATATATGTGTTTTAAGAGTTGTATTTTGTATAAAAATCTATCTATATTTACATAGATATAAAATTCTTTTTAAAGCCATTCTTTAGAATCCATGCAACATTATTGAACTCCAATTTTCATTATGTTTATAAGCACAAATACTAAACTGGGAATATGTAATGTAATTAATTTTTATATGAATGCAGTTTATTACTTACCATATTTAAGTTAAAAATCTTAAGGGAAGCATAACAGAGATCAGAAAATTTTCAAAACTGTATATGTATATACAGATGCCCTTGGAACAACAGAGAGAGCTACAACTCCAAAATTCCAGGTCAAAATGTCACTGATGGCACATATTGCTTCAGAGCTATATAAAGCTATTTTATGAGTCTGATATGCAATTATATTGAATTTCAATATTTGGTAGTGATAATATATTACATTAAAATGCATTTAAATAAACTCATTAATTTAAATATGTTTGATTATGTTTATTTTTAGAACATTCATAGCTTACAATCTCCTTGTAAGTTATGAAACAGAAAAAATGGCGTTTCCTATGCATGTATTGGTATTTATGGGGTAACATAATGGTCTTGAATAGCTTTCAAAAACAAAAATAAACATAGTACATTTTAATGCCATTTTTTCTTTGATTTTGAGTGATTTGAGAAAAAGACTAATTGGTTGAAAGGACTGGGTATTACACAAAAATTTGACAGTTATCAAGTATGTTCCAGAATATGGGGTAATTTTACTTCAAGCAGCTTACATTTTTTGTAATGTATACACAAAAATTTTTACTTCTTGAATAAGACTACCATTTATTCTTTACCTACTTACATACTACCAGTGTTCTCACACCTTAGAGGGGTATAAAGGAAAAACGTACCTATCCAGAGGCCTCAGTTCATTCATTCATAAATGAACAGTACATCACACCTAGATTATTTTTTGGAGTGACATAAAAAAATGCTGTTTCTTGTGACATCCCTGTACACGGATACTTCAGCATACTTTTTTTTTTGGAGGAAAAAGCCTGCTATGTTGTGGTTTTTTAGGATTGTGGCCTCCAGAGTTTTTTCCCTCTTCCGCAAGTTCAAATTCAGTCTCCGTAATTTGTTTAAACTACCACTTAAATGTTTCTACTACTTTACGGCCCCAGAAGCTTCTGCCTCTTCTAAGCAGACCTCAGTTGCCACATCTCTCTAGATAAGCATGCCTCCAGATTTCACAGTGGTGGTGTGACCTGCAACCTCAGTTCTCTGAAGAGTCCAAGCAAAGTCATTGATTTTTCCATTTCTGCAGTTTTGCTTTGGTATAGATATAAAGATCAATAAATATGTGGTATTCATGAACAGCCTGAACTCTTGTTGGGATTAAAGTTATAAGCATATCCATTCAGAATAACATGCTAAATAGAGTTATATCAAAATATACAGCAGGCAGGACTTCTAGTTTCAACTCACACATGTGATAGAGTTCAGAATTAATTATACCTGCCCTTACAACAAGGAGAATCTGCAGAATAGAAAATCAATGACTTTTCTTGGACTTCTCAGATAACTGAGGTTTCTTTTCTTTCAAGTTCCACACAGAGGTAAATTCATTGCATGATGATAACAACAGTGTTTCATGTAAATAATTACACGCCAGGGATACGACAATGAATAAAAATAGTTTCTGTCCTCAAGTGTCTATCCACTGGTAAATCTTTTCACTCTTTAGTCTGTGACAGATGCCCTTTTTTTATTTCCTCAGAACAACCTTTGTGTATTTCTGTGTCAGTACTTAACTCCTTAATTATAATATTCATCAACTTGTTGGGATGCCCAATAAACTCTGAGATTCACTGAAGTAAAGAGAGAGTATTTCATCTTCATATCCCATGATGAATACCTAGGAATCTTCCGTAAACTCAAATACATATTTTCAAAGGCGAATTTTCCACGGCTGAAAGTAAAAAGGAAAGTACTAAATGCAGTCTTGAAAGGAACTCCCATTAACACACTGGAAAAGTCTGTGCTATCTAGAAAAAGATGTATTTTTTTCCTCTCCTGCTATCTGACATATTCTAGAACAACACTTTTTAATAAGACAGCTAGGAGTCACATGTGGTTATTTAGATGTAAATTAAATGAAAATTTAAAAAATTAAAAATCCAACTGTTCAGTTGTATAAACCACATTCTAAGTACTTGATAGCATCCTGTGACTGTTGGCTAGTCTATTGGACAGTGAAGAAATAACACTTTTTTTATTGTATTGACATTCTACTACACATTTTCATTCTATTAAAGTAGAAGTTATGCCCTGGCTGGTGTAGCTCAGTGGACTGAGCACAAGCCTGCAAACCCAAGGGTTGCTGGTTCGATTCCCAGTCAGAGCACAAGCCTGGGTTGTGGGCCAGGTCCCCATTAGGGGGTGCGTGAGAGGCAACCACACATTGATGCTTTTCTCCCTCTCTTTCTCCTTCCCTTCCCCTCTCTCTAAAAAATAAATAAGATCTTATAAAACAATTCTATTTTTTTAAAAAAGAAGTTATTTGATAAGTGAAATACAAATAAGTAAAATATTAAACCATAAACTGTAGATACTCTATGCTTTTTCATATTTTATAAAAATCGATATGGATTACATATTTTATATTATGAACTCACTGCCTTCATATGAGCATAAAATTTTGTTTGAAATCTCTCATTAAATAATTCATTCCATAGTGCATAATAAGTATATGAACTGTTAGAAAAGTTACCAATTTCAAAAGGTTGAAAGTTAAAGAACCTATGCACCTCAATGTTAATACCAGCACAATTTATAATAACCAAGTACTGGAAAGAGCCTAAGTGCCCATCAGTAAATGAGTGGATAAAAAAACTGTGATACATTTACATGATGGAATTCTATACAGCAGAAAGAAAGAAGGAGCTCCTACCCTTCTCAACAGTGTGGATAGAACTGGAGAGCATTATGCTAAGTGAAATAATCCAGGCTGCAAAAGACAAATACCATATAATCTCACCTATAAGTGGAAACTAATCAACAAAAAAGTGAGCAAAATAGAACCAGAGACATGAAAATAAAGAACAAACTGACAGTGACTAAAAGGGAGAAAGGAGGCAGGTAACGGAAAGGGGGAGAGAAGTGGAAGGGGCAAGAAAAGAAACACAAATAGAGGCCTCACAGGCACAGACAATGGGGGGAGATTGCCTGTGGGAGTGGGACACACAGGGTTGGGGTGAGCAAGAGGGGGAAAGGTGGGGGAACTGCAACTGAACAACAGTAAATAAAAATAGATAACAAAAAAGAATACACAAACATATTCTCCCTTAACAAAAATAAATTGTGCTTCAATTAAATTCGATTTCTACAGTGTATGATTTATGTTTTGAAAGCATAAATCATGTGTATGCTATAGGATATTTTAAAATGTAGCTACACTGGTTATTTGATTTTCAGGCTCGATATTCTGAAATTTTCCAATATTATATCTAAAATGCTTTCCAAAATGCAAATTTGCTCTTGTTTTAATTACATTAGACATATTTCTGAGATATTGTACCAGTCAAGTTCCTTAGGGTACTAGACTGTGAAGTGAAGGCAAATGTTGTTCTGGTTTTCAGTTTTTGGAGAGATTAAGAAGGTGATTAGTGCCCTTTAACTTATTTGTTTAAGAAATATTTATTGATGCATTAGGATTTTTTTGCTTGTTTGTTTTGGGGATCAGTAATGAAAGAATTGACATTCTCTCTTTGTGAGATTTCAGTGATCTCTGAGATATAAATCTCCTTTTCTTTTTTTTATACTGTAGTGCTTTTATCGTTTATGCTATTAGTTGTCTCTGCTTTTTCTCCCTTTGCCCACCTCCACCCAGCTCCCTTCTCCACCCTCAGACAATCCCTGTATCATTGTCCACATCCCAGAGACAAGCATCTGTGTTCTTTGTCTAATCTCTTCACCTTCTTTCATCCAGTCCCTCCTCCCACCTCCAACAGCTATTAGTCTATTTTAGGTATCTATGCTTCTGTTTCTATTTTGTTTCTTAGTTTATTTTTTTTATTAGATTCCACAGATTAGTGAGACCATATGGTATTTGTCTTTCACTGAATGGCATATTTCACTTAGCATAATAGTCTCCAGGTTCACCCATGCTGTCACAAACAGTAAGAGTTCCTACTGTTTTACTGCTGCATAGCATTGTCTTGTGCAAATGTACCAGAGCATTTTTATTCACCCATCTTCTGGTGAGCACTTAGGCTGTTTCCAGATCTTGGCTATTTAAATAACACCGCTATGAGCATGGCGATATGTATATATAATTTTTCTTTTTGTATTGCTGTTTCAGATTCTTAGGATATGGTCTCAGAAGTGGAATTGCTGGGTCTAAAGGGAATCCCATTTTAAGTTTTTGAGGATACAGTATAATCTTTGATCCTTGGATAAAATAAAGGAAAAGAAAAAAATATTTGACAGTATGTATCTATGATAATTGAAAGAATATTACTAGAAATGACTGGAGAAATCTTTCTTTTATCATGGCTACTGCTCCTCTCCCTGATTAAATTTCTTTTAATAGCATTGTGTGGTGTTAAACATCAATTCATGTTTGTTTGCTTATTTTTGCCTTTTTCCCTTGTGAGTTGTTCCAGAAGGAACTATACTTGAGCTCTAAGCACAAGTAGAAAAAATTGAGTCAATATATCATATCAAGAACAAAATTATCGGAAACCCCACATACCAATTAAGGGAAAGATGTTCACCTTGTTGAGTGGTATTCAAAACTCAGTTCTTGTAATCAATATTTTTTTGGTTATTCAGATGAACGACAGCACTGACACACAGGTTTTATGACCCTAATGAGCCCACCACTGGGGCAGGCCATCACAATCTCATCATTCCCATCTTCTGTTGGGAACTGCCCTGCCTGGTTTCAGAAGCTGTAACCCCCACAAGGCTAAGGCTGAGGGAGTAACCTTTCGACCGTAGTAAACCACTTAGGACACAGAGCTTATCTCCCTGGCAGGAGCACAGTTTCTGCTCCTTTTACTTCATCCATTACTGACCCCCAATGCTTGGTCAGTTAGTCAATGTCAGGTAAGATTCCCCAAGGGGGGAATGACCTAAGATGGGCACGATCATGTGGGAGGCCCCCAAGGAAGGACTTGGGGGGCTACAGCAAAAGGAGGTGATGGGCCCTCACCTCTTGGCTTTGACAAAGCCTGAGTCCTCATTCTGTCTGGGAGAAGTCTCCTAATCTCTTGGCTGCCTTACTTCCCCTGCCTGAGTTAAGCCTGAAACAATGACAGAGGGTGGTGCAGCCCTGTGCTAGAAAGGGTGAGTTCCCTAGGGCAATCAGGCCTAAGAAAGAATATGTAAAATCCTGTGAAACCTGCTTTGTTTAGAAAGCTCTCAATTAAATGATAAGGGTCCAAGCAAGAAGTGAGTTTGTTCCTCAAAGTTTTATAGCTCTTTAGCTATCTGACCCTGACTCAAAATAGGCCTTCAGAGTTCTTTGTTATCTATTGTTTGATCCTTTTGCCTGACAATGATTAATGAGCTTTATCAGTATCCTTGTGCAAACAAGCCCAATAAAAGCCCATTGAGGGAAAGGCTCAGGGCCCTTCTCCTCAGAGAGATTGGCCACCTTTCCTCCCCAAGCAGATCATGTCTTGGTAGACTTATTCTAATCCATGGTGGCTGGGGGGAGGCCTTGTGGGCAGAGCCTGCCCACAATCTTCCTCCCTGTTCATCCTTTATTCTTCATGAAAATGTGATACTCAAATGAAAGTTCTGAAGAAATATTGACTTTTCTCCTCGCCTAAGAATTTTTAAAGCTTAAGTTCGTTCAGTTTAAGGTATGATATTAGAAAAAAGGTGAAACTAATAAAAATTCATCATTTTTTAGGTGGTAGGCAAAAACCCCAGCCCTATACTATTAATATGACAGTGTGAATATATTATGAGGAAATATTTCCCTTCAGCTTATTGCATCATTCCTTTATGATTGGAGGACAGAGCGGATGGAAGAGAGAGATAGAGAGAGAAAGAAGGATAAAAGAAAAAAGAGTTTAGAAGAGAAAAAAATAAAGGAAAGAAGAGAGGGTGGAGGACAGGAGCAGGAGGAAGAAGGAAGGAAGGAAGAGAGGAAGGAAGGAGAGACAAAGGAGGAGACAGGGTAGAGGGCTGGAGGGTGGGAGAGAGAAATGAAGAGTTTTTGAGTGATAAATTGCCTTCATCTGAATTGGAACCATTTTACTGGTGATCATGAATAAACTCTCACAAGTCACCTCCTACATATTCACTTAAACAACTTGACAAAACACGACAGGTTTGATCCTCCCACTTGCTATACAGGAATTTTCAAAGAGAGAATTGATGTCACTAGTTCAAACTATACTTATGCAAGCTGAAGAGAAGTGGCAGCTTGGCACAAAATCAGACAGGGTTAATGATAGTGAAGCTGGTGGGCTAACAAATGTGGGCCGGGCGATCTTTAAATAGCTCTTTGGAAGGCTGGCTGCTGAAATGCTAGGTAAAATCATGCATTCGTTAAAAAGGAAAATAAAGTATACATTATAATTAAGAAAAGAAAACAGCCTTTAGAAAGTAGACTCTGTCTTAATTTGCAAATCCCTGGCTTTCAGAAGCAAAATAAACTTTTCCAAAACAGACTTTTTTATCTTATAGTTTTAGCATTTACCAAACTAAGATAATTAGGTTCAAGTTTTCCCTCTAGTCTGCAAAATGTATGGTCTTTAATTTGACATGTAGCTGATTTTGCCACTAAAAAAAAGACTACATAAAAAAACAGTAAAAAAATAGCTTGGTTATTTACATAAATAAATTTATATTTTATTGTTCTGTTCAAGTCAGCATACTTAAATGTTTGTGGTGCTTCACTAGTATACATTTGAAGGTAATTGGACAGATCTACCCAGATGAAATTGGACATACAATTGTACCAATGCAGGACACTGCTGCTAACTATGCTTGATCATCACTAAGTAGGTTAGTTGAGTTTATTCTGTTATGAACTATATGCTGTTTCTTCATTTTTTATATTAAAAAGAAAGCATTTCAAAGATATTTAAGCCATGTGAACTAAGTTAATGTAAAATTTATTTAAAATAGAGAAAAGCAGGTTGGAATCTCATAAATTTGACCTACTTAACATTTGGAAGTAATTGCTCATCTACTCAAAGATGCCGCTTTTCTGCATTTTAGCTTTTGGGTGTTAACTTCTATTAAAAGAAGGGCAATATTAATTGTCAAATAATAGAAGCAACTCATTAATAGGAAAACTGTGTCATTAAGGTAAAATCTTTATTGTGTCACTCCTAACATGAAAAGAAACATAAGATTTACGTTTCTGATCCATGACTCTCATGAATGGCAATCATTTTGCCTAACCAATTTTATTTTGCCACTGCTGAGCACAGTACTATTAATCATATTAAAAATAACAAATATCTGAAAAGAAACCAGATAAATAGAAGTTATAGCATTATATCTCTTTACTATTTCTAAACTCAGCATTGCTAAGTTAATATTTGCAATTGTCTCCAATGTAACAAAGTTTTTCAGAGGAAAGGCTTGATAGGACCTTTTGATTTAAATAGCTTTTGAGGCATATTTTCTCTAAAGATATGAATATGCACTTTGAGAACTCCCGGAAAGATGTCAGTGACCACAGCTAAGCAATAAATTAGTGTTTTCAATGTTTTTAGAAAGGTCTGGTACTGTATACCAATAAGTTGGCTAACCTCCTGCTTGACTTGAATAAGAATTTCTAAACTATATATACACCAAATTTTCTAGTGCATATTCTGGTAGAAATATACTTTCACTGGGTTTTGCTATTCTTTATGGACACTATATGCTAAAGCCCAGAAAACTCAAGCTTTTTAGGATACTTTTTGAATGATTGAGTAAAATTTACCTATTCCATTCTATTGTAATTCTTGAATTTACTGTCATTTAATTTTCAACAAGGATGTAAAGACAATTTAATGGAAATAGAATACTTTTTTTAGCAAATGATGCCTGGACAAGTGGATATCTATGTGCAGAACAATGCTTCTGGATCCCTTTCTTGAACCATACATATAAATTAATTCAGCATTGATCATTGACCTAAATGAAAATATAATACTCCCTGAAGAAAACTTAGTTGTAAATCTCATGGCTGTGGGTAAGGCAAAATTATCTTACATATGACACACACATACACATTAAAAAATAATAAGAGAAAAAGAAGACAAATTACATTTCACCAAAATTTTAAAATGTGGCTTCAAAAAAATAAAATATTGAAATAAGTCACATATTGGAAGAAATATTCGCAAATCACATTGGGTAAGAGATTTGTAGGCAGAATATGTATAGAAATTTTGTAGCTCAACAGTAAAAACACAAATAGTTAAGTTAAAAAATGACAGAGAATTAGAATATACATTGCACTAAAGATGATACACAAATAGAAAACAAGCTACAAATAAATACTCAACACTTCTATCCATTTGAGAACTGAAAATCAAAATGACAATGAGATATCACTTCACACCTACTGCAATGGATATCATCAAAAAGACAATCTTAGATTACTACTACATTTATTTGGAAATGTGAAATGGTATAGGCTTCATTGGAAACTAGTTTGGCAGTCTCTCAAAAACTTAAACATGGAGTTACAGTGTCACAACACTGACTCCTAAGCACATACCAAGAGAAGTGAAATTGTATATCCACACAAAAACTTGTACATGAATGTTAGTAACAATATTACTCATATGAGCCAGAAAGTGATAAAAATACTTGATGCCCATTAACTGATGAATCATAAAAACAGTAGTATATCAATAAAGTAGAATATTACTTTGTGGTAAAAATGATACAGTGCTGATAGCTACTGTGACATAGGCAAACCAAAACTATGTTAAATCCAAGAAGCCAGAGATGAAACCAAATGTTTCATGATTCTAAATACATGAAATGTCCAGATTAACAAAATCTATATGTGGAGAAATTAAAATAGTGAAATAGAAATTATCTAGGATGGAAAAAGGGGATAATGGAAAATGATTGCTAATGGGTAAGCTTATTTTGGGGGAGTTGGTAATTAAAATATTTTAAACAGAATGTGGTGGTAAGTGCACAGTTATTTATATTTTTTATTTATTGATTTTAGAAAAAAAGAGGAAGGATGAAAGAGAGAAAGAGAAAAACTTTTTTTTGTTATTACACTTTTTAATGCATTTGTTGGTTGATTCTTGTATTTATCCTGAGCTAGACTGAACCTGAAACCTTGGCATATTGGAAAGACTCTCTGACCAACTGAGCTACCTACCCATGACCTATAATTATTTAATATATTAAAATACATTGAACTGTTCATTTAAAATGGGTAGATCTTTTCATATGTGAATTATATCTCAATACAATTGTTAAACTAAACAAATACAAACTCACATACATACAAAAATGAAATTTGATAATTAAATTTCACTATACAAGTAAATTTCCATAATGTTTATAAAATCATTAAAAAGAATTGGAGTAGAAAATAGACATACATAGAAAATATTAACAAAGTCAAAAGCTGAATCTTTGAAAAATAATTGAAAAAGAGAAAGACTCATCAAGGAAAAATAGAGAAACATTGCCCTAATAAATGTTATTGCCATCCACCAATTTGCTCTTATATAAAATATGCAGATATCATAATGACTCCATCGCTCTCAGTCTCTAAGGCCAATGAGTAATGAAAGTCATTACTAGAAGGTACAAACACATAACACTCAGAGGCTGGTATCAAACATTGGAGACTATATATAATTATATATATATATGCACACGCATATATACATATGTCTCAGATTGTTTCATTCTAATGTTGCCATAAGTAATTCATATACCTTATACTAATAACACTGATGTTGTTCTACTTTATTTTTCCTCATAAATTGTTTCTGGGTTGAGTGCATTATATATTGACTGTATATATGGATTTCATCCAATAGAAATGCAAAGTGAATAATCCATAGTTTTTTAATGTTTGATATAACATTTTGCAGTGTGTTCAACTACTCATGTATGAGAATGCACTGTAAAGAACACTAAATAAGACACAACTTTCTTGGCTTTTCTAAGGTCAAAATCAAATAGTTGCAATTCTTTATTTTTATTGGATTTGCACATGTATGTGTGTATGTTGTTTGTATGTGTATTGTTATACATCTAGTTTGCCCGTGTTTCAGTTTAGTGTCTATTATTTATTGATCTTAAAAATATTTTATTGCATGTATTAAGATCATGTATATTTCAAATTGTTTCCCAACTTAATGTCTCTTCATTTTATGTATGTATCAAACACAGTATAATTTACTTTGGGAAAATATGTATCAAAAAGGTCATGAGCATGATTAGAAAACAATTAACTAGAACCAGATAGAAAACAAAATAATACAAACAAATCTGTTAGAATCTCTAATTAATGCCATACTTATAGCTATACATATGCCTAAAATGGCTATGTGTATCTATCAAGTTTGTATCTTTCATCTTTTAACTAACAAGCATATTTATCTTGAATATCTGGAAGACATAACCAGCTAAAACCATATAAGTTGGAAGAGAGAAAGCTCTGTAAGTGTCCTTGACAATCATTACTCATAATACCTCCCCAGAATATTTAGAAACATTTAAAGCTATTTAAAATGAATATATATTTAGAAATATGTTACTAGTTACTTTCACTATTTGTTTTAGAGAAATAATTTTCAGTTATTAGGAAAAGTACTCCATATTGTCACTTTAGTTTTTATTTTACTTTTTAGACATGTCTAATAGTGGTACAACAGTAATAGAATTAATACTAAAGAAATCTATCTATTTTGAATTTTTGTAGCCCTCTGGCTGATTATAACACATGTTGCTTACTAAAGATGGAGTTGGTTGAATTTATATTCCCTCATAGGTATTCTTGTAGACTGCATATTTCTATATGCAGTCATTTTGTGAGCTTCTGGGAGCCATGAAGAACAAGGGTGAGATCTTGTAATAATGGAATGTGTGGGTCAAAACTGACAGTATTAGATAATCATGTTAACAAATTTTAGTGGTCAGCTGGGTAAGCCTGAAAAATGTCAGACAGGACCTATGTGAGCACATCACAAAGCAGCATTACTTAGGCTGTGAGACAGCTTTGCATGAGACCTGGCTGATGCTGAGCACTCAATACTAAGCTCCTCATATGCAAATTGTATTTATCTGTGTATCTCCAATGGCAAGTACAGTAACAATAGCATATAGAAAGTAATCAAACCATTTACTCAAGTGATTTTTTTGTAACAATAGCATTTTAAATTACCTTATGTACCTTTTGTAACCTTATGAAGGCTAGTTGTTATTAAAATTAACAGATTAGAATAAACTATCAAGAGAATATTCAGTTCATTGTTGATAAAATATTTTCTATTTTATGACGAGACTATTTAAAAATGAGATATCATATCCTGTTTCTAAAATGTCAAGAAAATATATTTTCTCATCTAAATCTATACAAACATTAAATACATGATTTTTGAAAAATAACCAGAAAAATCTCATTTGCTATTTTTGCCCAAATTTATGTAGCAAAATTAGTAGCAAAATTACTCCCCAGAAAACCGATCTCTGCATATAAGGATTAATTACAGCCTAATTTTCCTTTGCACTGATTAAATGCTATGAGCTCATGTAAATGGTTATGGGATAGATTAATGAATAGCACTGATTTTGCTGTAAAATATAATAGATAATAGTGCTTCACCCTACTCTATTTCATTATATAATCTTTGGGTCAACATATTCCATCCTGTAAATGCTGACAAAATAGACCATTGCCTGAGAAAGACAACTACTTACATTGTAGATTGATTTATTTTGTTTCGATTAAATAAGTGATGGCAACTGAGTATTAAAGATTAGGTAAGGAGAAGGTTACTATGATATCCTAGTTACTTCACATCATTTTGCTATTATCATCAGTCATTTAAGGAAATAGAGCCAAAGGAAAAGGAAGCTAGAAATCACTTAGCTTAAATGGAAAGGATACTTCCTTTGGGGAAAGAAGATGAGAGGAGTGGGAGGAAGTAGGAGGAGCCTCAGGAAAGAAGGATTTCTTTTCTGCTGTTAGACTAATGAATATCATTTGCAAACCTCAAGCCTGAAATAAAAAGCTAATAAACTAAAAGTGGGAGAAATTATTTCAAATGTTAATAAACCTAGAAGAATGTCAGGCATATTCAGGGGTGTATTTTGTGGTATTGCATATTGACATCTTGCATCCCTTAAAAATATCTCTTACTGAAAGATGTACTTTCTCATCTTTCAGAAAGATATATACACTTTTAAGATTTTTAAGTAGAATATTTATGTAGCTTCAAAACAGAAAAAAATAACATACATGCACACATTTGGTTAATTAATATATGTATTAGTTAACAAAAGTTACATGCTATCCGTTTTCAAAATTATTGCTATTGTATTTTTCACATTATATTTTTTAAACTTAATTTTTCTGAAACATCTATAATGATTTCCCTTTCTTCTTATATGTTGCTAGAGTCTGCTTTCTTAATCTGTTACTAGGTGTCTATCAATTTTATTAATCTTTTTAAAGAATGATATCTAGGTTGTTTTTACTTTAGTTCATTAATGTGGGCTTTTTCTCATCTATTTCATTGCTTTCTTTACTTATCTTTATATTCTCCTTTCCACTTAAATTATCTCTTTAGCTTCATGATATAAAAACAGGTAGAAAATTAGGTCATATATTTTCAATCTTTCACAGAAATATAATTTAGGGACTTTTTAATAACCATTTGCTCTAGTCAGGGAACACACACTATGATTTCAATAATTTACATTTGTTTAGAATCAATATGGGGTTCATTATAAAGTCAGTTTTGCTGAATATTCTTTATATACTTATAAACATTGGGCACTTTATGGTTGCTATATGCAGCCATACAACGTGTTTTACATATGTCAATATATTTAATTTTTCTGGTGATTACATTCAGTTACTGAAAAACATTATGTTAAAATCCTTAATGGTGTTTGTGAATCTGTCCATTTTTCATTTTAGCCTGCCATTACCTGCTTTTTAATTATTTTTCATTGAATTGAAATTCACAAAAAATAAAATTACCATTTTAAAATATACTTTTTAGAGGAAGTTAGTACATTAACAATGTATATAACCTCTATAAATATCTATCTATATGCATAAACATATATATTAATCACTCCAAGAGAAAACCTAGTGCCCGTTAAGCAGTTACTATCTATTCACTGCTTCCACCAGACTCCAACAACCACTAATCTGCACTCAGTTGCTTTGAATATACCTATTCCACATGTTTCATAGAAACCAAGTCATAATATATGGCCTTTATTTTCTGGCTTATTTCAGTTAGTATTTTTTGATAAATTAATAAACAATATTATTTCATTTTATGACTATTACACTATATATGCATCACATTTTATTTATCTGTTTATCTATTAATAGACATGGGTTGGGTCCATCTTTTGCCTAATATGAGAAAGGATGCTATGAAAATTTATGTGTAGCATTTGAGTAGCTATTTTCAGTTCTTTGGGGTATATACCAAGGAGTAAAATTATTGGATTACATGATAATTATATATTTAATTTTTATAGAAACTCTCAAAATGCTTCAACAGAGAGTATATCATTTTACATTGCCACCAGAAGTGCATGAAGGTCCTTATTTTTTCCATTCCTCACCTAAGATGTTATATTTTAGGTATTATTATATTGATATTCTAGCAAATATGAAGTAGTAGCTCATGATAGTTTTCATTTTTATTTATCTAATCAATATTGACATGTAGTTTTAGGAGTTGCAGATGTTTGTTTATATGTAGAAAGCTCTATAAATTAATTTTTATGAAGTCTGCATACTTAGTCATTTGTGGTCTCTAAAGTCACTGTTTTTTTAGTTTGTGGTCAGCTAGTGTTTTGATATGGATTTCCATGAATGCCTAAAGAAATGAAAAAAGAGAGAAAAGGAAGGGAAGGAAGGTAGGAGAAAGGAAAAGGAAAGGTGGGGAAGAGGAGAGGAGAAAAGAAGACAAGAAAAGAGAAATGGGAAGGGAAGGGAAGGGAAGGGAAGGGAAGGGAAGGGAAGGGAAGGGAAGGGAAGGGAAGGGAAGGGAAGGGAAGGGAAGGGAAGGGAAGGGAAGGGAAGGGTAGGAAAGGGAAGACACAAAAGAAAAAAATTCTCTCCCAGTCTCAGTAGGGAGACTCTCTGTGCTGGGGTATTTCTTCACTTGCTTCGGCATTTATCATTCTGCCTAAACTTCTGTTTTCACTGAGACTAGGAAGCAACCAGAGGAGCCCTGGCTAGTGTGGCTCAGTGGATTGAGCACCAGACTGTGAAGGGTCCCTGGTTCGATTCCCCATCAGGGCACATGCCTGGGTTGAAGGCCAGATCCCTGGTAGAGGGTGCACAAGAGGCAACCACCCATTGATGTTTCTCTCCCTCTCTTTCTCTCTCTGTTCCCCTATCTCTAAAAATAAATAAATAAAATCTTTTTAAACAATACAATCAAAAGAGAAAAGATTAAGGTATTCTAAGACAGGAAGAAACATTCCCAACTTGGAACATGGATTTCTGTCTTTAAGATAAATATCATGCCAGGGAGAAGGGAGGGTAAGGACAAGAAAAAAAGGCCAGAAATTTTTCTATCATATTTCTAAACTGAAGACTCTTCATGAAACATTTAGATTATTGTAGTCAAAGGGAGAAAATTAGGTTCAACTTAGATATATAGTTGTATTGCAAAGAAATAAGATGGAGGTGATAAATATGAGACTAAAAGCACCAGATACAGGGTGGGGCAAAAGCAGATTATAGTTGTGAGTATATGAAACATAGAGTTTATTCTTATATTATTATTTATTAATTATTTTCCATAAGAAAAACTGTAAACTTACTTTTGATCTACCCTGCATATTATTAACATACAATTCTATGAGGGAAGTGAAATGGAAATAGAATTCAAAAAGACATAAGGGCCCTGGCTGGTGTAGCTCAGTGGAGTGAGTGCTGGCCTGCAAACCAAAGGGTCACAGATTTGATTCCCAGTAGAGGGCACATACCTGGGTTGTGTGAATACATTGAATATTAATACATTCATTCATAACAACATCTGTATCATGGGAATACCAGAAGGAGAAGAGAGTGAGCAAAGGGTTGGGAATTTATTTGAAGAAATAATGATGAAAAACTTACCTAATCTGGTGAAAGAAAAAGATACACAAGTCCAGGAAGCTCAGAGAGTCCCAAACAAGTTGGATCCAGAGAGGCCTACACTGAGACACATCAGAATTAAAATGACAAGGCTGAGAGACAAGGAGAGAATCTTAAAAGCCACAAGAGAAAAACACATAGTTACATACAAGGCAGCACCAATTGGACTGTCATTTGATTTCTCAAAAGAAACACTTCAGGCCCAAAGGGAGTGGCATATAATGGAAAGCAATGACCAACAACAAAGGGTACTTAACTCAGCAAGGCTATCATTTAAAATCAAAGGAGAAACAAGGATCTCCCCAAACAAGAAAAAGCTAAAGGAGTTTATTAACACCAAACTAGTACTGCAACAAAAGTTAAAGGGCTCACTTTTAGAAGAAAGAAAAGAGAAAGAAAAAAAACAGAAAGAGTCTAACAGTAAAATAGCATTAGGTATGTATCTATCAATAATCACCTTAAATGTAAATTACTTAAATGTTCCACCCAAAATACATAAGGTAGCTGAATGGATAAGAATACAAGACCCATCTATATGTTGCCTCCAAGAGATCCATCTCAGACCAAAAGGTACACACAAACTAAAAGTAAAGGGGTGGAAAAAGATAGTTCATGCAAATGGAAAGGAAAAAAATAGCTGGGGTAGCAGTACTTATATCCAACAAAACAGACTTTAAAACCAAGGCTGTAGTAAGAGGCAAAGAAGGACACTACATAATGATAAAAGGAACAATCCAAAAAGAGGATATAACCCTAGTAAAGATTTGCATACCCAACATAGGAGCATGTGGGTATGTGAAGCAAATCTTAATGGACAAAAAGGGGGACACCAACAGAAACACAGTCATAGCTGGGGATTTTACACCACATTGACTTCAATGGATAGATCTTCCAGACAGAAAATCAACAAGGAGACAGCAGCCTTAAACAACACAGAAGAGCAAATAGATTTAATTTATATCTTCAGATAATTTCATCCCAAAGCAGCAGAATATACATACTTTTCAAGTGCACATGGAATGTTTTCTATGATAGACCACATGTTAGGATGCAAAACAAGTCTCAATAAATTTAAGAAGATTGTAATCATATCAAGCATCCTCTCTGACCACAATGCTGTGAAACTAGAAATCAATCAAAAGAAGAATGTCAAAAAACATGCAAAGACTTGGATGCTAAACAATGTTATTAAACAGTGAATGGGTCAACAATGAGATCAAGGAAGAAATCTAAAGATTCCTTGAAACAAACAAAAATGAGGATACAACAATCCAAAATCCATGGAACACTGGGAAAGCAGTCCTAATAGGGAAATTCATCACAATAGAAGCCCATCTCAAAAAAAAACAAACAAAAAAATAACAAGAAAAAGCTCAAATAAACAATCTAATGTCACACTTAAAAGAACTTGAAAAACAAACAAAGCCCAAAGCTAGTACAAAGGATGGAACAATAGAGATCAGAGCAGAAATAATTGAAAAAGAATCTAAAAAAAGGATACAAAAGTTCAATGAATACAAGAGCTGGTTCTTTTAAAAAATAAAGATTGACAAACGTTTAACCAGACTCATCAAGAAAAAAAGAGAAAAGGCCCAAATAAATTAAATCAGAAACAAAAGAGGAGAAATAACATCTGACACTGAATAAATACAAAAGATTATAAGAACATATTATGAACAACTGTATGCCAACAAACTAGACAACCTGTACAAAATGAATAAATTCTTAGAAACATACAATCTTCTGAAACTAAATCAGGAAGAATCAAACAATCTGAATGAACACATTGTATTTAGTGAAACTGAAACAGTAATCAAACAACTCCCAACCAACAAAAGTCCTGGACCAGGTGGTTTTACATGCAAATTTTACCAACCATTCTGAAAAAACTAACACCTCTCCTTTTCAAATTATTTCATAAAATTAAAGAGGTGGGAAGCTCCCAAACTCATTTTATGAGGACAGAATTATCCAAATTCCAAAACCAGATAAAGACACTACAAAGAAAGAAAACTGTAGGTCAATATCCCTGATGAACATAAATGCTAAAATCCCCAATGAAATATTAGCAAACCAAATATGGCAATGCATCAAAAAGATCATGTCCAAGTAAGATTCAGAATTTAAGGTTGGTAGAACATTTGCAAATCAATAAATATGATTCAGCACATAAACAAAATGAAGGATAAAAACCATATGATTATATCAATAGTTACAGAAAAACATTTCATAGAATCCAGTAGCCATTTAAAATAAAACTCTCAACAAAGTGGGATTAGAAAGAACATGCCTAAATATAATAAAGACCATATATGACAAACCTACTGCCAGTGTCATACTTCACGGGCAAAAACTACAACTTTTCCCCTTAAGATCAGGAAGAAGATAGGATTGTCCACTTTCACCTCTCTTATTCAACATAGTACTGGAAGTCCTAGCCACAGCAATCAGACAAGAAGAAATAAAAGGCATCCAAATTGCAAAGTAAGAAGTAAAACTGTCATTATTTGCAGATGACAATATACTGTACATAGAAAACCCCAAATATTCCATCAAGAAACTATAAGAACTGGTAAATGAATTCAGCAAAGTAGCAGGATACAAATTAATATCCAAAAATCAGGTGTGTTTTTATATGCCAATAATGAACTAACAGAAAGGAAAATTAAGAAAACAATCCCATTCACAATTGCTACAAAAAAGAATAAAACACGTAGGAATAAACCTAACCAAGGATGTCAAAGACCTGTACTCAGAAAATTATAAGACAGTGAAGAAAGAAATAGAAGAAGATACAAATAAATGTAAGCACATATCTTGTTCATGGATAGGAAGAAGTAACATCATTCAAATGTCCATACTACTCAAAGCAATCTACAGATTCAGTGCGATTCCTATCAAGATTCCAATGATGTATCTCACAGAAAAAGAATAAATATTTCAAAAATGTATATGTAACCACAAATGGCCCCATATAGCAACCATAATCTTGAGAAAGAAGTACAAATTTGGAGGAATCATGCTATCTAATAAAAAGCTATATGATAAGGCCATAGTAATCAAAACAGCATGGTACTGGCATAAAAATAGACACATAAATCAGTGGAACAGAACAGGGAGCCTGGAAATAAGCCCATACCTTTATAGTCTATTGATATTTGACAAAGGAAGCATGCACATACCATGGGCTAAAAATAGTTTATTAAATAAATGGTGTTTGGAATCTTGGGCAGATACATGCAGGAAAATGAAATTAAACCATCTTCTTACACCACACATAAGAATACGTTCAAAATGAATCAAAGACTTAAATGTCAGACCTGAAACCACAAAAATCATAGAAGAAAGTATAGGCAGCAAAATCTCAGACATTGCTTATAGCAATATTTTGTTGGATATATCTCCCCAGACAAGGAAAACCAAAGAAAAAATAAACAAATGGTACTACACCAAACTGAAATGTGTCTGCACAGCAAAGGAAATCATCAACAAAATAAAAGACAACCTACAGAATGGGAGACCATATTCACCAATATATTTGATAAGGGGTCAATACTCAAATTTATAAAGAACATACAAAACTCAACACCAAAAAACAACTAATTATCCAATTAAAAAATGGATAAAGGACCCGAGTAAACACTTTTTCAAAGAGGACATACACAAAGTCAATAGACATATGAAAATATGGTCAACTTCTCTACTCATCAGAGAAATGCAAATTAAAACTGCAATGAGATATCATCTCACACCTGTCAATATGGGTATCATCAATCAATAAAAAAAAAAAACGCTGTTGAGGATGTGGAGAAAGGGGACACTTTTGCACTATAGTGAGAATGCAGATTGGTACAACCACTGTGGAAAGCAGTATGGAGATACCACAACAAATGGAAATCGATCTGCCTTTTGACCCAGCAATCCCACTTCTGGGGATATATTAGAAGGATCCAAAACACTAATTCAAAAGAACATAAGCACATTATGTTCACTTCAGCATTATTTCCAATTGCCAACATATGGAAGCAGCCCAAGTGTCCATCAATCAAATACCATATGATTTCACTCATATGTGGAATCTAATGAACTGAAGTAACAAGAAAAAGAGGGACAGACTCATAGATGGGGGAGTAGCATAAAAGGTACTGTGTGTGGGGGGTGGTGTGGAAATGGAGAGATTGAGCAAAAAGGAAAAAGTGTTCCTGGGCATGGAGAGCAGTGTGGTGATGCCAAGGGGTGGGGACAGGTATAAGGGGACTAAATGGTAAAGGAAAAAATACAACAAAATTAAATAATAAAAAAAGAGTGATCTGACCATTTCATTTTTAAAATGCCAAAATATACATGTTGGGATTAAATCTTTTGCTACCATTTAAACTCACATAGATAGGAAATGTTCATATTTAGCTCTTAAGATGTTTAAGGGGCTTCCTAGTGTTTGCATGACCTTTAACTGTGTACTCAAGCAAAATTGTTGGAAGACCCCACTTCTCTTCATTATTGTAACTGTGGTAGTGCACATAAGCCCTTTCTGTGTGGAAGTATGGACCTGAACCCTCTGTTGCACCTGAGCAAATAATGCCTTTCTTTAGAATTGCTGATGACTCCTGGATGGTTCCATATTGTGTTTGGGACCCCAATTAAATTGACAGAAGTTTTATCCGCATGCTATGCAGAGGAGATTAAGATTCAGACTTGGGTAGAAAGGATGGCTCTTTTAGTTTAAATATAAAGAGTAAAATTAGGCTATCTGAGGTGAGGAAGCACACATAGAAACAGAAAAATGTATATCTACAAATTTTATCCTTTTGTTGACAGTTTTCCTTTTATTTCAGTAAATGCGCTCTCATTTCTTCAGAATTTGGTATTCGCACATGGAGATACTTATTCTGAAATGATACTATTCTATATGGTTTTCTTATATCCAAAGCAAATATAAGATTTTTTGTTTTATTTTGTTTTGTTTTTCAAATAGGGCACTTATGAACACTCAGTGCGGTGAAGGCAGGTACACTCATAAATCACCCATCATAAAATGTGCAAACGCCTTGAAAGAGTCTTGAGAAAAATTCACTGAAGCTGAGCACAGCCTCTCCCAACAATACCAGCTGGAACAATGATACACTGTTTGCAGATAACAGTTTTAAAAGGGAGCTATGTGCACTTATCATGTGTACATAGAAAACCCTATAGATTCCACCAAAAACTATCAGGCCTAATCAGTGAATTTGGCAAAATGGTGGAATAAAAAGTCAATGTTCAAAATTCTTTAGTCTTTGTCTTTTAGTACAGAATATGTCCACTGTGTCTGGAAAGGCTTAAGCCAGATTCTGGTTGGGTTACTTTCAGGGTATGTGATATTGGTATGATGGATTTTATTTTTCACTCTGTGTTTGGATTTAAGTAGAGTCTCTGCCACTTGCTAATAATTTCTTCAGCTTTAAATAATTTGATACTTCTTTAAGTTTGTTTTCTACTCTATGAAAACATTGATAATATCTCTCTTACTTGATCTTGCTAGTATGTGATTAGATACGCCACCTATTTTGTTTAGCATACTGCTCTAATCTACTTAGTATACTGCTTGACAAATATTGAACACTCAGTATATAGTTCATTTATGAACAGTGCTATAATTATATTCATTGACAATCGTAGAAAAGTTTCAGGATCATTTTAATATCATGTCTTAGAGAAAAAAAATTAAACATGGCATCTATATAGGGTTGAACAGTCAATTTTACTAACTTAAACTGAGGGCTACCACTAATTTTAGATCTAAAAGTATTGCTCGAATTACCCTGAGACAGGTTCACATCTCAGAACATCAGGGGTTTTAATATCATAAAACTTTTATTTTATTCCAACTTGGACACAATAACTAAGTGGTGACAAATTTGTAAATCATTTATTATATTGTACACTTATTTTCATTGTCGTTAATTTTTCACACAATGACAGATTGAATGAGCTATTTCTGTCTAATTTGACAAATGTAACAGTTTACTGGGCCAAGTGCTTAGAGAGTTGCAACGAGAGATTTTTAACTTCAGTGTCAAGATCCTGTTGCTGCCCTAGGCTATTCACCTCTTTTCAACAGCAAGGTCACCCAGAGAGTCACCTGCCTTTTGGATGTGCAAACTTCTTGCCAGAAAAGGGGCTTGGAATTCTTACAGCTGGTCAAAAAGGGCAAAGTATCTCAATATTCTGCTTGAAACACACACACACTTTTTGTTTCCTACACAGTTGACTTACATCTTCATAATAACTAGTCTTGTTACTTTTGCCTCTGAGAATATTTGTCTTGCCTAATTGGCACTGGAGACCATGACTATGCTTAAATCATCCCCAGCCAGAACACATACACAATATGATTTTGGCAAGGTATTTGAGCAAAATTTATGTAATGTACATTATTGTCCTTTTATTGGCTCACAGACTCTTGTTTTTACTCATCTATACGTGTTGCTTTTGTGTACTTGACTTCCTGCCATACAATTTTTCTAGCAGATATATGTATAATCTGTCTGCCAAATCTGTGCTCTCTCTTGCCAAATTGTTATATTGTGTATTATGTATGCTATTACATTTTTCCAACATGTCATTTCCATTCTTATTTTTTAATACTATTTTAAAAACTAATGATATTATTAGTAAAAAACAAGTGGTTAGCAAATGCACAGATTTAGACAGCCAAGATATCAAAGAAGTATGGTATTCAGCCTGAATATTCTCATATATTTACATAGGAAGGAAGTCGTATTCCTTGTCTTCAGGCTTCTGTTTTCTGACTTATAATACAAGCATCAAAAGGCACAAAAGTAAATAACAGCTTCAGCCTTGGCAGTTTATGAAGACTGGGATACATTTTACTGGCAATAGTCCACGTATTTTGGGGGTCTAGTTTAAACTATGCCACAGATCCCTTGCCTTTGCTTTGCAGATTTCTCCCTGATAATCCCTTTTGCTATATTGTCTCAGGTTATCATTCTGTATTTCTACTTCATTTTTCTTTTTCTCAGCATGCTAATTTCTGTCTAAAACTGTAATTTTCCAGTGAACTTCAGCACTGGTGGAAAGAAAAATAAAATTCTCTTCTACTGTGCAGAGTTCAGTTTAGAATGTTTTTCTTTTATTGGGGTACAGGTTTCAAGTGTATAGCTCAATAAAACAGCTTCTGCACACCATATCATGTGCCCACCTCACTAAGCGAAGTCCCTTCCTGCCCCTATTTCTCTGCTTTGCCCACCTCCACTCCACCTACATCCTGCCACCTTTTACTTCTGGCTATCACTGTACTGTTGTCTGTGTCTATGAATTACATACACACATGTGCATATATGTACATATATATACAGGCACATACATACACATATATACACATGTGTATATCTTTCATCCAGTCCCCCGACTGCCACCCCTCTGACAGCTGTTAGTTTGTTCCCTGTATCCACACCTTTGTTTCTGTTTTGTTCTTTAGTTTATTTTTTTCATCACATTCCACATATGTGAGATCATATAGCCTTTGTCTTTCTCTGACTGGCTTATTTAATTTCACATTATCATCTCTAGGTCTATCCATGCTGTCGCAAAAGGTAAGATGTCTTTTTTTATTTTTAATGGATGAGTAGTAGTAAATTGTGTAAATATACCACAGCTTTTTTATCCATTCACATACTGATGGATACTTTGGCTGTTTTTAGATCTTGATTATTGTAAATAATGCTGAAATAAACGTAGGGGTGCATATATTCTTTCAAGTTTTTAGTGCTGTAGGTTTCTTAGAATATTCCCAGAGGTGGGATCACTTGGTCAGAAGAAATTTCTATTTTTAATTTTTTGAAAAAACTCCATACTACTTTTCAAGGTAACTACATGAATCTGAATTCCCATGAACAGTGCTTGAGGATTCCCTTTTGTCCACATCCTCAACAAAACTTGTGGTTTGTTAATTTATTGGAAACAGCCATTCTGATTCTTGAGTGACTCCAGATTCTCTGAAAGAGCTTCCTCTAAGTGGTGAGGAAGATCTTTTGGGGCTGCAGGCTCAGATTGTGATGTGAGAGGACAATGGAAATAAGGGCTATAATTTAAGGATTGTTTTAAGCATTTTAAAATCTGGAAACTTGTTTGGACTGGCTTATCCAATGGGAAAATTGGGTATACCCAAGGCAGAAATAGAGTTCACAATGGCAGCATGCTCACTAATCCCAGCTTTCCAGTGTTCTTCATCTATGAACTCTTTCATTTTACAGTAGGTCTATTTTACAGTAGTTCTATTGTTCTTCCCACTTTAGAGGTTAGCAATCCAAATCCAGAGAGGATATCTAATTTATTTAACGTTATGCAGCTAACAGGTAGCCAAGGCAGAATCTGAATTCTGACAATTGCCTGCCCAACAGCACGTGCTGTTAATAGCTGTTTAACTTTTTATTGTAACCAAAATGCAGCTTTGGCTGCCTGTCTCAGTGAAAGCTAAACTTGTGAGATAGGTGCTGATGGAAAGGAAATAGTTTTACTCAGGTTCTGCAACCTGGAACAATGGTGGACTTGTGTCTCAAAGACTATCTTCTTTCTGCTCAAGTCCACAATTCTTACAGGGTCATGGAGTGGAACGCTTCTTTCCTACCCAATTATCTGGCTTGCTTTTGGCATGCTCAGGTCCTATCTATTCATCTTTCTAGCTTTTGGCCCACATGGAACATGCCCACTCATTTTTCTAGCTTTGTTGCACTCAGTGTATGAACTGCACCCTTGTGACATCTTAGCCAACGTGGTAGACTCCCTGGCACTCCAAGACTGTCTATCTTGGTAGGGGCATCCCACCTAGGGCCTATGGGCAGCATGTAGCCCAGGGGGCTGTGAATGCAGCCCAGCATAAAGTCGTAAATTTACTTAAAATATTATGAGATTGTTTTTGTGATTATGAGTCATGATGTATTTAATGTGTGGCCCAAGACAACTCCCCTTATTCCAGAGTGGCACAGAGATGCCAAAAGGTTGGACAGCCCTGAATGGTGACATTATTATATTGGGAGTGGTGGCAAACATCAGATGTAATAGGAAAAGTGAGTAGGAAGGAGATACCTGTATGTGGCACTGCACTGATAAGATTAAAAGGCTACTTTAGTAGGAAACTGTGATTGTTAAGACAGAGAAGGCTGCATCACAAACCTAAGAATAAGGAGAGTGGCAAAATAATTTATCATACAAACTGGGGCACTTTTGAGGATAAAAAGGGAGCTATTAATGTTTATGCTGAAGTTGTAGGCTTAATTTAGAACCATCTCAGACAATCTAGACATATAATCATTCAATGTATAAATGCATAAATCCCTTTGTCAACATCTCAGGTGCTTAAAACACAGCCAGAGTAGGTGATTGCTATGTTGATCCAAATAGTGGGGTGAGACAGGAAAAAACAGTTTTGTACCAATTTAATTTTTAGATTTTATTTGTTTTTAGAGAAGGGGAAGGGAAGGAGAAAGAGAGGGAGAGAAACATCAATGTATGGCTGCCTCTCACAGACCTGATTCTGGGGACCTGACCCACAACCCAGGCATGTGCCCTGCACGGGAATCCAACCGGCAACCCTTTGGTTCACAAGCCCGTGCTCAATCCATTGAGCTACACCAGCCAGGGTTGTACCAATTATTATACAAACATTTTGTGCCGTAAGTGGATTACCTATTACATTATTATAGGTTTCCAGACAATAATATTATACTTTCCAGAATATTCTTTATAGAATTTCATTTTCATGTGGCTCCCTTGATTTCTATTTTAGAATATAACATGAAATAATTACATGAAATCTCTTACTGCATCTATTTAAAGATGGGTTTGTGACATGTATACATTATATCACCCAGTATTCTTTCTAAAAATGGCATACATAAAATATTACATTTAGAAATCAATATTTGAAACAATATTTTCTATAAAAATAGGTTTACTTTTCCCTGTGAATATTATTTAACTCTTTGTTTTAATTTAAGCTGTTAACTATTCTGGCTATTTTAATCTGCATAGTTGTATTCTCAAGCACTTGGTCTTCACTTTCTCTGTATATTTATATTCCATCTGTGTTTTCTACTTCAGTTGTATATTTTTAAAATACTGTAAGTACTTTTTCCCCTTACAGCTTTCATGACATGAGATTTTAAAAAGTATCATAAGTACCTTTAAGTTTCAGCAAACCAGTAGAATCTGATTGTACCTTTCAAAATCATCATTCTATAAACAACTGTGCATAATTTTCTTATTTTTTTAATTCTTTTCAGGGGAATATCTAAAATGCCTACTGATTGCATCATCAGTGTTTCTCTTATTGCTAATTAATGCATATTCTAGCCTCTAAACCAGGTAAGGACAACCTTATTCAGAAATGCTTCACTTCTTGTTACTCACTTTGCTACTGAGTCAGGGAGGCTGCCATAACACTGACCAGAGAGTGAGATGTCAAATCATCCACACCACAAAGGCCAGCAAGTATCACACCTACCCAGGAGATTCTTTTCATACCTCTCTAGATACTATCAAAATGAAGACATGCTGGACAGAGGAGAGAATAGGTCTTAGTGTATTTAATATAAAAATAGTGGCCCTGAACATCCACAGGAAAAGTATACAGTTAAAAAAGTTTTTGTAGCAAAAATAAGAAATATCGTGATAGTAAGATTCTTGGGATCAGGATGAATGGATGAACACAGAGAGAAGTAAAAGGAGAAATGTGGGGTTCAAACAGTGTAGATCTAAAATATAGACACAAGGAATGTCAGTGGTAAAAGTTGTTCAGAACAAAAGAAGGCATGACAACAATCAAGGCACAATAGAAGAAAAATTATTTTCTAATATGCTTTACAGACATTTTTATGACAATACTTAAATGAATGAAAACTTACAGTACATGACCAATTGAAAAGCCAGTTCTCATTATAAACTTAATCATTCATATTAGATTTATGGTGAGAAAATATCTGACTTCATTTTTTAATTTCAATAAATATGTTAATGTGTGTCCCTGTGACACTTATCTTTTTAAAAAATCCTAACTCTAACATTAAGATTAGAAAAAGATAAATATAACAAATTAGATAGTTGGAAGGATGAACATGGATGGATGGATAGATGGATGGACAAGCACCACTTTTCTTTCCAGTTCCATAATTTTTTCATTTAAAACATGATTATAACATGTGACCTTTTGATTTGTTTCCATACAGCATACTATCCTAGAAATTTAGTCAAGGTACTAAGTGTATTAATAATTTATTTCTTTTTTATTGTTGACAGTATATTTATAACCATATAAGGCTGATTATCCAGTCACTCATGGAATGATACCTGAAGGCATTTCCCCCCAGTTTTGGGATATTAGAAATAAAACAACTATGAACATTTGCATTTTGAATGATTATAAATTTTCATTTCTCTGGGATAAATGTCCATGAGTGTAATTGCTGAGTCCTGTGGCATTTGCATCTTTAATCTCATGAAAAACTTTCAAACTGTTTTCCTGGGTGTTTATGGCATTTTACAATCCTATCAGTAGTGTATGCATAATGCAGTTTCTCCACACCCTTGGTAGTATTGGGTGTTCTAACTATTTTTATTTTTTTTTACACTAGCTATGATAAATATGTGGCAATATTTGATGGTAGCTTTAATTTATATTTCCTGATGGCTAGTGGTGTTGAGCATCATTTTTTATGCTCATGCACAATCTGTACAACCTCATTGGTGAAAAAACTGTTCTTGTCTTCTTGCCCAGTTTTGTAATTGGACCACTTGTAATTTTTGAGAATTTTAAAATATATTCTAGATAATTGTTATGTGTTGGATATGTGGTTTGCATATATTTTATCCTAGTCTGTCACTTGTATTTTTATCATCTTCATGTGGTCTTGTTGAAGAGAAAAGTTGTTAATTTGGAGTCCAATATATCAAATTTTCTTTTATAGATTGTTGTTGGTGTCAATTCTATGAACTGTTTGGGTAACTCTAAATTCTAAAGATTTTCCCTTACTTTTTTCTAAAACTACAGCCCCTAAAACTTTTCTTTGTTTGCTTTTTGTTTATTTGATCTTTTAGATTTTTATTATTAATATTTTGTTTTGTTTTATTTTGTTTGTAGTCTTTGCTGTGTTGTATAATTGATAAATCTTATTGATCTGTCTTCAGCTCACTGAGCCTATCCTCTCTCATTCCAAAATAGTAACTGAGAGCTACATGTATTACAAATTGGTCTGAAAATATTATAGTAAATAATGACAGTAAAAATACTTATTGAGCTCTGACTATGTCAGACACTGTTCTAAGTATTTGATATGAACTTACAACTTTAATTCTTATGGTCAAGTTACAAGTTAAATATTTATCATCACTGTTTGTATAGAAGAAACCCGAGGCACAGGAGAACAACTAAATACCTTGCCTAAGGTCACACAGCTGGTGACAGAACTGGGTTCCAAACGGAAGGGTTCTGACTCATATTCTTATACTTATTGTTAGGAAGAAAAGTTTAAACAGTAATTACAAAATTCAGGCAATTTGTGGGACAAATGAAATCATAAGTGAATAATATGGTTATGTCAAAATGAGGAAAAATGACATGTTTTGACATAAATAGTTTGTTACATATCCTCATTTATACATGAAAAGGAGAACACGTATGTTGTTGGTTTGCCATGTTAAGGCAATTTTTCCTCGGTCTTGTGGCATGAATGATTTGTTTTGTCAATGCCAAGGGCGTTTTTGCATTTTGAGACATTTTTGTATAGGAAAGGATTCTTCAAGGAAACTGATTTCCTATTTTGCAGCACAATAATTCTCATTGTCTGCTTTGAGAACATAGGCTACCTCATAGTCAACATCTGAGTATAATGTGATGTTTGTCACTTTTTAGTTATATATTTTACTTTTGGTCTTTCAAAATTACACATATGCTTTTTAAAAATGATCCTATGAACTTTGATAAGATTATTTCAGAACTTTCCAAGACCTTATAATGTTCAATTTTGCATTGAAACTGTATGAGGATTTAAAAGGACATTTAAAGATGCCAATGAACCATGGCTGGTGTGGCTCAATGGTTTGAGTGTTGACCTGCAAACTGAGAAGTCACCCATCCAATTCCTGGTCAGGGTATAAGCCTGGGTTGCAGGCCAGGTCCTTGGCTGGGATGACCAGTAGATGTGTCTTGTGCACATCCATGTCTTTCTCCCTCTCTTTCTCCTTTCCTTCTTCTCTCTCTAAAAATAAATACAGAGCAAAATATAACCAGAGACATTGAAATTAAGAACAATCTGACAGTAACCAGAGGGGAGGTAGGAGAGGATAATGGGGGAGGGGGGAGTGTTTTCAGGAACTACTATAAAGGACACATGGACAAAACCAAGGGGGGGTGGAAGCCGGGGAGGGAGGTGGGGATGGTTGAGGTGGGGGGAAGTGGTGGGGGGTAACTGTACTTGAACAACAATAAAATAATTTAAAAAATTCTTAAAATAAAATAAAGATGCTAATGATTCACTAATTATATGCCACATTTTAATTTTATTTTCTATTTTCTTGTGTTAATTTTGTAATCCAGTGTAAAACAATTTTTTGTTGATTACTAGTAACTGACATTATTATCAAATCATATGGAATCAGAGATATGTATCCAAGTCCAAATCATTTATAATTATTCAGACTAATCTATATGTTCACTGATGTATGTAAAACATTTGCCAGAAAATAATGAGTGCTGTGAGTTTACAGTCATTACTGTGGGAAGGGGTGGGACGTAAACTAGTAAAATTCTGCACAGAAAAAAAAACATTCAGCTGGAAAATACAGATAGGTAAATGTAAAATGATAACCACAGTTTTACTGAAAACACATTTTCTTAGAATAGCTTTAACAAGAAAAAGTCATTTAGTTTAAAAATAATTTTTGTTTTTATTAACTAAAACTATAATACTATATATACACTTAATTGTTCTCAATGAGATAACATTTGTAGCAGTGCAATTTTGGCACTCTCAGGTAAGCAAAATCTGAAAAAGAAATATTGGAAAAAGTCATTAGGTTGATCAAGTCTACAACATACAGTTTTGAAAACATTGCTTTGTATTCTTAATGATCTTTTGTCTAATCATCCCTCTGTATTTAGGCAGAAGATGGCAAGGCACAAATGATGTCAAATAACAGTATCAATATACTAAATAGCCATTAAAGATATTAACAGCTTACTGAAATAAAGAAGGTATTTCCATACCTGTGATCTCTTGACCTTTAATAGAATTTTATCATTCCTTTAATTATGAACTTGAAATAATAACTGTTTTTAATGAAAATCAATTTACAGCCCAGAGTCCAGTTGTGAAATATTTTTATTGCTCCATCTAAAAGCAGCAGGTTCATCAGGAGGCAGAAGAAAATTTCCTTTGCTCATTCAGTCAGATTTTGCTGGGCTCCACTATCATGGTAAGTATTTTCTGTATCTGAAATTTAAACTTTGATTTAAAAGGACAAATATTTCAAGAATGCCAATATAGCCACAGTTTGGATAGTAGGAAATATAACAAATCACTTCATTGCCATGATCCTATTATAAAATTTTAGGATATTTAAAATATTTTTCAGAATAATTTTTCAATTACAGCTGACATTCAATATTATATTTATTTCAGGTGTACATCATAATGGTTAAACATTCATATAACTTACAAAATGATACCCTGCTGAAGTCTAGCACAGTTTTGAGTGTTATATTAACCAAGGGCAATTTGTTTATTACTCAATATAAAAATAGAGGAAGATGGCAAATGATGATAGCCAGTGTCTTGAGCTTGAGAGTGCCAGCAGTGTGTATGGGTAGACAGAAGGTGTGAAGGATGCCAGCCTATTTAATGTTGCACCTTATCCTATTCTCTGTTATCATATTATTTTGTACAGCATATACTTTACATCACAGTTTTTCTTTATGTCCATTTTAGAGGATCTTAGCTGTTAATCTTGCCCACTAATATGCTCCATGAAAATGAAACATTTTTTACTTGATCATTACTACCTTCTCAAAAACCTAAACAGAAATATGGTATTTGCTTTGTGTATATTATTCAATAAATATATAAATTTTGATTAATAACCCCAAATCCCCTGGTTATTGCATCTTCAGATGGCAGGGAAGCTTTTTAATAGATTAGAAGCAAGAATATACGTCCCCTGATTTCACTATTGTTCGCCCTCCCATGCAGCTCCTTCTTAATTGGGAAATGTTAGTAAGGTTTTGCTTATTCCCAAGAAGTCTACTATTTTGTGATCCACAAAATGTGCTGTAATTAATACACATTTGTCAAAGTTTCTGGTATGTGTGTACCAGCATTCCTAGTCTAGTAGTTTATGGTCCACAAAATGTGCTATAATTAATACATGTTTGTCAAAGTTTCCGGTATATATGCACCAACGTTCTTAGTTCACAGCATCACTGCAAGTTTTCTCCTCATTTTTTTTCATGCCTTATAAAACGATGGTCCCATAGCTTCTTGAGGACATCTATTTTTTGTTTACTGCAGTATAATTTATTATGTGCCTGGTACCAAAAAATATTTCTGACATGTAGGAAGAAAATAAATATCAGTCAGTAGATGGATGAACCTATAAATAAATGAATCAATCAATCCATTGGGAAATCATACTTCCTTAGTTATGTTGCTAATTTTGCCGGGGACCTTACTTTTCAGATAAAAAACATAAAGCCTTTTGTCTATAGGGAAGAAAAATAAAATAAGAATGTCTTCTTTTTTTCTCAATATCGCTGTGGCATTTATATAAGATTATTTATGGCCCTGGCTGGCATAGTTCAGTGGATTGAATGCGGGCTGTGAACCAAAGGGTCACAGGTTTGATTCCCAGTTGGGGTGCATGCCTGGGTTATGGGCCAGGTCCCCGGTGGGGGCCACGCGAGAGGCAACCACACATTGATATTTCTCTCTCTCTCTTCCTCCCTCCCTTCTCATCTCTAAAAACAAATAAAATCTTTTTTTAAAAAAGATTATTTATGGTGATGTGCTTATTTGATTTACTTAAAATAAAACTAAAATTAATTATGTAGGATATTTACATTGAATACACATTAATGGTAAATGTTATTTTGAAGACTAATATTCTATAATAAAATTAATAATTAAAGTCTACATGTTAGACTATAATATTCCACTATCATTAAATCAGTTTACTGAGCTCAAAGTGTAAGGTGCAGTAAAATGAACAAATCTGCTTCATTCACTTGATCTAAGTTTAGAAGCTAGAAGGAATCAGGGGTTGTAGATGGCAATGCAAGGTCCTTGGGATTGAGTCGGGCTGGGCAGTGTCAAAGACTTGGGGAGCCACATTGTTGACAATCTTGAGCTCAGCAAAGCCTAACATTTTAACTTTCTTTTTTCCTGGAATAAGAGGCAAAACATCGTCTTTTAATATAAGCCTGCCAATGGAGGTAAATTAAAGTTGCACATATTTCTTCTGGTGTTTCTTGGTTTAGTTATACCTTACTGGTTATTGTGGAGACTTGACAAGGAAGTCAGTCTTGTTAGTTGAGAATATTGAGTTGAAGTTTTATGTTTAATCTTTCAAAATAGAGAAATGATCTACCTTCATATTATTATGTTTGAAATGGCTTATTTTGTGGATTAAGAGTTTTCATTGTAAAATGGGTGGCCTCATAGTGCAAACAGATACATTAGATTAGAAAAATTTCAGCCTCAAGCATATAGTCACAGCTTGTGATTATTTTAATAAAAGGAATTTCTATGTGCTACTTGTAGAGCCCAA
>CM052541.1:30204623-30329612 GCA_028533065.1 Trachops cirrhosus | reverse complement strand
CCCTATAATTCAGATGTTGGAATGTTTAAAGATGTCCCAGAGGTTCCCAACCCTCTCCTCATTGTTTTGAATTCTTATTTCTTCATTCTTTTCTGGTTGTATATTTATTTATTCCTTCTGGTCCACTCCAATGATGTGAGACCCATCTTTCATTCCATCAATATGGGTTCCCTGTGCATTTTTCTTCATTAAACTCATTGTAGCCTGCATTTTTTCATCTAATTTGTAACCAAAATCAACCAATTCTGTGAGTATCCTGATCACCAGTGTCTTGAACTGTGCATCTGATAGGTTGGCTATCTCTTGGTCGCTTAAAAGGATGGTTCTGGGGCTTTCAATTCTTCTTCTGTTTGAGCTATCTTTTTGCTGTTTTTTACTGTTTTGTTTTTGTTTTGTTTTGTTTTGTTTTTTGTTTTTTGGTCTTGTCAAGCTCCCGTAGTGAGGGATGGGGCCTTAGGAGTTCACCAGGGTGGGGCACCCCAGTCCCTGGATTGTGATGCTATATGTGGGGGTGGGATCTGAGAAGGAACAATGGTGCTTGCTCTGCTCTCTGTAGGACCTCAGACCCTTCCACTGCTTTCTGCAAGCTAACTGGGCCCCTCCGGCACCAATTCTGGTGTGGGTGGGCCTGTGCACCCCTCAAGACCTTCCTTTTCAGTCAGTGACCCAAAGCTCTATTTCCCGGTGCTGAGACCCTGAGTTGCTTGCAGTGCCTTGCTTCACAATGGCCACCTCGCTGGGTCTGCTGGTCACAACCCCCTGGCCGGGGCCCACCAGCCGCCGCCACTTGTGCACCCAGGGTCTGCCTGCTGCGGACTTGCACGCCGCCCTGGTTGCTCAGCTCTCCCCTCCGTGTCCCTCCCCTGGCCCGACTCCGCCCCTCCTACCAGCCTGGATGAACGTGTCTATTTTAACTCCTTGGATGTCCGACTTCCATACACTTCAATTTTCTGTCAGTTCTGGTTGTTATTTTGTTTCTAAATTGTTGTTGTCTAAATTTTAGCTTATTTTCAATCATTTTTTTCATTAACATAGAAACAAGTGCTGTAGAAGCAAAATCAAAATAACCAGAGTTTAAAATCTCTCAATTGTTATATCTAAGTTATTCTGTTTAATTATAAAAACCGTAAGCTTTTAAAAATATGGAACACAATTTTAATTTACTTTCAGAATATAAGAATTTCATTATATTTCTAGAGTCTAAAGTGTGTTTTCATGGCATATAGGTATTATATATTCTAAGTAAATGTTTTGTTTTTTGATATTTGTTATTGTTGTCTTTGTAACTAATGAATACAAAGCCTTTAAGGTCAAATTGTTTTTCTTATGTTTTAGAATGTATTTATATATAAAAACAGACTCAACCCCAACACATTTTGTTACCCTCAAAATGTTTCTGTGAGATTTTTTAAAAGATTTTATTTATTTATTTTTAGAAAGAGGGGAAGGGAAGGAGAAAGAGAGGGAGAGACATCTATGTAAGAGAGAACCACTGATCAGTTGCTTCTTGTAGGTGCCCTGACCCAGATGGGCGCACAACCCAAATCTAACTGGTGACCTCTCTCTTTGTAGAATGACGCTTAACCAACTGAGCCATGCCACTCAGGGCTGTTTCTGCGGGACTGTTAGATATTGTAGTGATAATGATTGTCCAGCCACACTCTTTCTGATAAAAGTTATTTAGCAAATGACAATTTTAAACATCATTTTATTGTAAATGAATTGTCCTTTAGGTAAAGTTTATTTCAAATATGACTAAAGAGTATAAGTGAAAGTGAAGGAAAAACAGATAGTCTAATAGCATTAAAATAACATCCAACTGTGGAGTCAGGGACCAACAGTTCCAGAGGACAGAAGGAATTATTTTATATAACAAAACACTCTGGCATTGATTCTTAAGTACACATTCCTGTTCATATTGGAAAGTGTATTAAGTCATTATAAAAATAATCCTAATAGAATAAGAAAGCCATTCCTACTTGTGACTTTATGCTTTCTACAAATGATTTCTTGTGCAGTATGTGGAAATAGAGCTCCACAGGTACTGGAACCACAAATTACAAATGTGGAAATAGAGTAGTTCCCACAGTTTCACCGCAGCGAGCCTGACATCTGGCAGCTACCCTGATGGGACTCTCCACTTGAGGGCAATTCTCTGCTCATTTTTAGGTTAGTGTTACATTTTCCCTGTGCAGCTGCTTGCTGTGTCCATAGTGTAAATTGTCCTGAGATAGAAAATAAAAGTCAAGCGTGAACTGGTGGCAAGGTGAGGGGGCTCACAAATAAAGCCGTTCTCCCTTATGTTTTCCTTTTTTCTCTCAAGGAGCACATGTTACATACAGCATATCACTTAAATGGCATGGGGTGGGGAGGATTGCCAAGTATTTCTAATTCACTATACGTTATAACTTGATTCTAGAAGTTACTATCTTAACTTTGATTAATCCTATACTTTTACAGTTTTGATTTTCATAAGTCGTTAAATAATTCCAGAAAATTATAAATGAGTAAATGAACATTCAAAGGTACTGCATGGGTTGGTTTTATCAAGATGCATTAACCTTGGAATATGCTGTCATTTATAACCCTGTTTGAAAATTCACAATGGCTGTTACCATAAAGGCTATGAGAAAATCTGATGTTAAATTTTCAGGTTTTTTAACAGGACTTTTAAATTTAATGACCTCTTTGATAGCAATAAACACTGCATGGAAGACATTGGGAAACACTGAAATAATCTGGTTAATTAATAATTAAACAAATGTGCACATATAGAAATAATTTTTAACATGATAGATTCAAATCCTAGCGAAATGTGGCACAAGTTTTAATAAGGATACTAAATAATACTAAGTAACTTCAGGCCATCTGCTTTACATGACATATCCATAGGAAATGCTGGAAGGCAGGCTGATATTTTTACTTCCTAGAATGTTCTCTACAGGTGTTGTCATTATAGTTCATATTATACCAGATGGAGTCATGAGATAAATAATACTGCCTATTTTTAAATGTTTTGAATACACGCTTGAGTGTTGGCATAGATTTCAAAAAATAATCATTGATAGCATGGAGTTATGTGATACGTTATTCTCAAAATCCAGAGGCAAAAACCTTGACTTTCTCCTGGAGGAGAATGAGGTCACGACATATCCGACAATTTTAAATAGCAGAATGTCTTTTAGTGAATTGAGGGCTCCGTCTGTCAGAGTCTCCACATTTTGCCATTGACAATGTTTGCGATGTGATCTAAGACATTGTTCCCAGTAGGTGCTATCATATTGAATAATGGTCTCTTTTCTATGAGCTGGTTGTTAAATCAGCAACACTCACAATTTCAGACTAGAAATAAAAATCAACACTAAACTTACCAGATGAATGGAACTGATGTATTCATATAGAGAATTGTATGTTTAACTTTAAAATGTAGTCAATGTACTGCAGGCTATGTCAAGAAAAAAATATAATTAAAGAGGGAGGTGTTCTTCAGACTCTCTATTGAAATCTGACTCTAGAAGGGAAAAAAAAAACATGAGTCATCCCCCATGCATTTTTCTAATTTTGATATTTAAGTCAATACATTTTTATTGGTTTAGTCCTACCACAATCTCTAAAAAAAATGCTTGCTGTAGCAAAGGGAGACGTAAAATATGCAATGACTGAAGTTTTGTTTTGGTTATCTTTTCTTCATAACTACCACAAAACATGATGGTCAAAAATAATGTTGTTGCAGCTGTATTTCTGTACATGAGCAATGCAGGCAGGATTCACTAGGTCTGTCTTCCTGTATGTGGTATCTACAGGTGTCACTCAGTAGATTCCAGCTAACAGCTGGGTTGTGCAAAAGGTCTAAGATAGCACATCACTCACATGCCTGATGCCATGGTGGGAAGTCTGGAAAGCGTGCAGGTAGGCTCTTTTCCATCTCCTTGTAGTATCATTGCTGCTCCGAATGGTCTCTTCAGCAGGATAGTCTGACTTCTTACATGAACTTCGAAGTAAAACAGAAGAGGTTTTTAGTCCTCTAAAAGGCTACATCTGGTGTGTATTTATTTAAAGTGTTCTCTTAATAAGCCCATATATACAGGGGTGAAAAATAGACCTTAATTTTCAGTGGAGGAGTATCAAATAATTTGTGGGCATATAAAAACTGCAGTCTACTATCCAGACACAAAATATTTATATTTATATTAAATACAGTACCATCTCCAAAGACTCCAGGAGTTTTATCTCATTAGGGGATTGATACAAATTCCAAGAGCTCCTCTTCTAAATAATTACCAGGTGCGGTTAACTATCCCTGGGTGGGATTTGTTAAGAACAATTTCTCTATTTCAGAAAACTTCTGATATAAAGAGACAGGAGACCTTCCCCTGACTCACCCAGCACAATGGACAGACAGACATAGGCACTACTGTTAAGAAAGGAGGGGTATCAGATAAACACAGCATTCACTGGTCCACATCAGTTCTGAAGTGCAGCCAAGCACACAACACCAGTTCCTTGAGTAGAGCTTCATTTTATTTCCCAAGAGTGTTTTTTAATTGCTTATAGTTCCTTTTTCTGGGATCTTGGCTCTAATCTCTGAATTCCCTTTTCTTTTATGAAAGGATGGTTTGTATTTTCAGGTTATCTAAGTACTCTCTCACCCTGTTTCCTGAACCTGAAAGGTAGAGGCAGCCAGCATTGTTTTAACTGATCTGTCAACCAAACTACTAATAATTCTGGAAGAAAAATTCCTCTTTTCTTTGTTGGGTGTTTCATGTGACAGATAGAACATACTATTCCCTGAAAGAGACCCTTGCTACTTAAAATTGAGTGTGTGTACCACAATCTTCCTAGCTCATGTAAAAAGTCAAGATTTTTGTCTCCGCATCTGGAGAATAACATAACTCTTTGTGCTACATGCACAAATTTCTTTAAGACAGTCTCAGCTCTGCTTTGATCTGAGTCACGTGCTGTATGTTACTACACTGAGAATCCTCAGTGTTCTCAATGGGCATATTCTTAATTGTTTCTGCAGTGTCAGTAAGGTGGTCCTATAATAATTGTATGGTCTTAGACCCATACAATTTAGATATTAATCCTGATGTTATACTATACTGCAAGTGTTCTGGATTTTATCTTCATCTTGAGTCTATTTCTTTCTTTGCAAGTATTTTGCCTTCTAAAGGGATTGTGATGTAGAAACACTTTTATTTTGAACAACCTAGCAAATGTTAGCTTTTTGCTATTTCCTCTATATTCTGCTCTAAAACAGTGCTTTTTCTTAGCATATATCTTGTTTCTTATATTTATTCACAGAAAGTTAGAAGAAGCCAGTGGGCACATTGTACTTTCTGCATGGGAATTTCCCCAGCCAACCATGCATTTTTTAAGTACCCTTCCCATTCTTCATGGTACTGAAAGTCAGTGCTTACAAACTGTGTCACTGTATACCGAATGTCTGTATATTTTCCAGCTTCCAATAACAGTTTTTCTCTTTGTCTCTCAAGGTCCTTGTTGCTTTTATCAAGTCTCCTAATGGTCGCTCTAGCTTCTTCCCATCATCTCATCCCAAAGTCAGTGCCATAGGCATAGATTTTTGTTACCACATATTTCCACTAACAACTTACTCATGATCTAGTCCTCAAACCATGACAATGCTGACTGACTCAGTAATTCCATTTGGATGTGAAATATTCATAGCGTTGTCAGTGGAAATTGGGCTCTTCCATGGGATCACAAGAAAGGCATTCAAAGGACCTATTGTGGTGTGGCAAGATGGTTTAATCAGATAGGCTGCCCCTGAGCTTCCAATTTCATATCCTCCCTTCATCCTGCCATGGAAAAAGCCCAACAGTGCCTTCAGCAAGGCCAAAACAAAAGCCAGTGTCCAGAGTTTCTGCTTCATAGTAAAGCTTAATCTTTTGAAGACTGCGTGATCTACTGCAGGCCCCAGATGGCTGCTAGACCCACATGGTTGCATGTGTTCTGCAGGTGAGAGAATGCACATGAATGAATGGGGCAAGTGTGGGTCACCGAGCAAGAGAGAAACATCTATCAGTTGCCTCCTGTAGATGCCCTGATCAGGGATCACACTCGCCAACTTTTCATGTACTGGATGGTGCTCCAGCCAACTGAGGTACCTAGCCAGAGCACACACTTAGTCTGCATTTGACATGCAAATACATGGTCTCCAAGAACTCTTTTCTAAGCAGTCTTCTAAAATGCAAATTTCTGAGACAGATCTTATCAAGCTCGGACAAGCCTTAGCCATCTGAGCAACTCAGTTTAACTTATTTCAGATGATCTATTTCTAGATCAGTGAGTTTTGCTTTCTAATAGCTATTCATGGACATATGTCCCACAAAAGTGTGAATGTGTTTGCTAATCTAGGAAATGCTAATTACCTACTTTTAGCTTTCTAATACAGAGCTGGAGTTTGTCCTTTTCACTCTATTAAAAGGACAAGGATTTTCTTTTGCTTACTATTTTTCCTTCTATCTGATTCCTCCAGAAAGTAGCAATTCTTAATCAATGAGTCATGGCAGTATGTTTCTTTGCATAAATTCAATAAGACCTGTTTCTAATTGTAATTTTGTTAACCAAGACTTTGACCGGAATGTCATGTCTTAGGGAGGCATGCCTGGACTCTGGATATCACTAGATGCCCTTAAGGAATTGAGATAGACTATTGAAGCCCTCTGCAGAAATCGCCTAGTACCTTGTTTGGTCATGTGGGTCCTGGCAGTCTTTCCATGTAAGGAGTGAAAGTTACTTTCCTAAGCGATGACAAGAAAGAAACCTCAAAACATTTTGTGGGACTGCAAAATCTTGAGACATTTATCCAAACCTATAGTTATTGAAGGCAGAGTCTAATGGCAACTGTGATGAGGCTTGGCTTCCTTGCCCTGAGGGTCTGACTAAAGCCAAATCGGCAGAGTCCTGGTGAAATCCAGCAAAGCAGATTTAAAAAGCGTATGTGATCATTTGCTATTGTTGTTGTGTTCAAGCACATACTCAGGCCAAATTAATACCAGACTTAATGCAGTCTCTGTGAAAATGAGGATAATTTTAAGGAGACAAGTTGCATTTCAATGGAAATCACAATGCTCAGTTACGGATGTGGGACTCCAGTGTAGTTAGCTGTCTTCAAAGTTTTGTTTTTCCCTAGTAAACTGAACTGGGTCCTGAAATCTTCTAATTGTATTCAACCCTCCTAACTTATGTTTTTTTTTTTTTCTCCCATCTTTGGACTAGGAAGTATTGGGAACTAAACTTTTTTTCTAAAGCTGTATATGCCACACCAAATTTACCTCAGTACCTGATGACATCATGAGAGATACCCAGACAAACAGCAGACAAAAAGGGTCTGCAAATGGACACTACTTAATTTCATTCCAGCAGAAGACTTGCACAATCTTGCAGATTCAGAAACTGGTTTAGGACCTGCTGCTTTTGTTAACCTTCGTTTTTGCTTCCTTCTCTTTTTACAGAGAGTATGCCTATGACCTTGTTTACTTAATGGCTAGTGTACATAGTATAGGTTTTATTTTAGAATCCTATCTGCATGGCCACCTTCTGAAATGAGACTCAAGGGTTTGGGTGGATTGACTTGTCAAGACTAGAGTTGAATTGGTGAGTATGGGGTAGTCAATGGCTTTACTTGAAACTGCTTTCCATTTCTGGCCCTAATGGCTCAGACAGAAAAGACTGACAGTTCTTCGGAGTTCGGAGTTCGGAGCATAATTTGAGTTAAATATGGTAAACAAGAGGGCCTCTGACCCACCTTCTTCCAGGCAAGACTCTCCTCCAACTTAATCTGGGACATTGTAGAGTTAGTCCTTCTCTCTGTCACCTGGTTTTAATCTCTCACCAGACCTTTAGTTGCAATAATTCTCCTCACTTTTAGTCTATGCCTGTTAAACCTTTTAGTCAAATTTGTCACCTCTAGGCTACAGCAAAGAAGCCAACTTGCCCAGCAGCATCATCTTTTAGACACCATCCTCTAGACATCACATATGCTGCCTCCCAAGGACAGCCAACTGACCTGGACTATGCAAGATCCCTGTTACCTGCATGAAGATTACCATTCCTTTTTGCTCCTTTCTTCCTTTAGCAGATAGGAAGACCCTCTGGGCCTGGGAATAAGAAGGACTATGTGCTTTGACAGCAAGAAGCAGCTGCAGAAGATTAGAAGTCTACCAAAAGTTACCCTTGTAATATTACATGGCTAAAGGTATTCAGGGAGGAGTTACCATAGGTAGTTAATTTGTTACCAGTAAAAAAGAGAGCAAAGGGAATTAGACACTGAGTTTAATAAACTGGGGAACATGAGTCTCTTTGCTCCACCAGGAAGCTACAGATTCACACTCCAAGGGATTATAGCATTGCTTTGTCAAGAGGATTAACACTTTTCCCTTCCCCCCTTCAGTACTGGATTGCTGGGAGTCCCAGAGGCAGTTGCTTGACCACAGAGACCTGTCAATTTAACTAGGGGGTGGACCAATCAAAAGCCTGCTAAAGCATAAAAGTTGATTGGTTATTTTGAAAAAGCTCCTGGTTATAATCCAGATAAACAAAGAGCCTCAAAATATCAAAGGTAAGCCCTGACTGGTGTGGCTCAGTGGATTGAGCACTGGCCTGTGAATTGAAAGGTTTCTGGTTTGATTCCCAGTCAGGGCACATACCTGGGTTGTGGGCCAGGTCCCTGATTGGAGGCATGAGAGAGGCAACCACACATTGATGTTTCTCTCTCACATTAATGTTTCTTTCCCTCTCTTTCTCCCTCCTTCCCCATTTTCCTGAAAATAAATAAATAAAATATTTTAAAAAGTTTTAGAAAATATCAAAAGTAGATTCTTTAATTCATTTAGGAAGGAGTATCAGGAAAATTTGGGAAAAATGAAAGAGAATATGGCTAAAATCTTTGTTATGCTTTTTATTGCTTGTTTGTTAGTATTCACAGAAACAATATTCACATTAACTCATATCCACATGAAAATCTGTTAAATTGTCAGCTGAAATAAAAAATAAGTGTACTTTGGTTTTGAAAATTATCAAAAGTTACATTAAAATGAAAGAAAAAATTTGCACATAAAGATTTCTTTGAGGTAAAAGATGTTTTAAGAACAATAAATGAATGGAAGAAGTATTGGAAATCCAAAGATATTTTATATCATCTTTCTAAGGTTGTGTATTACCCATAAAGAACCATTCTCCATGACTTTTTAGGATCATTGGAAAGACATCACATGATATATTTAAAACACTAAATTCTCTTAATCCTCACAGATACTACTTACTTTGGTTAGGGTAGTCCCATGGTATAATTCTAAATGATCATGCCTTGTTGTTACTAAAATTACATAAATTTATAGAAGCCTGTGGGTTCCTTCAGATAGCTGATGGTTTCCAAAGTAGCCAGAAAACAAGATATAATTGTATATGGATTGCATGAGGGTTAGTTAATATTAGGCAGGGAAATAATATGTTCATTTGGTAGGAGCCTATATGACAGTGAATATTCTTCCGCCTTGTCACCTATGTGACTCACTTTTAAATTACTTTTCACTGATCCTAATTTATGGGAATATTATTTATGGTGTTTCTATAATGAGTATGTATCAGGGTCAGACTCCCAGGTGGCAGAGATTTTTAGTTATAGTATGTAAATAAGTACTGCATCTCTCACTCCAGCAAAAAAAAAATTTGGTTTTGATAAATAAGGAAAAATAAATCTAATTCTGAAGAAAAACATACCATTTGGAAATCATTCTGTGAGAAGATGTTAAAGAATGTACAATTGGTTGCATTTGAAAGAAGCTTAAAGTGTACAATTTTGCAGGCATATGTGAAGATGAGGGAGCTCTATGGCTTTTTATGTACCAAATAGAACAACTGAACTCTAAAGGGGGAGCTTTGTGAAGAATGCGAATAATGATTTTCACTAAAAATATCTTTTGTACAATCATCTAGGGTTATGACTTTTGACCTCTGCATGATGTTGTAAGAAAAGCCTTTCTTATCTGTTAGCACTTCATTTTTGTTGGTAAAAAAAAAAAAAAAAGTATGGTAGCCTTTTCTCTTGAGAAACTAGACAAAAATTGGGGGAAATTTCTCTGAATATTAAACCACATTATATTGTTGTCTGAGAAGTAAACACTTTATATCCTTTATTTCTTGCTTCTTCTATGTGGTATTTTCTGTTAGATCTCACCTCTATCCATGTATTCAAGTCTCTATACACATATTATATATACCCAGAATATTGCTGTGGCATTTATTTTAGGATGTAGCTTAAATTAACATTTGACTTTTTAAGATACAATCTTGTTAAATACTGTACAATTTCCATGTAAAATATTTCAATAATTATATATACATGGACCAATTAAAAAGCCTGAATTGCAGTATATGTTAAAGTCAATCTATGTTAATACTATTTTGTAGAGGATGACTGTTTACAGTGCTTCATATTTATAGATCACAAATGAATTTGCCTTAATAGTCTATTCTTATTTGAGGGTCAAAATTTTATCATAAGCTATATTTGGCAATACTATATTATCTACAAATGTATATATATTTCTTAGGTAATCTACTACTAATCATGCTCTAAATGATGACCTATTATTCAGTTTTGATCTGGTATTGCAAATAATCCCCATTAATTTCCTTGTATTCCTATACTTTGGATAACTTTTCATTATCTTAAGAGTGCAACAAAAATAATAATGCAATGCCCACTCAATCTGTTATACACCTAATAATCTGCCAAACAGCAAAAGATCCTGCAGCATGAGCTTCCATGAACGGACTTATACTCCAGCCTCATGACCACTGTGACTTTTGGTATTCATAGTCCAAATCTTTAAAAACTCACTGCAGGCTCTTGTTTAGGGTTTATAGTAATTTAACTATTTTAAATTGAGAAAAATTAAGTTATTTTCCTTGTTTAAAAAAATCTGATCAATAATTTTCATGTCGCTTTTCTACCCTCTATTCACCACAATTTCCAAAATTAGTCTCAATCAGAGTCTTCAAATAATATTTAAATTTAGAAGCTGCTCCTGCCTGGCTCTAGCTCATCATTCATTTCTCAGTTTATATATATCAAAGTAGACTCTAATTTCTATGTTACTACCAACATATTTTTATGAAAAAACATAGTTTTATAGAGAAACATGTTTTGAAAATATCACAATGTAAGAAAATCTTTACTAACTAAAATCATGAGAAAAAATGGAGAGTGTTATCTTTAAATACAGCAATATTTAATCTTATAAATTTACTGGCCACAAGGAAAAGGTAAATAAAGCTAAATAATGATTTCTGAAAAGAAATATCAAGAGAAATAGCCATGAACACTTGAATGAACCATTTTTTACCCTGTTTCAAATGACAGAAATGATTGTGATATTGCTTATCAATTTTTGGTCACTTGGAAAGGATATAGGTGTTTGTCATAAATCCCTGTAGTGAAACTGCTATGGAATAATTCAGGAACATGCCCTATGATGCAGGTTACTTTCTTCCCTCAAATCTGTTAGTGTTTGAAAGTGTTTTCTCAACAATTCTCCCTTTCTATAAATCCATGATTTAGCAACTCCACTCTGAAGATCATGGTCTTAGAAATGCTAAAAGCTTATTTCCAATTAAATTAAAATTTTGCTGGATAAGTAGACATTGCATATGTGAAAATGAGTTTTACATAGCTGAGATTTCATTTGTTATAAGCAAATTTATAATTTACTACTGGTGTGAGAATTATCTTCATTCTACGCTATTGACTGGGCAGAAACTCAGTGTTCTTTCAAGGAACTTTGATACATTCTCTAAATGTAAATGCACAAATAACAGTGAAAAGAGTAAGGAGTAAGGACATTTATGTGGGCTGACAATTTTAATACAATTTACTTGCTTACTTCCTTGGTGTCCTTTATACAGGTTTCTCAAAGAGATTTTAATAGTGTAAGTTCTAAAATAAAAGAATAAACAAGAGTAATATATTTCCTATTACAATGAGGAGAAAACATTAATAGACTTTTAAATGAGTAGCAGTTCTATAATACAGCCATGAGAATGTATATATAAATATTTTGTGTTTGTCATACTAATATTTATCTATTGCATCAATATTCCATATCATATATTACATATAATCTATATCATCAATTCAATAAATAATATTTGCATAATGAATAAAATATAAATTTCAAATGTTCTTCATTTTAAAGCTTTTATTTTCCTTTTAAATTTTTCTTTAATTTTTTTCTATTGGCAATACTTATCTATACAAATAAACATTGAAAATATCTTGACTAAAAATAAAAATAATTTTAGTGAGCTATATGGAGCATGTAAGTAGGAGATTCTTTAATTTTTAAGGACAATGAAAAATCACAGTTTATACAATATTTTAGACTTAACAATCATATCAAGAAATATTTGTGCATCATGTTTAATGTATTAAATAATATAAGATAACCATAAAACCAGTGAAAATGGGAACTAACTTATTCAACACATATCTTAGCCCTTCACACCCTAAGTTTTTAATGTTTTTAAAAGTAAGGATAAACAGCATAGTATTACATCAGTATCATTTGCACAATTAATTAGTCTCAAATTTCTAACCTATTACTCATCTTTATTATTTGTTATATATGGTATTGATTTACTAGTTTTTTTATAACTAACTTACATTATATCCTTAGCCATTTATAGTTAAATCTTCACAATACTTTAACATAACTGATAATAAATTGTAAACCATTAAATAAAAGCTATGAAGAATAACCTTAAATTTCAATAAATTAATTCATAATTACAGAGAATATTCCAATGAAGATAATGACAATTGAAGTAGGATTGCATGGGAGAGTGGAGGAATCCCTGGAAAATAAAATTTCTCAAGACTTTAAAAATGTTCTGCCCTTTTGAGTGAACAGTTTATTTGCTACCTGGATTCAAGATGACTGACACCTTTATTGGTTAATTTTGTTTTGTCAAAATACACATCGCCTTAAACTATAAAAGATTTTATAATGGTTAGTGAGAATTACTAACTGAGAACTGCTGGAGGTTAGACTGTTTAAACCAAAATCAATATTGAGTTGCCTGTTGTTGATAAATAATATTTTGCTGCCCTCCACCAATCTGAATGACTTTGTTTTTTTTCTTGCTTGGCAAATAAAAGAGAGGGGCTAAGGATATTCACTGTCAAATACTCCTTGGCTGCAGGAGGTCATAGGAAAAATGAAGGTAGTCAAAGAGATGCCACCAGCTTACGTGCCAGACTAGTGAGATTCCAGATTTAGGTTATGTTTATGTGACAGTTATCTAATAAGGAAAGCCAAGCAGAATGATAAATGCTTTTCACTGTGTCTGTGCAGCATTGGGTTTATAAATAAGCACCTGCCATAAATCACAAAAACAGCTTTGTCAGAAGTAACTAGAGACTAGATGCATCTTTATAATTACTCGAGACATCATGTGTCCCGCTTTCATATCCTTCACTTTGCTTGTTCCTAGATCAACAATTTTACCTTGCTTTAAACTTAAATTACTATTTCTGTTCCATTTAAAATATGGGTTTTGCTGATATACCTCCTGGGCCAAGGGAAATAAAGGAGAAAGTAAACAAGTGAGACTACATAAAATTAAAAAGCTTCTGCATGGCTAAAGAAAACATCATCAAGATAAAAAGGAAACTGACCAAATGGGAGAATATGTTTGCCAGTGATACATCAGACAAGGGTTTGATCTCCAAAATGTATAAAGAACTGATCCTATTCTACACTAGAAGACAAAAATTCAACTAAAAACTGGGCAAAGGACCTGAACAGACACTTCTCCAAGAAGGACATACAGAGGGCCCAGAGACATATGAAAAGATGGTCAATATCACTATCCATCAGAGATGCAAATTAAAACTACAATGAGATACCTCTTCATACCAATCAAAATGACCATCATTAATAAATCAACAAATAAAAAGTGCTGGTGACCATGTAGAGAAAAGGGAACCCTAGTTGGTGAAAATGCAGACTGATATAGCCACTGTGGAAAACAGTATGGAATTTCCTCAAAAAACTAAAAATGGAACTGCCTTTTGACCCAGTGATTCCACTGCTGAGAATATACCCTAAGAATCCTGAATCACCAGTTCTAAAGAACTTATACACCCCTATGCTCATAGCAGCACTATTTTTAACACAAAGTGCTGGAAACAGCATAAATGTCCATCAGTAAATGTGTGGAATAAGAAATTGCGATACATTTACACAATGGAGTACTACAGAGCAGAAAGAAATAAGGAACTCCTACCTTTTGTGACAGTATGGATGGAACTGGAGAATATTATGCTAAGTGAAATAAGCCAGTAGGTAAAAGACAAATACTATATGATCTCACCTATAAGAGGGATCTAATGAACAAAATAAACTAATGAGAAAAATAGATCCATAGGCATGGAAACATGGAACAGGCTGACAATGACCTGAGGGGAGGAGGATAGTGGTGGAAAGAAGGAGAAGGGACTAGTCAAAGAATATGTATGAATGACCCATGGACATGGATAACAAGATGAGGATTGACCGTGGGAATGGGGGGTGGGCTGGGTGGAGGAGGGTAAAGGGTGAAATATTGGGACAGCTGTAATAAAATAACAATAAAAAATTAAAAATAAATTAAATAAGAGTATGGCCAGAATAATTTTCGGGTAACTCCCTGATTATTTCCTTAGTATCCATAAATAAGTGTGTGTATAATGGTTAGATGCCTAATAATAAATACCACCAGTGAACCTACCATATTTTCTCCCATTTCCTGGATCTTTCTTCTTAGTAAATATTGGCCTTTCCTTTAACAGAGCAATTGATCTTTTAACATGTTTACAGTAAATTACTGACTTCCAGATATTAAAAGAGAATGGTTCAAAGAAATTAATATCTTATTCAACATAATGCCAAAATGTTTTATTTGAAAGTTTAAGCATGTTAAGTAATTTATGAAAAAAATAAATAATAATAGAATGACACCAAAATGCTCAAAATGTTTCTTTTAAACAGTATATTACATTGAAAAGTAGCATTTCAAGTCCTAGTAATTTTTCAGTTTATAGTATTATCAACCATCAGTAAATGGTCTGCGTGCAAGAACATAATTAATTCACAATATATGTTCACAACATAAAGTATGAAAGATTACAGAGAAAACAATAGCTTGAACATAACAGCAGATTGGATCAGACTTTCTTTAAAAATGTATTTTTGTTTTCTCCCATGGCTACAGTACTTAATTGATGCACAATTGTTCTAGTAGTTTTCCTTCATATGGATTTACAAAAGAGCTTTGCAGTAATCATAGAATAGAAAGTGCAGAGCTACACAATAAATTCCTTAGCACTCAGGTCAAGCCATTTAATTTCCCTTTCAAATCCAATTGTTCACCTGCTGTGCTTATTAAACACCAGAATACTGTCTGTGTTTGAATGCGCTGTCTGCGTGGTTTCGGCACTGTCCGCCTCCTGCATTTGCTATTTCTAATGAGTGCTGCCTCTGTCAGGGCAAATCCTCAGAATTTAAATTAAGTGTACTTTACCACATGAATTTTTTAGTTATTTAAAATACCATACAACTAATTTATAACCATGACATTGCTGCTGGCTAATCAACTTATTATTTTTATAGTAGCTTGAGGAACAACATACATTGCCAAAGGGAGACATTTTAAATTAGTCAGGTTAGTGAGCTATGTGAGTTGCTTGGTTGTTACAACAATTAAGGGTGTCTTGGGATTTCAATGCATTTATGTTTGGACATTCCAGTCTATAATTGTTTATAGACTGAACAAATAATTCCCATATAAAAATGTAGCTATTTTTTTTAATTTTTAACCTGGTCAGAATCAGAAAAGATTATTATTAAAATTCTCTGGGATTTTGGGAAAAGGCTTACATAAACTGAAAAGTATTTCTTTAACAGTAACTATTGAAATTTGGTAAGAATAGTGGGAGGCAGTGGCATTTCAATTTGAAGCTGCATGCATGGCCCCTCCTTCTACCCACCACCCCTTGGCCTTGTAGAATAGTTTTTTGACAGGGCTCAATCAGTTCCCTGAAATGGAAGAACCATTATGGATAGATTCAGAAACCATTGAACAGTCACATACCCTACTTTCCACAGTTAAAAGGGGAAAGAATAATAGTTTCAACCAAGGGTACAGAGATATTTGGTTATCCATGTGCAAATGAATAAAATTGAGCCCTTCCTTCACCTTCTTAACACTACACACAAAATATTGTACTCTAAATGGGTTATATACTGATATCTAATAGCTAAAGCTGTAATTATAAAATCTTTAGAAGAAGATATAAGAGTAAATCCTTGTAACTTTGGGTTAGGGAATGTTTCTGAGATACAACACCAAAAGCACAAGTGATGAGAGAAAAAAAATAAATGAGACTTCTTCAACATGAAAAGAAAAAAATGTGCTAAATATAACACAACCAAGAAAGTAAAAATGTAAAACACAGAATGTGAGACAACATTTCTGATTCATATATATTATGAGGTCATTTATAAAGCATATGGAAAATTATTCCAATTCAATAGTAAAAAGGACAAATAACCCAATATATAAAGTGAGCAAAGGATACAAATAGACATTTCTCCAGAAGGTAAACAAATGTCCAGTAACCACAGGAAAATCTGCATACCATTAGTCATTAAGGAATGCAAATCAAAATAATAATTAGATACCAATTCAAAACCACTAAGATTTCTATAACAATACAGTGACCACTGGTCGTGTTATGAGATGAATATGTCAGTCCTTCTCAAATTTATATATTCAAGTCCTAAACTCTAGTATTTCTAACTGTGATTTATTTGGACATAGGGCCTCTAAAAAGTGAAAATGTGGCTGGTAGGCTGGTCTCTAATCCAACACAAATGGTGTTCTTTTAAGAAAAGACTAGGATACAGATAACAGAGGCTGAGAAGCACCAAGAGCAGGTGTGTGTAGAGGACAACCACGTGAAGAGCAGCAAGAGGGTGGCCATCAGTACTCTAAGAAGAGCAGCCTCACAGGAAACCAACACTGGCAGCACCTTGATCTTGGACTTCCAGCCTCGGGTACTGTGAGAAAGTAAACTTCTGCTACTTAGCCCAGCATTTTTGTTTTTGTTTGTTCGTTTGTGTTTTCTTTTCTTTGTTTTTTTGGGACGTAGTACAGTTGGCAAAGATGTAGGACACTGTCTAACATTGCTGAAGTGAAGGTACAAGGGTGTAGCCAGTTTAGAAAACATTCTAACTTACTCTAATAGTTGAATATGGCATTATCATCTGACTCACAACTCCCCTCCTAGATATATACCCACAGTAAGTAAAAATGTTGTCCACACGCTAACATGTACACCAAAGTTCAGAGCAGCCTTGTCATTAATAGCCAAAAGTTGAAACAGCCCAAGTGTTCCTCAATGGATGAATAAGGAAACAAAATGTGGTGCATTCATATCATTGAATATTACTTAGGAATAAAATAAATGAAGTATTAATGCATCAATACCATGGATGAACCTCAGAAACATTATACTTAGTAAAAGAGGCCCGTCATAATTCAAAAATAGTGGGTTCATACTTTTATGGAACCTAATGCTAATTAGTTTACATAATTGTATTTAACAGCTATCAAACCACTGCTTTTTCAACAATAAGTATATGAGAATAAGAGCAGTAATGTTTTTGTTCAGTACTTCCACTTAATTCTGTACAAAAATTAGGGTCAGAATTTGAGAAAACTGAATACCATATTTGTTTATAATCTTAATTTGAGAGCTACTAACTAGTTTTATTTAGGTTTAAATAACTCTTTGAATGTCCATGATCAATCTTACTGCCATAGAGCCTTATAATAAGTATTATAACAAATATTGATATAAACATATTGCATTTACTCTGATCAGGCTGAGTTCTAGAGGTTTGCACATCATCTCATCCCGACAGCCCCTCACCATCATGATAGTGGCCATATTATGATGAAGAAACTGAGACAATGGAAAGTTAAGTAACACCCCCATGGGACACAGCTACTCAGTGTCTATAAAAGATTCTAGTCTAGGATGTTCCAGTACAAAACACAGTCTACTTCATCTCTAATCTCTCCCTAACATTTAAGAAATAATAGATACTGGCCTTTTGTAAATAGAATTACAGACACAGCCATATATTACCTGATAGAAGAAATAATCATTTAGCATCCCACCCTCTAAGCTTGTTGATGGAGACTGATAAATGACATTTTAGTTGTGGCCTCGGCAGTCATAGAGACTCTGGCTTTTGTAGAAGACACCAAGAATAAATCAATTTCTATGAGTCATGTAAAAATTTAAAAGGTGGTTTATAAGTTGCAAATGAAATGTCCAGATGTATTTAGAATTCCCAGTTTTGTATTTATGAATCCCCAACACTCAATACGAGGGTGGGAAACAAGGATATTTGGCAGAATTTAGCAGACCAAAAGTTTGTGTAGCTATATTCTCTGCTACCTACTGAATTTTTAATTGTTCCCCATTTGGCCATCTGCTACTCACTTGTTCTACCTCTTCTGTGGCTGCATACTTCAGATTTTCAAAATGTTGGTGGGAGAGGGAGGTTTTTAATCTCTCTTGAAGAATTCTGGATACACCATATAATACAGAGTAAAAGAAAATTATATGCTTATCTAATCAAAATTGTCCCACTATCTCCTGGGGTGTGTCTTAATATGAGGATTAATGGAAGTATTCCAGTTTAAAATATAAATTAAAGAGAAATACTGGACTGGACATTAACATACATAGACCAAAGACAATGTAATGGAGATCTTATTTAGACACTGCTTCAGCTTGTGTTCAGAGCATATTAAATTACAAAAACTCTTCCTCTACATTTAACTTTACAGGGCAATCTCAAGGAAGCAGAACTAAAGGGGAAATGAGTACAGGCAGAGAACGCAGGGATGAAATATGATGGGGCACGTTGCTGCTCTGGGTGCAGCTGGTTGCTCCATCTCCAGGGACTGAATAAAGAAATGCTTTATAAATCACTGCAAAGTCCAACTTGGGAAAGAAGGGAGAAAACCGTCACCAGTGTCCTACTTTTTCCTTGCCTTACAAGGATCCAAATATTCTCTATGGGCTTCCACTCCCCTCACTTCCACCTGGTCACCCCTAGTAGCACCTAGAGAAACCAGTGCACAGTGTGGCAGCACGTGCTTGGTTCCACTACAATGGGAACAATGCACCAAAGCTATTCTTGGGCCAGGTCAAGCCACAAAGCAAATGACATGCATGTGTCTACAGAAGTGATTAGTGAATACCATACAGTAAGGTACAGTTCTCCAAGAATATTTGGGTAGAAAACGAATGGTAACCCATTATTTCTACAGTGCTTCTGGATAACAGTCAATTGTTAAAAGACACAGATCATGTGTGCAGTATAGAACCAAGAGGCCCTGATATCAAGTAAAGCATGTTCCTACTGATGCTAGTGGCACACTGCCAACACACACCTTCTAACAATAACAGCATTCAGCCTCCGATATTAACCCACCCTGCAATAATCCAATTTTCAATTCATCCACCTAAATCCTGACCACATTCCATTTTCTTTCTAATCCACCCACAAAAATATCAGAATCTACTCTTTGGCTTAACATTAGATCATGATAGCCCTTTAGAACAGATCAGAAAACACAACTAAATAAGAAAAACTCTTCTTTTTTCTTGCAAAAGTTAAAGAAGTTGGAACTCCCAGACATTATTTTTCATGTTTAGAAGATTATGATATGGACAAGTCAGAAAACCATATCAATAGCAAGTATGTTTATGGAAATATATTCACTCTTAGAAGTAATAAGGGCTATGCAAATGCAAAAATATACTTACATTTTTTGCCCCAAATTTTGCTAACACATATGACAAGAACATATGGCAAGATGGGCACACTTACTTGTGATGATGCAAAATATTAAAGCACTTTTGGAATAATTTGGTGGCATACATCCAATTCAAAAGACAAATCCAAAATTATAATCTAAAATAGGCACATGAATATATGTGTGTATGTATATTTATGATTAATTACTCAACCATGTAATATTAATAAAATAAATAGAAATATCCTATATAGCCATTAATAAGTGAATGGTTATAAGTATCATACCCTAAAAAACTAAGTATGCAACAATTCATAATGGACGAGAATTATATGACTTAACATGGAAAATTTCCTAGAAAAACAATGGGCTAAAAGCAATTTAAAGTAAATTTAGAACTCTAGTTAGGTTAAAAACCTGAGGAACTTCATTTAGAAAAAAATACAGAACAAAATCTCATTTCTTTTGATGATTTAACACATGATTGTGTATATTTAGGATTGAAAGAATTACAGATGATTTTACATCATGCAATACATATATCCCTTTATATCTTTTTTGCAATGAATACAAATGCATGCATTACTTATAGAATATAAACACTAATTAAAATGCAATAATAATAGAGTATGAATAATGTTATGTATACTTACAGCAGCCATATAGGATTATAACAAGATATATGAAAAATTTTCCTTTGTAAGTCTATGAAAATGAAAAAAAAAGATTGAGGTAACCACTTGCTAATGCTCAGTGCTTTGTATTTATGAGGCGAAATGAATTTGGTAGGTGGATTTCCTGGAAAACTAACTTTCTTTATCAAAACATTATTAATTTTCATTTTTAAATAAATATATACTTTTAAAAAAAGGTTTTATTGAAATTTAAAATAAATATTAAATGCACAGATATAAAATTAAACAAACATATTTTGGGGAGAATGGCAACTTGGTCATGAGAGATAAAACATTTTATATATTACTGGATTTTATTGTTTAATATTTTACTTAATATATTTATTTCAATGTCTGAGAGCAATTGGCCAAAATGTTTCTTTCTTGAAATGCCGGTGTTGGTTTCAAGGCTACAATAGCCTCATAACGCAAGTGGCCATATCTCCCATCTTTCCCTACCTTCTGCAAGTGTCTGCATAAGCTTCCTACTATTTCCCTAATATTTGGTGATGTCATTAACAAATTCACACTAATTTGGAGATTTCTTTGTTGTAAGATTTCAAATTGCTGATTTTATTTTTTATCGATGAACAAGTGTTCAGATTTTTCTTCTTGTGTCCTTAAGCTGTTAGGTTTTTTAAAAAGTTTAATGTAATGTACATTTTTTTACTTGATGGCATAAAGTTGTTCATGTACACTGTTATCTATTTAATGTCTGAACATGTGGTAATATTCTGTTTTTCACTCCTGATATTGTGATTTGTACCTTCTCTCCCAACTTTTTAAAAATCAATTGTGCTTATTTTTTAAGGAAGGACTCCTCATTTCATTTCTGCATTTTGTTTTCAACATCATTAAATCCTGTTCTTAGTATCCCTTCCTTTTTTTCCATAATTTTAACACGCTCTATATTTTAATTTATTGGAACAGATACAAACTTCATTGATTTTCAGCATTTCTTCTTTTCTATTATATATACCTAAAGCTATACATTTCCTTTAAGGATAGCTTTAGATGAATCAGATACTATTTGCTAGGATATTCCTTTGTTATCATTCAAATCAAAATATTTTATAATTTCTTTAGTGATTTTTTGTGAATTTTCTCATGTCTGTCATTTTGTGGTTATTCCAGCTATTGATTTGCTCCTGATTCCACAATGATCACAAAATGTGTTTTTTTGTTATTTTGTCTTTTAGATATTTGCTAGTCTGGTATATGTATTATGGTAAATATTTTATATAAATTTGAAAACATGTTTTACCATGGGTTATCTGTCAGATCAATTACTAAAAGAGAAGCTGTAACATCTTCAACTATGTATGTGGATTTTAGTGTCTCCTTTTATGTATATATTTAAGCTATGTCATTTAGTACATACTTTTTAAATATTCTGTTGAATGTACTTGTTATAATTACAAGTGTTTTTCTTAATATATAGTAATAATTCTTGTTTTAGAGTCTAGCTCACCTCTCTTTTGGTAAATGTAGACATATTTTAAATTTATTCTTACTTTCAACATTTTTGAAAGTACACTTCTTATAAATAGCATATACTAGGTCTTTTCTGGGAAATTCACAATGAGGGAATGTTAACTCATGTCCTAGAAGGGAAGGAATCCATAAAATAATTAGATCAAAATCTAATACCACAACATTATTTATTTTATTGTAAAATTAATGTAAACAGTGAGTATGAAGTTGAATAAAGACACTAGGGTACCTTTCTGTTCTGGGTAAGATGGATTAATCCCTCTGCAACCTTTTGCTCCCACTGACTGTAACTAAAAATCCTGGCCTAAAGAAACACACAGCATGCCACACACACACACAGCCTGAAGACTCTCTGAAAAGTAAATAATAATAGGGAATATGGGAAGCAAAGTCAAAATTTGCAACAAGATTAATAGAATGGAGGATGTAAGTTATCTTTCCTTTTATTTCATTTTCATCATCTTTTATTTTCCAGCTGTGGCCCAAAGTTGGACCAAATTTATAACTGGGTATCTGGAGAATTCAGCAAAAACTTCGTGGGAGACCAGTTTTTCTAGACAGTGGGCCAGGGGAAAAGGTGCCTGTGAGCCAGAGTGGGAAGAGGTAATCCACATCATCATCATTACTTTCCCCTATTTTACTGTCCAATGCCAGCCCTGATGTCAGCCCCTGTCCCTGATCTGCACTGCCATCGCCATCTCAAGGGTGCAACACTCTGGAGAAAAATCTGCACTTCTGGGTGGAACATTCAGGAAAAGGGCCCTGGTTGTGCAAAGAATTTGAGGAAGATTCCTGTCATTGGTTGACTGATTTAATGATTAATTGAATTTCTCTCTTTTCTATCACTGTTTTACCCTAAACATAGATTCAGTTCTATGGAACTGTGTGACAACACTTAATGGTAAAACTTCAGGCTTTAGGAGATACCAATGTGTCTGCCCATAGCAACTGGTGAAAGATGCACCTCACGTGACAGAGGGTCAGAGGAGTTTCTAAGGGAAGGAAGCTAGAAAAAGGAAGTCATTAAGTCTGTGTGTGAATGGACACATGCTCGGTCAGCCCCAAGCTGCACATGTGCAGAAGTATCCTATAGCAAAGGCTCTGAGAACTGAGTGGCAATCAAGGTACTGTGGAGTCCTAAATCAGCCCTTGACTGGGGCATGGAGAGGCAAATCCAAACAGCACCAGCAAACATTTTTGAAGCTCAGTCACTGTTGGAGTCACTGCCATGGAAAGTCAGATGGAACTCGCATTCAGAAACTGACCAAGTTGACTGCCTGCTGAAATGAAACTAGGAACATTTCCCCAGAGGACTTCAAACACAACCCTGAGTCTCACAACAATGATTCACAATATCCAGGATAGCATTTCAATTCTGGGTGAGAGGTAATAAGCATATTTTACCTATTTTTGCCATTAAAATAAACCTATAAAACCCGGAAAGAAGGTCTGCGGTGAAGCTCACTTGAGGAAACTGAGTCAGCACTGCAATGCTGAGGGGGAGTTCTCAAGGATAGAGATTTTAATTCTGGCTCAAGGAGCAGAAAAGGAAACTCCTTGAGTTCAGAGAAAAAGTGTGGAAATCTACTTCTCTTCTTAATTTCTTCCCTTCTTCGTTGTCTCATAATCCATCATCTGAGTAATCCCTAACAGTCCCTGGCAGTGGCCATTAAAAGGGGTGGAAAGAGCCAAAACTCTGACAGAGGGAAATATTATCCTCCATTTGGTTGAATTATAGGTATAGAAAACAAAATAGGCAAAGTTACAGGAGCATAAAAGTCCTTAGTTTGTTTGAAAAAGACAGAAAATTCAGTATAGTATCAAATGTCAAGTGGGTTAGAATGAAAAATAAACCTCAAAAGCAAATGACCTTGCGTATCAGGAAATGGAATTGAGACATTATTTTGTAATGATTGGAACTCTGGACTAACACAATAATTGCATGCATTGGGTCAATACTAATGTGAACATAGAAGACAAGATGAAGAGCATTTGATAGAAGAAATAAGTCTGATTTACATGCAAGGATAAAAGAAAAACAGAATCAAATTTGGTGAAAACCTACACGTGTAAATTTTAGTCCTGTGAGAAGCAGATGCCAAGATAGGATAACATGTGAGAGGGAGAGTCCCTGGAGAAACAATGTGAAGAATACAGTGGGAGGGAGTGGGTGTGGGCAGGAAGTTTTCAGACCCTAATGGAAGCTTGACACCTGTAAGATTAGAGAAGCAGTAGGTTTGTGTAAAAAGAGATTCAGACCATTACTCAGTTCTGAAAAATTCTCAACTATCTGGCACTAGAATTTAGAGAAGCAAGTTAGCACGAAAAACCACAGCCCTCATGGCTGAAATCAGAGTGAGTTACGACTGGTACTTACTCCTCCTGCTGACACAGTACGTTTGAAACTCCTTTCACCCTATCGACTTGGCAGGTCCTGATGGTACTCAGATGTTATTATTCCTGAAGGTTCAGAGAGCTTAGTAATAATATTTGGGTCATGGTGGTCTCTGGATGCAAGAAGTTCAACATGAGCTGGTAGCAGGTATAGCTTATACCTCCATAAGACAGTCATGGTGTTTACTGGCAAGATAGTACCACTTTTGGGGACCATGCCCTCTGACCACATGGAGCCCAAATTGCAGGGATAGAGAGCACAATGTTCTCTAATAAATAATTAGTCAAGAAGGTAAGTGGGTTCATTCCTATTTTAATCCTTGTTCTCAGACCCATGCATTCTCCCTATTAGAGATAAAGCACATAAAGAGACATTTGATTCACACCTGTTCTGTGTCTGAAGATTGATACTGCTTCCTTACAGAGTATTGCCTCTGATTCAGTGTTTCAGGTCACCTTCATTAGTCCATTCTAACCCTTTATGAGTCTAGCTCTCACTGGATGGAGGAGAATGTGATATGACCAGGTCAGAGGCCCACTCCTACACCTCCTACTCTGTATAATGGGTCCCATAGATGGACGATATGCTGTGTAAGTTGCCAAGCATTGGTAAGCCTATAGGTAGTGGTAATGGCTGAGGCTTTAACATCGGGAAAGAGAAACCCCATACACCTAATAGATATCTGTCTCTGTGAAGAAAAATAGCTGGAGGTTCTAGGATATTAGAGCTCCATTATAATGTACTTGACAACAAAGGGATAGTGATGTTCACAAGAATGATCAAGGTCTTTGTCTGTAGAGGAATGGGCATTCACAGGCAGCAATAGCCAGGTCAGCCTTGGTAAGTAAGAGTCCGTGATATGGGGCCCATGTGTTTTCACAACCTCTGCCACATTACCACTCAGCTCATGTGCCTGTCATGCCAGTTGTTGGATAAGCAGTGATGAAAGTTGGCTAGTAGCAATGGCAGAGTCAGTTGTCAAATTGGTTTTGCAGTGCCTCTTTCACTGGGCATGAATTCTAGTGGGTACTGATACATACTATGAAAATCTCCACCTTTTCCCCATGCTATATCATTGCACTGACTAAGCTGTTTCTTTCCACCAAGACAAGTGCTAGAATATCTAAATGTATAACTCTCACTATCACTTTTTCCAGGGATGCCCCTGATGTGCATTATCCTCAGAATGGGATCTTCATTTCTATGTAAGCAATAAATAAATCAGTCACCAAATACCATAACCCAATTGTTTTCTCTAATAACTCCTGGTATCACATGGGTCAGTTAGAATCCTCTAGAATCAATTACCCAGACCAGTTTAGATAATCAAAAAATTTCCAGTGAAAATGCATAAAAATGGAGAAAACAATAGGAGGCAGAGAGAGCCTTCGGTCTGCTCCATAAGTGTGGCATCTATGAAAGAATCGAGGGAAAGAAAACTGAGTAGGAAGAGTTTCAGACTACTGCTCACTTATGAGAAAGTATTGGCCAGGCCACAGGAAAACCAAGCAAAACTTTCTTGTTAAAGAACTGCTCCATCGATAGCACTCTTGTCTTGCTGTCACTGGCTAGGGGTCATTTTCCTGGGGAAAGCATTACTTTGGTATTCCTAGGGCTGCAGCTGAAGGCTGTCAGACATCTAGGTTCCCTGCAGCAGGTTGAAAAGACATCCAAATGGTGCATCTCATTTCTGTTGCCTTTGTGACTTATTGTAAAATCAACCTGGACTACATATATTTGAGTTTCTTTTTGGTTTTAAAATTTGTGATTTTATAGTATGTGCTTATTTTCTTTTATGTGGGTTCCCCATGTATCCAAAATGATTAAAGAAAAATTGTATACTAATAACATCTTATACCAGATAAAGAACGAGTGTTCTTTCTGGTCTATCTTTCTATCAAGCACATGATGCATTATTCAGAGAAAACAGTAAAAAATGTGTTGTGTTTTCTATTGGGTAACTCATGACATCTTCGAAACATGAGATTCTTTGTAAATTCCTATGAAAACGCTTTTTCTACCATAAATCATTTTGTATGTCAGAATCTTAGCACTCCTAATATATAATTTATCAATTACAATATAGGTAACATTTAAAAGCATAATTGCTTTTACCAAACAGTGTAAAGAGCTTTATATTGATTTCCTTTATTGATTCTACAAAGAGGTCAGTGTCCTCTCTGTTATATTTCTAAAAAAGGCAGCACAGAGATTGCCTAAGGAATAATGTGAGCTGCAGTTTGAATGAAAAGCTGTCACAATAGTAACAGTGGCTATAACAGCAAATACTACATGGATATTCATGTTAAACATTAGCTGTATTGATATCTATGTCTAGTTACTCATCGAGGGCATAAGTCTACAAGGTCCACAGAGAGAAATTTAGAGGACAAGGCCAACCAAAGTGCTACCTTGATGTGATTTGTGTCCTCATTTTTCAGCATCTGTTTATCTGGGCTCATCTGGAAAATTTCTTATACCTTAACTAAAGCATGTCTAAGGCCACCCACACTCTAACTGAAAGCGAATTAACCTTTCCTCCCAGGTGTCTAGAACTTATGTTAACTGTAAATATGACCATCTTCCACAAGTAGAGAGCCAAGAAAAATGAAAAAAAGAAAGGTGCCATGACAGTAAGATCCTGAAGAAACATTTGTTCTTAAGCTAACAGCAGTAGAGCTGAAACTTCTGCTATAAGATTCCTTTCCCTTGCACTTTTGTTTTTACAAAATGCACATTAACTAAAAAGTCTCTATCAGTGTTTCTCAACCTGGGAACACATTAGAATTACTTGAGAAATTTTTTTAAATCTTAAAACAGGTCACAGTAGAGGTTGATAATTTGAGAATATAATATCATGTATCCTAATAGCTTCCATCTAAATTTTTGATACCAATTGTTGATATTTGTTTGAATCCAAGTTTCCCTCAAGAGGTGAATAATAATGTTTTCCTAATTTTATCATTATCCCTACATTTTTATGTGACTTATAAAGAAGAGTTTCTCCCACTATTTTTTCAAATTCTGTACTGCCAAATTCTCTATCACTATTTAATATAATTCATTATCATCATTATTATGCTATTTCTCAAGTTATGTCAAACTTGACCAGCAAATTCCCTTGAAATCAGTTCATGTGTCCTTTTAACATGTTCAGTAGGATCAGAAACACTATAAGGATGCCCCCTATCCCCATGAGTACTTAACATCACATTGTAGTGGCATCATTAACGAATTCATTTGAACGAGAGAAAGCAGTTAAGTTAACCTATCTTCAGCTGAAAGCCACAGCACACAACACACTGAAAGGTTAAGTCTGGAAGCATGTTTATTTAGACAGAAGCAGGACAAGTGTGACAACGGTAGTAGAGGGAAAACACAAACTGTAAACTGTGCGTATTTATAGATCATATTACTAAGAGAACATCAGAAAATACAGACAAGATATTCAATCTATAATAAATGTAGTAAAGTTCCCGGATGCAAGATAAAAATAATAGTAATAATTGATAGAAATTTCATTTCTCATTAGGGAAGAAAATGCCGGCTAGCACGAGAGGCTCCTTTCCTCTCTCACTTACACTACTGCATCCATTTTCAGTTATTTCAATCACATTTAGGCTGCTACCCACACATGAACTTCGTAGGCTCCCTCCTCCCAAAAAGGCCATATCCTTGATGAGGAGGTTTCTATTTGTTCCCCTTTGTGCTGGGCCTAACCACAACTCTTTTGGGTTAATGAGGGTTTGCAGAATGTTGAGTGTTTTGCTGCTTCTCAGCCTGAAAATTGTACCTAATAAAATTTATTTTACATTTAAATTGTGTGACATTAGCATGTGTCAGTGATCCCATATAAGTTACCGAAGTTATGCATTTAGAATATATAACAGGGAAAAACTTATACATATCATTACAAGAGCAATTCCATAAATTATTTAAGAGCAAATCTACAAAAGATATGCAAAATCAGTTTTGAAGAAAATGTAAAACTATTTTGAAGAATAAACATAAGATATACATGGATGGGTATGCATGAATACTAACATCCATACTACAAGTATGAGACTGTTTCCATAGAAATCTGTACATCAATAAATAAATTAATAAACCTAGAAATTAATAAAAAGTCAAAAGAATATTCTATAGGTTTCATGGATAGGTTAATAATATATTATAAAAAATAGAAGTATAACAAAATGGTTTAGAATGGTACACATAAACTTCAGAGAAGTGGTTGCTTCAGTGTGAGAAAAAAGTCATCAGAGAAACACATATAGAGGATGAACTGAATGAGAAATATTTTCCTAAAATAAATAAGATTTCAGTTCAAAAATCAACTATTATTTTTTTAATTTGATCATTGGTAAATGGATATTCATCATATGTTTATAAAGATTTATATGCATTTGAAATATATTACAATAAAATATTTTAAAGTTCTAATCATTCACAGCCAGATCAATTAAAGACAACATTTATATCTGAGATTTAGAATATGGCAGATCAGGAATAGAGACACCTATAGGAATAGTTTGTCTTTTTAAAAAGACTTCTTTAAAGAAGTTTTAGGTTCACAATAATATTGAGGGAAAAAATGTAGAAATAGTTCCTGCACTGCTGCCTACACATGTGTCACCTCCCTCATTATCAACATTCCTGCCAGAGTAATGCATTTGTTCCAAATGATGAACCTACATTAGGGCATCATTTTCACCCTAAGTCCATAGTCTACATGACTATTTGCCCTTGGTGATGCACGTTCCATGGGTTTGGACAAATGTATAACACATATATCTAGTCTGATGGTCTTTTAAAATCAACAGGAAATCAACATTTTATTTGTCCTAAATTTCTTTGACAATAGAAGACAGATTGACTAATATAATGATTTAATATATAACAATATAACATAGCAGTGAATGAGAATAAGTTTACATTTCAAATTTAAAATAAAGCAAAAGGAAGATAGAAAAAACAATATGACTCTTGTAGCTTTAATACATTAAGATTTTCTTATCTGTTTAGTAACAACAAAAAAAGCTTTTTCTTACTAAATTTTCTTGAGTTCTCCAGAAGACACACTTTTAATAATGCCATAAAAAACAATATTCTCCATAAGAGCTATGAACTCCCCCCAAATTTTCAGAGGTGAACAATTTATAGATGTGTCTTATTTCTCCCTTAATGAAATATGATTGTATACTTTTCTTAAAATATACCTTTATAAAAGTATGTAGATGTTAGAATTATTGTAAGCTTTGTATCTGACTTGTTGATCTTTTTAACAAAAGAGTAAAGCTTACAGAACCTTGAGAAATATATATTTAATAAGTCATTCAAATTCTCCTCAAATCTCAGCCAGTTTCCCAGACTTGACAGCTGCTGGCATCCAGCCAGGCTGCCAGGAACGAAGTGCTGCTCCACACGCCGGAGGAGCGTGAGACTGCGTGAGAAAGGGCACCGGGGAAAGGAGCCCTGTGAGGGTTATTCTAAGTCTGTGTATACAGGGGTGACAGAGGAAGCTGAATTATAGATGTACAGATATGACTAAAACCCACTGAATTAATCTCATTGTAAATATTGACTGCATCCTTTTAATGGGAAAAGAAAGGTCTTGGCTTTCTTTTCTCAATATCATCACCAGCAATTGTTTTTATTTAGGTTCTTATGCATAAATATAATTAAAACAGTTTTGTTTTTACTTTCTATTATTTCAAAGAATATTAGACCTTGATTACTTAGAAGTGTTATGGGCAGAATTATTTTTGCTTTAGTTTGTTTCTTTATAATATTCCATATAAATTTCCTTAGATTAATGAATTTATTCACCTATACACACAGTAATAATAACAATAACAGAAATGGTATTTGTATTCTTATTCATTGTGTCTACTTCCTATTTATAAAATTGACCTAATTTGTAAAGAATGATTTGCTCACATTCATCAACATTTTTTAAAAATCACAGATATCTGTTTTTTGTAGGAAAAAAGTTACTTTTAAAGTCATTACTCCATAGGTTGGCATGTTACCAAATCAAGGAAGAGAAAAGGATGAAGAAGTCTACCATGTTTACTTGCATAAGATTTAGATACTCTTTCTAGCCACAAATACATGATTACATTATTGGAATTGGATAAAATTTATAAATATCAGCAACAGTAAGTTCTGCTTTATTAGTTACATTTTTAATAATAAGATTCAAAAGTTTTTTGTCTCTACATAAAAGCTTGGTTTATGACAGTCACGAGTATACTTCTCATAATCTTGCTTTTGGGGTAATTAATGACTAAGGACATAAACAACAGAAGACAATGTTTGTGTTATTGCTAAGGCAGCAAGTTCTTCTTGCCATTTTCACAGCACATCCTCCAATTAAGAAGGCAGCTGTCATATTGACTGAACTGTTAATCTGTTCATGTCACTCAAGAATGAGAGGGTTCAAGTTTAGAGATTAATGTTTCCTTGGATTTTTTGTCAATGACAACAAGAAAAATATTCATCATGATTATCTTTCTGGTTCTGTAGAGTTAGTTTTGTTTTTCTAGGTATGAATTATTAATACAGTATAGTGAAGGGGTTTTTAAGAACAACAAAATAAAACAACTATTTTTTACAATCTGTTTTCTGTTCACTGAAAAGACAAAAAAGATAGAAATGTATGATAAAATGACATTTTAATGAAAATGTCTGTATAAAAGCTTGCAAACTTTTAGTAATATGAAGATTGATTTTAGGATTAAAGCTAAAAGATTGATAATAGTGAGTTTACAAACCCTTTACTATGGAGGCATATAAATTCTCTGCATTGGCACCCAAATATTTTTAGCCTGTGTCTCCAGGTTCACAGAATGCCTTTGACACTAAACATCATTAATATATCAGAAACACACACGTGCACAGAAGGAAAAAATCAAGTTGTCTGTTTTTGTGTAATTTGTTATATGTACATTATCAATTGTGTTACCTCTCTGTCTTTTTATTTTGTTTCTTTCAAATCCAAATTTTGATGTAATTGACAGAGAGGATAGAAAAAAATATAATGATGGGAAATCAGGTGAAAATGTGATGAGGAAAGGCGAGAAAGGAGCATGACACTGGATAAAGAGATTAAAAAGGCAGAGGAAGCAGGTAGGGAATGAGGCAAGGAGAACAAAAAAGAACGGAGAACAAGCAATGTTGAAAATCTCTATGTTTCAAAACCCTTCTTTTGGATGAAAACAATTTAAAAATAGTTCAAAAAGCTTTCAAACCAAATTATATTGAGTATGAAAAATTCATCTTATTCCTACTTAATCTTTTAAAATGCCTCTTATTTAATGTTCTGTGAGAATATTTTCATACAGAAATAGTTCTAGTAGATTAAGTGACAGAAAAATAAAAATTTTGTAACCCTCCATACCTTATTGCAACCCCCATTAGGCTGCAGTATTTTAGGTGAAAATGGTTAACTACTATTTATATTTTCTTAACCATTAGAAGTCAAAAGTTTTCAAATTTTCTAGCCCAACAAAGACAGTCATTCACTGAGGCAATTGAGCCACATTACAAGTACCAGAGCCTGTGTCATTTAGCTAAATGACTAGTAGGTTATTTAACCAAAGGCATAATTGGTAAAATTAAACTCAAAACAGTAGGCATTAAAACCCTTTTTAGAGAGTAGTTGTAATTATGTTTGCCACATTAGCTCAAACAACTGAGTAGACAAGATTCTCTAAATGCAAATATTTAAAGAAAACAAATACAGAACAATTTAATAAAATTAACTACTTGGATTAATTTAGTATTCATTACCCACCATAGTTGTTAACATTGCTAAGCTTTACTTAAGAATCTAATTGGCTATTTGCAATAAACTGTGAATAGCCAATTAAAATATAAGTTCAAGAGAAATTTAAAAAGCCTGGTTTTTAGATAAACACTGGACATAAATGTTTTGTTAATAAATATAGACAGAATCTTTCAATATTATTTATAGAACCGGGCCTATTATTCCTAATTCCCACATCCACAAACCTTACGCTACTGTATATACTTTAAAGATACTATATATTCCTCAAGATTACAAATTCAGTAACTTTTCCTTCTAGAACTGTCAAGGTTTTCTGTTTTGGAAAAAGAGGGATAGGTTGTTTTACTTTTATGTCAGACAAACAAATAATTTTTGCTTAAACTCTGTATATATTTATATATTCTTGACATTGAAATATTCATAGTTTTTGTTATTTACACATTTCTAACAAAATTTATGTAGTTAATAGAAGACAGCTTGAAAACAATTAGAGATGCTTGTCGTAATCCGCAGTCCTCATTTTTCTCGTTTGCCAGTGGAGCTCAGGGTCACACTGTTTCCAATGCAAACACGTTGATTAAACTTCCTAAAACTGTCTTTATAGAATTCACAAAGTGCAAAAAATAGAGCAAAAAACTGGGTTACAATTATTTTGAAGACAAATTATCACTAAGACATTGGATGAAAATTCAGAATACCATAAGGGAACAATAATGAATTTATACTCCTAAAAATTACAACAGAATGAGAATATATGTAATATTTATATGTGTAAAAATTGTGAGAGATTTATGTGACTAAAGAAAGGATTGAAAATAAAAGAAAGGGACAAATTCAATCATCATTTTGTAAATAAAAGTACATTTGGGACACTGTTCATGTTTTACTCATACAATTTAATATAAATGACAATAATTTCAAGGAATTACAGTTCATATTCTCATGATTTTAAGTTATTCAATGAGTGAGACTAGAGAGTGACAAGAATATGTAAGATTATTATGATATTTGACTAAATTTTACTGTCATGTACAGCCAATGTATGTGTTATACACTTTTGGGTACTATTTTATGATTGAGTGTTAAAGAAACAGCCAATTTTTGACATACTGTAAATAATAGAACTGGGACTTAAAATCATGTCTACTTGATTACAAAGTTTGTTTCCAACTTTTTTCCCCTTTTTTTATTATCATTCAACTACAGTTGTCCCCATTTCACCCTCCCACCACTCAAATTTGTCCCAAAGATTGTCTTTTATACAAAGGGAAAATTAATATAAAATTTAAACTTTGACAATATCTTATTAATTCCTAAGAAGTTAGTCTCATAAAAGCAGTGCTGTTTGTAGTATTGATATAAAGCTCTCATTAAGAACATTCTGCTAAAATGTGTAAAGAATGATAAAGTTAAGTGTGAACAATTTACTCATTCAGTAATTCTGAAATGTCATTATAATTAATTAAAATCCATTGTCTTTGTAATATTCCAGAAAATTTTTGTGTATAGTATAGTTATTTCTCTAGCACTGATTTTTTCTCAGTATGTGTCTATTTACTTTATATGGATGGAAATATTAGAAAATATTAAAAAGGAAAGAAAATAGTGATATTTATCTATCATCTATCTATCTATCTATCCAAAAGTGAAGCATACAGGCAAATTATTGGCTAAGTTAAATTTCAATTTATGAATTAAATTACACTATGTCAGAGTAAATTCTTTGTTGATTCTACCCAAAATTCTGGACAGAGTTAAAACATAACTGTTTAAGGAAAACATGAAAGAGTAAACAAGAACAGAAGACAGATTCTGGAAGAAAATCATCAGCACCAGCTGACTGCTTTATATTCCTATTTAATTGAAGGAAGGCCAAGTTCACAGAGCATAAGGGGATTAAAACTTCCATAGAAAATCTATGTCTTGCTGATCTAAAGAAGCAGCGCACAGAGTGAGGGCAATTGTAACTGCTGTGGAGTGAGGTAGGATACCAAGAAAAGAAGGCATATTTTGTGTATAATCTCTGCCCCCAATTTTGAGTAACATCAACCCATGCATCGTGGACAGAACCCAACTAAGGAAAAAGCCATCCAACTGAGATTTTAGCTACCAAATAAGACACAGAATTGCAGTTTGAGCCAAAGTATGTTAATTGTCTTCATGCAATTTAATCAAAACTCTTCAAAAAATGTAACAGATCCAGAGTCTCCACAATAAAGCAGTCAAGACATTCTGGATAAAACCCAGAAGTACTCATAGAAAGAATGAAAACTGTGGCCATTTTTGAAGAAAAGATAGTGAGTCTCAAGATGAGACATATGTTTGAATTAATAGACCCATATTTTAAAGTACCCACAAAAGCTATGCCCACAGACATAAATAGATACATGCTCACAGGAGCACAACACTGAACGCCATAGTATATATAGGCTATGACAGCTGGAAAAGATGTAATAAGTAGAATTCCCGTGTTCTTGGACTGAAATACTCAATGTTGTTAAGAAGCTAGTTTTTCTCCAAATGACCTAGATATTCACTGTATTCCTAAAATGATTATAATCTATATGTGAAATAAAAAATTTCGATATGTAGAAAGAAAGAAAACAAAGACTACAAAAAAGCTATAGTAGTCAAGACATAATGACACTGACGAAAGGACTGACAAACATTACGAGAAGATTACCTGGGGGGAGCAGAAACAGACCTCGTTTAAGGTCATTGGCCTTTGGAGAACGGAGTTGAAAGCATCTAATAGTTCCAAAAATGTTTGGAACAACTGCATAATCATAAAAATATGTTGATTTCACCTCATACCATACTCAAAAATTAATTGAAGGTAGATCATAGACATGAACTTACAAACTGAAGTCATAAAAATTTAAAAATAAAAGACAATATTGCACTAAACATATCACATTAAGAAATTCAGGTTTATTAAGCAAAAATTACCCAAAGGATTCCTAGAACAGTGCTACTGAAATATCAACTGAACCTGTACCTATTCATGAATAGTCATGAATAGCTATTTTTAGTATCTATGACAAAATAAGTACACAAATTAAGAATAAGTGTTTTGAAATTATTATAGTAAAATTACATTACCAGGATATTACCCAAGATTCTCCCAGAAGAGTTTACTCTGTGTTGCCAGGATACTATCTCATAATCTTCTAGAAGAGTTCTGTAGGAAGTAGTGTCTGTGGATGGGCCCTATTTCATACATGGCACTTTTAACTGCTCTATGACAACATCAACCTAGACATTGTAAATAAATGTTATGGAAATTTTATAGCAACTGGCATTGGCAGAACATTGACTGATGTGTAGATCGGCTCAGGTGTTTTCGAATTTTCACGATGAGTCAAATATGGGGCAACCTGCATCCTAGTCAGAAGCAGTAGGATTACAATACAACATTGGTATTTTAAAAGTAGTCTCTTAGTTGCATCCCCAAAGTGTGTGAAAAGAGAGGATATATATTTATTTTTTAAGATAATTGGTTATTTGTTATCATTCTAAATTTAGATGCTTACAGTTAAAGTTATTAGAGAAATCAGATAAGTAAAGCACTTGTTATTTAAGTTTTAAATTAAGGAAGGCAAACTACAATCCACTGGCATTATTCGTAAAAAGAAAAAATGCACGAATTTTTGAGTGTGAGAGTTGTGGTGAGACAAAGAATGATGATGCAAGTTATTTTAAAATATGAAGACCGAATTGTACTAGTTTTACCGAGAATGTGAGAATTCATATGTTGTTTGCTTTATAACCATGAGTGAAGTGCTAAAACCAATATGTTTTCTTGCAGACTTGTACTAGCTAACAAAATAACAAAACCATAAAAAACTTAACAGCATTTTGAGGCAATAATAAATAATCAAATTAAAAATTAAACTACCATATGACCCAGCAATCCCACTTCTGGGTCTTTACCTATAAAAAATAAAAAACACAAATTCAAAAAGATATATGCACCTCTGTGTTCACTGCTGCATTGCTTACAGTAGCCAAGATATGGAAGCAACCTAAGGATCCATCAATAGACGATTGGATACAGAAGATGTGGTACATACTATGTAAAATGGAATAGTACTTGGCCATATAAAAGAATGAAATGTCATCATTTGCAACAACATGGATGGACTTAGAGGGTGTTATGCTAGGTAAAATAACTCAGACATATGATTTCACTATATGTGAAATCTATAAAAAACAAAGTACATAAATAAAACAAAATGGAAACAAACCCCTAGAAACAGAGAACATACTGATTATTGCTAGATAACAGGGGAGTGAGGAGATAGGCAAAGAAAGGTGACGTGGATTAAGAAATATAAACTTCCAGTTATAAAATTCAGTACAGGGATGTAAAGTAGTTTATAGAACATTCTCAAAGATATTGTATTAACTGTCTGTGGTGCCAGAAGTGTAGTAGATTTATTGTAGTAATCATTTTGTATATGAATGTATAATATGTAAAAGGTATTAATAATCATTTCATATATAAAGGTATGTAAATATCTAATCACTATGTTGTATACTTGATACTAATATAATATTCTTTGTCAACCATAATTTAAAAATAAATTTTAAAAATCATTAAGTTCAAAACATAACAATGAAATAATTCTTTGAAACAATTTTGAATTTAAATGCTTACAGTAGCATATATGCAAACTACTTCACTAGCCTGTGAAAATATTAGTGGAAAGCTGTAGTAAAGAGGTTAATTAAAAATGTGTGGTGATACTGGGGCAAAATATGAAGTTCAGCTACTTTCCATGAACAGCAGCGCTCCAAATGCACAAGAACTGGCCGGCAATATCGAAGGCCAAGTCAGAAGAAATAGAGCTAGCAAAGTGGTTTCCCTTGCAGCTTGCTGAATCTACAGAGATGGCTAATATGATCTCGCAGTCCGATCCACCCCTTCACAGTGTCGTGACATAACTGGTTCGTTATTTTATTCTCTAGAAACTCTGTTCTTATGTGTTAACTTGTATTGTACCTGCCATTAAAATCTGTGTGGCTTCTGTTCTTTTGTTCTGTTTTGTCATTTATGATTTTAATGATCTGGAAATCTCTGAGGAAGAAAGAGTTCCTGCAGCACATTGCCATGTCCCATAATTTAGAAACAAATATCAGCGAAATAAAGCATGTTCTTGATCTTCCATGTCTGCAAAACATTATTACTGAACCTGTTAAAACAGAATGACTTGCATTTTCCCTCAATATACAGAAGTTTAATAGATCCAGTATTTATTTCTCTCATTTAAAGTTAAATGTAACTGTAAATTTGCAGTATCATTTTAGAGAATGTGCTACTAGTAAATGATTAAAGATGCATTATGGAAATCAGGGCTTCTTGCTCCATTTCAGAAAAGAGACAATAATAGAAAACTGAAATTTGCTGAAATAGCTCAGAAAACTCTACCATGAGTACTATTAGACAATACATAAAAATAATATAAATATACATTATTACTTATAATTAACTTTATCAATGCGACCTAAATTGGAAAAAAGTTTGTCTTAATTAACAATTAAAATTGCAGATATCCTGAATTTTTGTTTAAAGTCTCCATGTAGGTATTTAAGTGGAAACTAGATACTTTCCCTATAATTTTTTGTATAGAGACAATTGCATAATGACAATTTTGCAATATGAGCATGTTAATAATATTCTTATTAAGCATCTAGATGCCTCTATGAAAAATGTGTACAGTTTTATATTTATTCTATTCTTTCTTATGTTTGCTCTAATTATACTTATATAATGTATAGGTCTTATAAGAACATATTTTTATATCTATTGTGTCTAATAAATAAAGCTCAATTTGCATTTCATTTTTTCACTTTATTTTACTACATATTGCAAAATAATTAGATCAGCATGCATTAGAAATGTAAGGCAAACAATAAAACAAATATTCCTAAACCAAGAAATTATTTTACAAATTAATCTATCCTAAAATAGCATGAATTACATTAATATCCCATTAAAATCTCATGGCCTATGTTTTACATAAGAATTGTGAATTAATGCTGTTTTTAAAATAAGGCATATAGAACATTAGCAATAATTTCATAGATTTATTAAGTATACATTAATGAAAAATTGGGATATAATTTCATTTTGCTGCAGAAATATAGGACTATTTTTTGAAGTTCCACATCAGAATTCTATTAAAAGAAAGTGAGACTGACAGAGAGAAAGATTTTAATACTAAGCACTCAGCATATTCTCTTACCTTTGACACAGACACAAGAATGTGTGTTGATGTCCATACTTTCCCAAATTTATAGCTGTACATGTTAGGCAGGCTGAAGGGTGATTCTCATACTTGAGAATATGCATAGGGCAAGCCTTTAAAATTAGTAATTAATTAATTTTATTGTTGTTCAAGTACAGTTGTCTTCATTCCCCCCTCAATACCTCCTCACTGCTCCACCCATCCCTGTGTCCCATCCTCCATCATATCCCCTTTGGTTTTGTCCATGTGTCTTTATACATGTTCCTTGACAATGCTTCCCCTATTTTTCCCCATTATCCCACTCCTTCTTCCCCTCTCGTTACTGTCAGTTTGTTCTTTATTTCAATGCCTCTGGTTATATTTTGTTTCCTTGCTTGTTTTGTTAATTAGGTTCCACTTATAAGTGAGATCATATGGTATTTGTTTTTCACCACCTGGCTTATCTCACTTAGCATAATGTTCTCCAGATCCATCCATGCTGTCAGGAAGGTAAGGAGCTCCTTCTTTCTTTCTGCTGCATAGTATTCCATTGTGTAAATGTACCATAGTTTCTTGATCCACTCATTTACTGATGGGCACTTAGGTTGCTTCCAGCACTTGTCTATTATAAATTGTGCTGCTATGAACATTGGGCTGCATAGGTTCTTGAATTGGTGTTTAAGACTCTTAGGGTATAATCCCAGCAGTGGAATTGCTGGGTCAAAAAGCAGTTCCATTTTTTAGTGTTTTGAGGAAATTCCATACTGTTTTCTACAGTGGCTGTACCAGTCTGCATTCCCACCAACAGTGCACTCAAGTTCTCCTTTCTCCACAACCTGGCCAGCACTTGTTGTTTGTTGATTTGGTTATGATGGCTATTCTGACCAGTGTGAAGTGGTATCTCTTGAGAAAGAAAAACAAAGAACAAAATAGGAGGGATCACAATACCTGATATCAAACTATATTCTAAGGTCATGGTAATCAAAACAGTCTGGTACTAGCATAAGAACAGACTCATAGTTCAATGGAACAGAATAGGGAGCCCAGAAATAAACCCAAGTCTCTATGATCAATTAATATTCAACAAAGGGAAATAAACATAAAATGGAGTTAAAATAGCCTCTTCAGCAAATGATGTTGGGAGATCTGGACAGCTACATGCAAAAAAAATGAAACTCAACCACCAACTTACACAATACACAAAAATAAACACAAGGTGGATAAAAGACAAATATAAGTTGTGACACCATAAAAGTCCTAGAGGAGAACATAGGCAGGAAAATCTCATATATTTCACGCAGCAATATTTTCACTGATATGTCCCCTGGAGCAAAGAACATAAAGGAAAGAATAAACAAATGGGACTTAAACAAAATAAAAAGTTTCTGCACAGTTGAAGAAAACATCAGCAAAATGAAAAGAGAATGAAACATATGGGAAAATATATTTGCAAATGACTCCTTGGACAAGGGTTTGATCTCCAAAATGTATAAAGAACTCACAGGACTCCACTCCAAGAAGACAAACAACCCAATTAAAAATGGGCAAAGAACCTGAACAGACACTTCTCCAAGGAGGACAGACAGAGGGCCCAGAGACATACGAAAGGATGCTTGGCATCACTAACCATCAGAGAAATTCAAATTAAAATATTTTTTACTGTAAAAAAGAGAGGGAACAATGAAAGGAATGGGTTCCACCTCTGGGTGTGACAGAAACAAAAGCAGCACTGTTGCTTGAGGGAAATGAGACCAGAATGTGTGGACAGTTTATTAATGATGTTATGTTTAATACTTCTCCACTTTGAATATACTTGATTGGTAGGTCAATACTTGATTGGATTGCCCTAACAATTCTGGATGCAACAACCTGTATAAAGGGGCATGCGTACTTGTATGTTCGGGATGGCTCCATCAGCCTGAAGGGCTCCCTGTCCTGCATGCCCATTGCTAGAGCAGAGGAGCCCAATCACAGTAGAACATTCATTTACTCCACCTTCATTTTTTCAAATATCCAAGAAAACAAACAACAATGATTGTTTAGATTAAATGATAACCTTACAGAAAAAAATTCTAATACGCCAGTGAAATCTGGGTTCTCAAACTCAATTCTTTCCAGAAAACTATTTGAGAAGCTATTTGTTTGAAACAGAATCTCCTTGTTTTGCCTCCTTAGAGATGCATGACTGGTCATAGAAGTATCAGCATGAAAGGGCTGCCTGATAGAGAATGAAGGCCAATGTTTCGTTAGGCAACCTACACATTTTTCCAAGAACAACTTGTCAAGAACTGAATTGTTTGAGAGCCAAGGTGTTTGAGAGCTGAGGTTAGACTCTTCTTGTCATATGTTGATCATTATTTCCTGGAAAGTCAGAGATAAGTACGTGACATGTATTATCTCTTTTAATTTTCCTATTATGCTCAAAGTAACTGTGAAATCTCTATATGTAACTATTATATAGAATATATAATCAGAATGTTAATAGAACATATAATCATAAAATGCATCTGTCCATATTTAAAATGTATTGATGCTTATATTTATATCTCAAGCTCTACCTGCATAGATTTATATATATATGTATAACTACAGTATATCTATATATTTATGAGAGTAAATTCTATAATAATCATACCCAAGACTATTTAATATTGCAACTTGTTTTACTACCATTCTCTTATTTCCTGAGAATAAATATTTATATTTATCAAAAAAACCACACAGCAGATAAATAATTATTTTCAATGTCAAGTACCACGTGTCTAGTCATTTCATATATATTTTCAAGACACACTATAAATGACACATAGCTTATGTGCAAATCCTTTCTATGTTTGTAAAAATAAACAGGTCCCTACAGCTATTTATTGTCCAGTGTATGTCTGCTATTCTGAGGAGATTTGTCTTTATTATGCTTTTGACACAAGTAAAGAATAGGAAATGTAACAATCCCTAAAGCTCTTGCCTAAAATACTTCAGGGTTTATTCAACAAACCCCCATAAAACTCAACCACTCAGCAGGTAAAACTACTATACATTAACTTAGGAGGAAAAATAAGGACCCATTTATCTCAGCATGTGAAAGCAATCTTGGGATATTCTTTGCATTCTATGAAGTTTCAGTCTGCACTATGCTAGTCACTAAGCTATTACAATTTCATATGTTCTTTTGTTATTTTTAAGTATTTGGCTATAGCTACTTCTGTTGTTTTGTACTCAATCAGATGAGTGTTTATAATTAGAGGCAATGAATTTCTAAAAGTGAACAGAAACAAGTACGTAGAATATAGTTTCTTTAAAATACATTTTGCCTATATTTAGTATTTGTTAAAATAAATTTTAAAATAAGATAAAACTTGAGTAACTAGTTTTATTAGTCACTATTCTTGGCTGTAAATCAAGAGTCCATGATTTTAATATGATCATGTTGTTGACCATCATTGTGAAATTGCAGACATATCTCACCAGACTCAAATTTTTTATCTGAATTAAATGTCAATAAGGTAGATTAAATATAATTTCTTGTAAAACAGGAGGTAAAGTACTGCTCTGTGGTATGATCCTAAATCCCTACACTGAAGCCCTAACCCCCCAAGTCACTGTGTTAGGAGTGAGGAGGTAATTAAGGGTAAATGAGGCTGGGGGTTGGGGTGAGACACTGACCCAATAGGATTGGTGTCCTCATAAAGAAGACACAACAGAGAGCTCACTGTCCCTCTCCAGGAACTCAAACAAAGAAGAGGTCATGAGATGTGCAATCTGAAACACAAAACAAATAAACAAATACAAATAAACCAAAAACAGACTCATAGATACAGGAAACATACTGTTCGTTAACAGAGAGGTGAGGGGTTAGAGGTAGGTAAAATACGTGAAGAAGATTAATAGGTACAAACTTCCAAGTATAACACAAAGAAGGTGTGAGGATGTAATTTGTAGCATGGGAAATAAAATAAACAATATTATAATAACATTTTATGGTGACTGATGGTCATCGAGTCACCATGGGAATAATTTCACAATGTATATCAAAATCAAACCAATATGATATGCACCAGAAACTAATAGCATGTTGCATGTTCATTACGTATTAATAATCACTCAATCTGTACCTCAAAGGGAAGGCTGACAAGTGCCAACATCGAACCTATCAATTATAATTCACCTCTTTATCACAGAGCTCTTTCTCACTTTAGAGAAAACTGGAAAACACTATGAAAGGGCAAGCATTTCATCACACAGAAGGGGATGACAGGTAAAATCATGCAAGGACACATAAATGAACACAGAGCTATCTTAACAACTTAACGTCAGTTAATCATGTACCCACTTCTCTAATTCAAAGAACAAAATATCCTAAGGTAGCTCTGTGGAGGCACACTGAGAAGAGAAACATATAGAGGCTTATTTGGAAAATGTTTATCCCCATAGTCCATATATGAGTATTTTTCCATGTAACTGTGGTTAAGGCTTCATTTATATGTAGGTCTTAACAGTGAAGATCAAGGTAATAGGCTTTATCATCAGTTAGAACTTGCTTTGTAACTGCTCTACACCATAACACTTCTAAATTATTGGGGGAAGTTGTAAGTTACTTTTTTCTTAGGTTGCAAAATATGAATAACTGTAATATCTTGATATAAATTTGTAAGGATTAAGTGATCTTCAATTCAAGCGAGTCCCTTCTCTGATCTACAGTTTAACTAACCAGTTATTCACAGCTTGATATGTGATCTTCTTACGTCTTGTGAAATAAATACCATGTGCAAGGTAGAAAAGCAATCTCAGAGGTAATCATAAGAAAACATCACTCTAATGGAGAGCAATATGGTACATATATTTAATACTACACTCTGAATAGTAGAAAAAGAATATAAAACCTTTCTCTATTATATATATGTTTGTATCTTATTAACTTTTATTTTAAATATATGTCATATGCCTTTATATTAGTAGATAACCCTATATAACTTATGATTAAATAAATGTATATATACTCTGAGTATGTGCTAATTTTTATTTTACTAGTATGTGAATAATAAAAATTTGGAGATCACTAGTTTAGTCAATATAAGCAAAGATGTCCATCATAGAGTAAACTGAAATTTATTGCACAATTATTTTTGTTAATATAAAAGTATGTCACTAATGATTGAGAAAATGTTATGAAAATAAAAAATAATAAACACACACCCCCCTGAAAATATCCCTGCCTGCATATGACTAAACTGCTGATAAGGAGGACTCAGACTAGATTGTTCCAGGGCTGGGACGAAAGGCCCTGTTGGAAACAACAGGAAACCTGTTTGCAAAGGGGCATTTTCCCACTTGGCCTCCTTGCCACATAAATTGAATATAGCAAAGAGAATGGCCAAACTGCAGGCCAATGTTTAGAGAACATCTAACGTCAATGTTGAACACACCTTCTCACTTTTCATCAGATTGAACACATTACTACACTTTGGTGAATTTGCTTTTTGCACAGACAAACCAGTAATATTTTTTTTCTTTTTCAGGAAAATAGTATTGCATTAAAAATGTTATAAAGTAAAAAGAAAAGAAGGAAGGAAAGGCCGACAGAGAGATGGTTTTGCTGATATTAGTGTTCTTGTATTTCTCTCCAGAGACACATTTGGAACTAATGATTTTCTCTTGTGTGTCTCCTTAGATAGATCAAATCTTCACATCTCCAAATCAAAGATGTACCAAAATAGTCAGAGAAATAGAATAAAACAATACAAATCAGTAGATTTCTTTGGGATTTATGGAAGTTTAATACTATCATAACGAAACATTATGACTCATCAGGAAAAAACCAGAGTAGAGGCAGCAACTGTGTTTCCTTGCATTGTCGCTAGTGGTGAAAATAATCTTTACTTTTTGTATTTCTTATGTTTAATGCCCTTAGTAATTAAATAATAGCCAAAAGGACACTTTTTTATGCCTCCTGGAGCACTTCAGGTACTCATAGAAACTTTTCCTTTTATCAATTACAGTTCCAGCAGCCTAGGTAGATGTCTTTGTCTTAAGGAATGCTACCCTCTTTTGTTAAGCACAGTATTAAAGACAAACAAATTATATTATTTCTAGATCTGAAGACAGATGAAAATAGCACACAGTCTAAGAATATTATGCTCATTTATGATGTCAAGTAATTCCTGTTTAGTTCATTATATGTTAGTGATTTTTATTTACATGTAATTGGCACTTAACATATTAGTTTCATGTATACGATGTAATGATTCAATATTTGTATATATAGTATTGCAAAATGATCACTATAGTAAGTCTAGTAAATTTAATCACCATACATAGTTACAACAGTTTTCTCTTGTAATGAGAACTTTTAAGATTACTCTCTTTGCAACTTTCAACTATGCAACACACTGCTAACTGTGGTCACCCTGCGGTACATGACATCCCTGACTGACTTATTTCATAACTGGAAGTTTGTGTCCTTTTGCCACCAATCTGTTCTCTATGTTAGAGATTTTAGTACCAGTATATTGCCAAGTGCATTTAAACTCAGATACCACATCACAGTACGAAGGAGTGTAAATGTGAAGTGCTGTCACTGGGGAGAATTTCATGGCGATGAAATAGCAGAGCACACGCGCTCCCCAGTCTCATGTCTCCGAGAGGGATGCGCGTCCACACATCTCAAACTGCATGCATCATGGAAAGGGCTCCAGAAGGGGCTGCCCCATAAAACTCCTGCATTGTTAGGTAGAAGATCAAAGGTGACTTTGTCATAGATGGATAAACCTCTCTGGTCAAGAAAACACCCTAATTAAACAGAAGAGCTTCCAGAGCAGGTGAAATTTGATGCTTTTTTCCACTTGATTTAATGAGAATGAGGCTCTAGGGTACATGTCTCTTAAAATAGCCCTTCTCAAGTAACTAGAACTATTCTCATAATGCTGCTACCTTAAATTTAAATTCCAGGAATCATAAGTTGAAAGTGACTCTCACTTTCATGTTCCAGCTAGTTAATACCTGCAAAGCCCATTTTAGCAATTTATAGGATAGTCTAAAATTTCCTTAATTAGTAACAAGAAACTTCATAGAAGATTTTATACCCTTGAATTTACACCAAATTGCATATGCCTAGTCTATTGCTAAAAGTAGTCAAAGAAAATATATGTCACTCTATCATGTAACAATCCATTTCTGGAATTGATCGTTATAAAAATAAATGTTCTTCATTTTATCTATGCAAATTTTACTTTTATCAGATAGAGATAACAAATGATGATATCACCTATGTAAAAGTTAATAAATTTGATGATTTATAAATTTGTTTTCCAATTTTTCAGTCTAAATCTATATTGTGTGCTGCTACAAATTAAGCACAAGACATAAATCATATAAATAGTTATTTAAAGTTGAAAATTGGCAATGTGAATTGTTTAAAACTTGTAAGTTGCAATGCATTTCATATTAATTTGCCAATTAGCAAAGCAATGATTTTAAGGTTTGTGAACTCAGCTGGGTTCATTTTCTTGATTGGAATAAATTATTGTAAATGTATGTAATTAAATAAGTAATGTTAATCTTTGTGAAATACTTATTGAGATCAAATAACTATTTTTGTACTTTCTAAGTTTTCATATCATTTTTCATTAACTTTCTCATAGCAATTGTATGAAGTGTTGCTAACATTAGAATTCATTAGTGTTGCCAAGTAAAAGCAAATTATTCAATATTTAAGATTAACACTTATACTTCAAAAATAAATAAAGAAACAAATAAGTACTCATGGGCACATAAATAAATGGATACATCAGAAACATAAAGTTTTGTTTATGTCATGTTCTTGAATATATTAAAAACATTAAAATTTTAAAAATTAAGAAAATGCATATTCTCTTTGTTATCAGAAAAGATGATGGTTCTTAAATTTTAATAATCAATTATTATAGTGGGTTGAATATTTGTCCCAAATTTACATCTGCCTGGATCCTAGAATGTGATTTTATTTGGAAGTAGGGTCTTTGCAGATATAATTAATCAAAGATCTTAAGATGAAAGCATCCTGCACATAGTGGTCCCTAAATTCAATGACTGGTGACTTCATACAAAAGAAATTTTGGAATCAGAAACAGATACAGGGAGAAGGAAGGCACGTGAAGATGCAGCAAAGATCAGAGTGATGCCTCTGCAAGGCACGAACACCAGGGATTGCCAACAGCTTTCACTGGAGGCCACTTCACCCTGCACATGCATGAATTTTCAGGACTGTGGCCCACAACCAGTGGAAAGTTTGTTAAAGAATGTGCCTCTATCATAGAACTTCCCCCACTGCACCTTATCCCACGTTCCTTATCTGTAGCCAAAGTAAAATTCTTTCAAAATAACTTACATCTTTCTTCTCTCATACATAACCATAATGTATGAAAGAACTCATCACCAGAATGGCAGACATGAGGCCTTCTCTACTTAGCTGTGCTGCTGGGGTTCAGACCTCAAGACCCAGAACCTGACCTTTACTGGCTAGCAAATGACTTAATAGACCCTTTATTTTAAAAGGCTTCAGCCCTGGCTGGTGTGGCTCAGTGGGCTGAGCGTGGGCCTCCAAACCAAAGAGTGGCCAGTTGGATTATCAGTTAGGGCAGATGCCTGGGTTGCAGGCCAGGTCCCCAGAAGGTGATGTGTGAGGGGCAACCACACTTGATGTTTCTCTCCCTCTTTCCCCCTTCCCTCCCCTCTCTCTTAAAATAAATAAATAAAATGTTTAATGAAAATAAATAAAAGGCTTTCAGCCCATTGCAGTTAAGAACTTTGTTTACCAAGGCCATGGGATATTTTTTTAAAAATTAATTCATTAGTTGCTGAAATTTCATAGTCTTATTACAATGGTCTTAAAACAGCCATCCCCACTTCTATTTTCTACTATTCATTAACAGTAATCTAAATAAGAACAAGGTGAAAGAACCAGTGAATTCAGGGGAGAAGATGAGGTTAAAGTCACTTAAAATACAGGCTGTATTTTCCAGCGGTAGAGAGTAACTGTATAACTAAAAAATATTTATTTGTGTATGTTGAAAAACTTATCGCATATTTTAAACACAGCCATGTTTTATGAAATTCATATATATCTCTTTTTTTCTACATCTGATTATTTTTTGTTCCTGAGTTGACCCCTTTTTCTTCATATTTCTCTAGTGATTCTATTCCAATTAAGCTGTATTTCCACAAAAGTCTTGGAAACATTTTAAAGCAGCAAAATGTCCGATCCTCATTTTATTTTAATGTGTACATGCAGAAGCCTATATATTTATTTATTTATTCTAAATATATATTTATTCCAGGTCAAAAATATTGTCTTTTAAATTAAATATCTTATACAGTTGTTAATAGAATTGAATTATGAACACACTTACTTCCATTTCTAAATAGCAAATTCAAATTAAATATTATCCCAAATAACACAATTTGTTAGTACTTAAAATATAAATTTTAGATGTTATAAATGCAATAATGCAACCTCAAATACTCATTTGTATGCAAAAAAACAATTTTTATGCAAACACCACTCTTTAGGAGAGTAATTTCTTAGGAGTACAGTTTAAAGCAATTTCCAGTTAACCTTTAGTTACAAAAAGTGAAACAAAATAAACTTACTAAGAAAATATAGTTGCTATTTGAAGTAGAGAAAGTGCCGCAGTAAGAGAAGAACTTTTAAGACAAAGTAAATTCTGACTGTATTTTTTTAAAAAGGACAGCATCAAAAGGAAACTCAATTTTGATTTATTTAGCCATAAGTATTTATTTTTGCAAAGTGATTTCCTTTTATGCCCAGTGATGGAAACATTTGAGAACCAAATATATAATATATATTGGAGAGTTAATATCTAGCATTGCTAGGTGAGATTTTATACTGTTTTATGAATTTTATAACTATCTATGTGAAGAAAAATATTCAGGGGCAGAATAAATTTTTTGCTGCCCATAAACAATTTTAAAAAAATTTAATTAGACATCATTGTTTTCCACTTCCACAGTGACTTAAATATCTCATCCAGTGGTGCACTTCCTTCTTAATTACCTGTTTAATTGTTATCAGGCTTTGAGGTCTACCGTAAGAATTACTTTTCCATTTTTCATTTACAGTGACCCAAAGATTTAGAGTTTAATCAGTACCATTTTACCTGTGAAGAAATTGAAACACCAAAATTTTAGTAACTTTCCCAAATAAATACAGCTTGTTAAATAACAAAGTTGATATTCATATTAAGCATAAATCATGCTGCCTCTAGGAAGGTCAAGGATAACATGTTTTGCCTTTTGTCTAGGAATGTCTATCATAATAGCTGTTGAATGTTGGATCACTCTTTAAACTAATTCAAAACGTAGTTCAGATAAAAATAGTCATCAGCTCCTTTATCCTACTCTACGATAAAGTACAATACCTTACTGTTAAAACCAGTTTTGATATTATTTTTTTAATCAAAATTCTTTACTGAAACTTAAGTTATGGTATAGCTTTTAAGTATATAAAGCATCTCACTCATTTTCTGACTGAGTTTAAATTCCAAACTTGTACCATGAAAGGGGAAAAGAAAAGATGTACAAAAGAATTCCAGGCTCACTCTCACTTTTAAAATATCTGTGCACATCCAGGTATGGGCGCACAAATGTGTGAGGGAAAAGGGTGTGTTACAAGGCCATTGAGTCTTTAAAAGGAAAAGTGAGGGTTTTTTGCTTGGTTTGTTTTTTTACGAACTTTTTTGTTTTGTCTTGATTTTTTAAGCTGAAAGATGGAGAGCACTCAGACAAAACTAGAGTCCTTTAGAGTGGGTTGTTCTGTTTAACTTACTGCAACAAGGTGGCTATTTCCTTTTGCCCTTTTGGTATTTGCAGCTACAATGATTATAGGCACAATGGCTTAATCCAGAACACTTGTTAAACTTCAAGAAGTTCTCCCTAAATCACTATGATCTGGAAGTGAGATTTTAGGCCATCAAGTTTAACACTCTGGGATGACATTCATTCAGAGTCATGGGCTGCTGAAAGGGTTAGAGGTGCCTCCCCAGTTGCCATGTATCGATGTTTTTTTTCTCTTGGATCATTGCAAGATTTTCTTAGACCATTGCAACTAAGTAAGAAATATACAAACACATATCTCTTTTAAAAAACAGAATATTAAGGAAGGTTACCTGCAAAAGTAAAGTTCCAGTTCCAGTTTAGAATTATAATTCACTTTAAAAAACTACATCAATCTTTCCTCTCAACTTAGATATCTTTATCTGTGCTATTTCACTCTTTACGGTAATAAGAATTATAGAAACTTAATTTCTAGAGCAGTTAATTTAGGGTGGAATATAAAAGTTGAGTCTATCTATAGCAGCTTTCTACAATATCAATGATAATGTTTTTCTCTTAGTCCCAGTAGTTAACTAGGCCATGGCTTATATGAGTTATGTTAGAAAAGGTTCCCATTTCCCTCAAATTATTTCCCACAGTGTTTTTTGTATTTCTGAAGTCCACAAAGAGGACGTATTTAAATTTAGAGTTAACACAGCTATCTAATGGTTAATCATTAAACGTTAAGTGAATAAATCAGATAAATATTATATGAAGCAATACATTAGTATATTATTGGTTATGAACTCTAAATTAAAACAGTATTAACCGTGGTTGGTGGGGCTCAGTGAATTGAGTGTTGGCCTTCGAACAAAAGGGTCGCTGTTTTGATTCCCAGTCAGGGCACATGCCTGGGTTGTGAGCCCCAGTAGAGGGCGCATGAGAGGCAACCACACATCCATGTTTCTCTCCCTCTCTTTCTCCTTCTCTTCCCCTCTCTGTAATAAGTAAATAGATACAATCTAAAAAAAGTAGTTTATTAAAAAAAGATACTATGAGATAACTCAGAGAAAAATTATATTCCAGAATATCATGATTTTCTGGGAAGATGCAAACAGATTAAATGGACTAAAACACTAGAGTAACAGAGGGTACAGAAGGTCTTTCAAGCCTGAAGTGTGAGAGAAAAGAGTTGATATTTTTTAAATAAAGTAAGATGTTTAAAAACCAATAGATTAATGCTGAGATAATTTTTGGTACTTTACAATTTTAACTCAAGCTAATATGTACCACTCACAAGTGCTTGGGCATGAATTTCTATTAAGAAAACAATCCCCAAAGTCCCAACTCAGTGCTAAATTTAAATAAAATTTATAGTAGAAAAGTAATTTCATGATTTTCCTAAAATGGAGAATTCTGTGAGTACTGCTGCGGTCTAGATCTTTGCGTATGTCCTAGCTGAACAAAATCTGCTCTGGAGTGTTTCTTCCTGAGAATCCCTGAGGTAAGTGACTTGTCTAAGTCCAGAGTTCAAGGACATTTTGTATACCTGTGAAGATAAACAATTACGTGAAAAGCTGTCTCTAAAGTCACCCATAGAATATGCTGGACGTAATCTACTGGTCTTAGCACTCTTACAGCTTTGCAAATTGCAATAAATTAAATTAATAAAATCACTCTGTAGCTATCGATTAATCATATCATCTGTCTATATCAGAATAAGTAATAGATATCTATGTATCTACTAGTAGGCAACAAATGAGCCATAAACAAGCTAAAAACAACAAATATTTATTATGTCTATTAGTAAGAAATTCTCATGGCATAGATTAACTGGGTGCTTCTGGTTCAAAAGCCAAACTGTCAGTTGGGGTGTAGTCTTATCTGAAAGCTTAGTCACAGAGAATCCACTTCCAGCCTCACTTACATGTCAGTTGGCAGACCTGAGGCCCTCTCTGGCTACTGCCTGTAGACTCATTTCTTTGCCATATGGCTTCTCCATATTGCTTCACATAACATTGCAGTTTGCTTATCCAAGAAGGAGGAATGCAAGAGACAGAGAACGAAATCTGTTTAGATTATATATTCATTACATGAGCTTTTATGTTTTAAAGATTTAAAGAGATGAAAAACAAATGTGGATTTTTAAAAACACTGCTTTTGGGGTCTAGAGCCATTTTCACCTTTATTTCCTTCTCAATTCTAAGCTTCCTTGGAAAAATTTGCACGTGTAAAGAGCTCAACATACTGCAATCAGCGCATTTTGTCATGGCTTTCAGAAAGAAATTACCTCTAAATTATGCAAATTGCCTTAATCAACTGGATAAATATGAGTGTGAACAAACCACAAAGTGTTGTTGGAAATTCATTGATATGCATGTTATCATATTCATCAGTCGTATTGTTAGTGAAAGGCCTGTGAGAACGCCAGGAAAACATGGGCTTCCCGTTTCAGTTCCTGCTCTCTGGTGTTTATCTACGCCTCGTGGTTTTTGTTATTGTTACCGTCAGTCCATTTGACAACAATGTACATAAAGTCATGAAAAAATAAGTGGGTGGGATGTTGTTCGCTGACTGATTATAAGAGCAGTTTGATAATTTTTATAGTTTTTTGGTTTTATTGACAAGGAAATTGACATAACTTTCTGGGATTTTTTTTTTTGTACTAAGGCAGAAACACACATACACAAACTTTTTAAAAAAGGGATCACATTCTAAACCAGCTATCTAAATATTATTAAAATTACTTTTGAAATCATGAAAAATATACTGATTAAAGACATAAGAAAAAATATTCTTTAGTCTATGATTATACAAAAACAATCATTAGAACTAGGAAGAGAATGTATGCCTTATTTAGTTTTGCTCATTGTTACCGCCAGTTGAACGGGAACCTGAACTCTTCAGAGCGAGACTGCGTATCTGCTGTGTATGTGACATCTTCCTCCCGTCTCGCAGACACTATATTACCCAACAACATTCCCTGAAGTAATGGCTACAGCTAACCTTGAATTTTAAATACTCCCTCTCATTAATTTTTACGAGAGAAATTTTATTTTTTTTTGAATTCCACGTTGATCTTTTTCAAGTTTTTTACCTTAACGTTATTTTTATACAAAAGTCTTATTCACTTTATACAAAAATATCCCAGAATTTTCAGATAATATATGAATATTTTCTTCCAAAGTTAAAAAATGCCAAATATTTACTCATTTTTTATGGTGACGATTTCATGATTTGTTTTTTTCCCCCTATAGTTTCTAATTATTCCAGAGCACATCATTAGGTTTAACACATTTGGAATTTCCATGGGGACACATATTGCAACAGGACTCAATATGGACTTTGAAGTTTAACCCATTTCCATTTGCCCCCGAGGGTACTAGAGGGCAGCGCTGCTAGCTGCACAGAACTCCCGGATTACAGTCCTAACCTCACCCACGAATGTCTCGCTTTCATTATTTTTTTCACATCGCTCTAGTATATGACAGTCTTGAGAAAAAACTGACATTCTGTTTATAGCATTCTGTTTTTAGTAGTGGCAGCAATCTGCTCTCTCTTTTAAAAAAAATGGGAAATGGGTTAAAAGGTTGCGTACATCTTGGCCCTGAAAGAGAATTCTAATTACATATACAATTCTAATAGTTGTAGTTTGATATAATGTTAGCATACCAATAATATTCTTACATGTTAGAGTAAAGAAGGAAAAGGATGAATATAGGTCAAGAAGTAGAACTCAGAATTCAGGAGAAGAATGGGGGTGAAGAGGATTCATTAATTAATCTCAGGTTTCTATGTGGCTGACCTAATCATGTTACTTTTACTGGGGTCGTGTAGCACATACATAACAAAATCCTTCCTTTGGGCAAGAGCTTTAAAATATATATATATTTTATCAAATAACCATGATGTGCTACTATTGCAACTTATGTATTACACAGGCTGACAGTAAATTCTGAGATAAGGGCCTTGTTCAGCAAATTTTTCCCAGACCTCAGCACTGTATAAATTACCTGAGAAGCTGAAAATTATTAGTGTTGGGTCTACTTCTTGGAAGTTTGTTCTTTATATAGTTTTTGGTAAGATATTAGATGTAGAAATAGTCTTTTATTTCTTAGTTTCAGATTTGAGTATTTCATGACCAATATAATAAAGCAAATAATAAAGTAGATGAATTTTTGTATTAACTTTTTATATTGTAAAATATAACCATGCACATAAATATTTTTCTCTCTTTCTGAATATTTTTCAGACATTGCAATGATTTAGAAAGAGAAGAAATAGCAATGTAAGATGAAAAGAGCAGCAAACTTATAAAGCAGAATTTATGAAATACTGTGTATTTCATTTCAGTTGGTTCATGCATAGAACATATTTTCTGTTAAAGATCAATTTGGATTTTGAATAATTTAAAAATTGAATCTGAAGAGACTTGATAAAAACACTGTTATTGACTTACTCATTCAGCAATTTCCAATTACCTAACAGCATTTAGCAAGTGCTTCTTATTTTTATGGGTTGTCTAAAACTAACTCGAGCAGCGATTTTCAACCTTTTTCATCTCACAGCACACATAAACTGATGATTAAATTCTGTGGCACACCTAAAAATGTTGTACTTTTTGCCAATCTAACAAAAAAAAAGGTGTAATTTTGATTCACTCACATCAGATGGCTACTGTGTTGGCAGTTGTCATTTTTTTTATTTGACAATGTAAGGGAAAAGAGGTCAGTGCCCCTGAACAAATAGTCAGGTAGCGCATGTTTTAAAAATTCTCGTGGCACACCAGTGTGTCACTTCATACCGGTTGAAAAATCACTGGCCTAGAGAAATAAGAGTGTGTTTATAGGCTTGTGAGATAAAGAGCCAATCAAGATTGTTTTGACTTAAGAAAGCTCCCAAATTTGTAGACAAAGCACATGAGACCTTGAGCAACTAGGGCTGTCTTCTCTAAGCCTAGATTATTTTAGGATTCTCCAAAAGCACTGAAGTGGAGCCTAGGGTCTCAAGAGTTTCCGCAGTAGTTTTAAGACTCTGGGCCTGGGTTTCTACTTAAGGTATTTGACCGTATTTACCTGTTTGTCTCAATGCAATCATTGGAAGGGTCATGCCTAACTGCTAGCAACGTGTTTCCCCCATCTTTTTACATGTTTCTCCAACCACTGTTTAGAAAACACAAATGAAGCAACAGAACATTCAGACTCTAAAGCAGTGGCCTGTTGGTAGTAATACAGATAGGTCCGGCCAGACCTTGAGGCCAAAGGAGGAAATCCTGAAATGCCAGAGGCAGCACGAGTGAAGCTGCACTTCCCCAGTAACCAAGGTTTCATGGCACTGGTGATAGCAGATTCCTCACCCACAGGTGAAGATGTGGTGCGTGGGTTGGGGCTTGAACAGAGCATGCGTGAGGCTCGCAAGAGTAGTTAGCAAAGTGCAGTTGAAAAAGCCCTCCTACCCACTTCCGTTACCTGATTGGACATGGGACCAGAGGATGCAGCCCTTAGAGGTCAAGATGCAGCACAGGGAGGTGCTGTCCTGTCAGTCTAGCCTGACTAGGATGGGATTAGTAGGGGCAGGGGGCGGGGGGCAGACTTTCTTGGAGTGCATGGAAGTTTGGGCCAGGGAATTTAAATGGAGGAAAGGAAGAAACACTGGCTCTTCCTGTTGAACCCATGGCATAGACGTGTGGGGTAGGTCCTATGGGATCTTTTTGGTCCTGGAAGCAATGTAGTGAATGGCGGCTCTAACAAAACCTGCAAACTCCTGGAAGGAGCCTAAAGCCGGACTGCAACTAAGCTAAGCCACCTGGATAATGAACAAGCTAAGCCACCTGGATAATGGTGGTGCAGCCACCTGTGCTTCCTGAAGGAATGCATTTTTAAATGGGAGAAAGAGCTCTAGGCACAGCCTCAGACTAGTCTGGCAGAGGGGGGCCTGGTTGTTCTGGAGGGGATGAGCTTTGAAGCAGGATCCTGCCATCCCCCCAGATTGTGCAACTTTTGAATAATGGACCTCTTTTCTTTTTCACCTAACCTCTGCTTCTGGAATTTGCCTATGGGTAATGACAGGCAGCTGAACCCCACTTCTATTCTGTAACAGTAGGGAGGTGGCAGGTCAAATAGGAAGTAATGGCTACCTCCCAGGATCAAAGAGCATCCCCCTCACATTGTGGAGATCATCTATGAGTGTGCCAGTGGATGGCTGACTGGTGTTGTGACAGCTCTCAGTTCAAGCTCATCTTGGGCTATCAATTTCAGTAGCTAATTTGAGGAGAAATGCAAGTTGAAGTCTCATAACATCATTTGAACAAAAAAGATGAGATTGTGGCTCCATCATGCTATGGCCCTTCTACATTTACTATCTAAAAAATGGTCTTCATTCAGCCTATCACTGGTAGCAAGAAGAGGTTGCTATAGCAGAACCAAGTGTTTACTTTTGACTAATATTATTACATATAAGCATAACTCATTTTAAGCAAGGGACTATTTATCAATTATCACTTTATATTGTTTTACTAAAACTAAACAAAAGACTGAAGACTAATGATGAGCACTTTTCATATCTACTTTCTTAACTAAATAAGATATGCAAAACTAAATATGCTTAAGTTTATCATGATTACATTTACCCGAAGTTTGTATAGTTTTGTTGTTTTGCAGTATGATTAACCTGGCATATTTTCTTCTGTAAGTGAAGTTACTTTCTTATATGGTTGTTGATAATGTTAAGTGAGATAATGTACATGAAAAGCTTAGCACAATGACTGGCATATAGTAAATACTCATGACTTGTTCTGTTTGGCCATAGTGATAACCAAAAGAGATCATTTAAGGCATCTCTCCAAACACATAATACATTGATATTAATTTCAATATACATGTGCATTAAAAGCCCACATCCTTTAACTCTCTAAAAATTCTCACTGCATTGTAAAGAAAGTTGACAGTTTTTGCCATAGAAAGTTGGCAATCAGAGAATAATACATTTGCACTAATGAGGCGCTTGATTATCTGTGGCCTGTGTCGGTAAAGGCAGAGTGGGGAACATTTTCACTTTTCTAAACCTCAGAAAACCCTGAACGGCCAGTCAGAATGGTTTTTAATAAAAGGCAAAGTGGCACAATGGTGTACATGTAGCCTAACAGAGCACTTTGTCTTACAAATCCTTTCCCATCCATATAACAAGGAGCTTATGTAGCTCCCCGTAGTTGAGAAAAAGGAAACTAAATAACTTGCTTAATTTTCACAAACTATGGGTTCTGTCTGGTAGGATTTGCAGCAAGAAGATACTCACGTTAGATGAACCTTGTCAGAGTTGCTTGATTTTTTTTTCCTTTGAGACTTTCTCACACATTTGCCTGAATGATTTCCCTATTGTTGATGCCATTGACTTTAGGAGAAAATCGCTTTATATATAATGAAACTTTATTCTGCACATTATAAATGGTTTATATTTATATTTAAATGGCATAGAAATATTTAAATGGCATGTAAAATTTCATTCCTAGAGCGAAGATTTAAAAAAACTTCAACCTTGGCCAGAAACAGAACTGGTATTGAAGCCCATGAGCATTATAGTTATTTGTTGTACATTAGGAGCCAATTTTCAAATAATAATAATATAAAACATGATTTCTAAGGGAACAGAGCTTAGATTGCAAGAGAAAAGTATTAATTTTCTCTTAGAAAAACAAGAAAATGAGAGGGACTTGACCTCTGAAAGAAAGATACATCTGTTTTTCTTTCCCTGCTTCCTAACTTTGGTTTCTATCCATATGTAGTGAAACACCAGAAATAAAGAGGAATAGATTCATGTTTAGGACCACAGAGCTATTAGCAGCAATAAAGCTAAACTAATATCTTCCCTTTAATTGTGTACTTCATGGAAAACATTATTTTGCAAGGAAAAACTGGAGATCCAATCAAAAATATTTATATGTCAAGGATGTTGGGCACTCCTACCAACAGTTGAAGTTGGTCACATAGCCAGAGATCAGTTACTCACACAGCACTTAGTCTGAGGTTTTAACTCTTATTTTCAGAGTTATTCTCATGTTTCTGATCATATGCCCTTATCTTTTTCTCAGGTTATATTTCCACTTAATTTTAAGGAAGCATTTCCTTTTACTTTCTGGAAAAGAGAGTACAGATTTCTTACCATTTCTACCTTAAAAGTTTGATGGAATTCACCACTGTAAACATGTGGACCTGGTGCTTCCTCTTTTCGGATACAAAACTCATACAAAATACAAAATACCAAATGAGTGTTTGTCAAAACTCATAGAACTTTACAAAAATTGAACCTTAAAGTTTACAACTTCAAAAAATATTTTGGGTATCTGGGGGTCCCAAGAAAAAGTGCAGATTGTGATAAGAATTCTAATTTATTAACTATGTGTGAAATAATCTCTTTGAAGGTGAGGGGGGAAATGTGCTGACCTAAGAAACTCAGAATGAATGGAGCTTGGAGTCAGTAAGAGTCCAGTCAAAAGGAGCTATGCATGAATAGTGTATGCTAGTTGATAACGCTTTCCCACAGGTTTTGTGCCAGCAATCCTGGTACTACTTACTGTACATGTATACTAGGGTTGAGTAATTGACTAAATGGATGGTGGATCACTTTCTCACTGTTTTTCACTGATGGAGTGGAAATTTACAGATCAGCAAGGGGAGGAGGCTAGAATGATCCATGGGGTAATAGCGCAGAGTTGGAGACATCAATAAGATGCATGTTCAACTTAATATCCTCATAGATGGCTACATACACAAATAGTTATAGATATGTGTATGCACACAGATTAGTATATACACATATATTTATTTTTTCTGTCAGGTGAGAGTTCTAAATATGATATACCACTACCAAGTATACCTATCACCCGGATATTTGTTTCTATTACCAATCTCCAATTAGAGGAACCAGGAATCCCGTGAGACATGGATGATTCTAGGAGTATGGCAGATAATATATGTAAAATGAGTCTAGGGCATCTTTGAATGTCAGTGAGTAGGGAAGTGCTAAAAGCAAAACAAAACAGAACTGACATTGTTGTGGTATGTCAGAGGCACACAGGAGCCAACTAAAACAGTCTCCAAGGACCCAAGCTGCAATCATTTGAGCAAACAAAAAAATGAAATGGCATTGGATTTTAATGCAAATTATAAAATAAATATTCACAAATAAATATTTGTATAATTAAATGGTGGATAAATTAATAAATGGTGTAAAAGGGACTTATTTCCCATGCATAAGAATTTCAAATAAATTCTATAGACACTTCATGCTAAAGAAGGGCATAACTCCCCACATCTTAATTGTGGGATGTACATAGTTTCTTCTAAAGAGAATAGTATGGAATGGGAAAAAGCAAGACTAACTCTATAGTAGAGAAACCTGGCAAACAATATTTAAGGCAGACATTCAAGACTAATATTAGTCATAAATCATGTTAACAATATGCACCCTGTGATGTGATGAAAATGGCATTTTAACTCTGTGATTTTCCTCCCTAAGCCATAGCCCAGTCTATCTATAAGAGAAGCATTATATATCTCCAATAAGAAGTTCTACAGTATGCCTCACCGGTACCCCTCAAAACTATCAAAGTAATCATAAACAAGAAAAGTCTGAGAAAATGTTAACAGTCATGCAGAACCTAAAAAGACATGATAACCAACTATAACATTATATCCTGAGTTCCTAGAGCAGAAAATGACAACACTTAGGTGATATGATAAGGACTTTAGGTAATAATCAATATTGCTTCGTTAAGTATAGCAAATGCACCATGCTAATATAAGATATTAATAGGGAAAACTAGTTGCAGAGGCATACCTGGGAATTGCCTGCACTATCTGCTCAAGTTTTCTTGTAATAAAAAATGCCATGGATTTGCTTTGCATTCATACATGCAGACCCAGGGAAATGTCCCAGGACTGAATCTACCTCCATAAGTGGAGGACAGGGAAAGCCCAAGAAAGAAGCTGGCCACTCCAGTTGGGTAATTTATAAAGTTCATGAAGGAAAACTTGCATATGAGATGTGAATGTGTCTTGGGCAGCTGCAAGACGAAGCACGTGTTCTCCGTGTCATTTAGCAGGTGCCAAAGAACTATACAGAATGGGAAAAAAGAGGGATAGTCAGGGGTACTAGTAGGTAAATACTACCAGGTACAAGAAAGTACATGCTTCACCAGGTCAGGACAACAACCTGTTCCAGGAACCACACATAGCAGGAGATAGGGGAGAGGCGCTAATGCATGTCAGAATGAATACCGGTTATGATCAGACAGTCTCTAAGGGGCTTTTGTGGTAAGAGATCTCCATCCCAGCCTAGCCCAGCTTGCTGGCCAAACAGCCATCACATCATGGAATAGTTTCTTCTCCACACTGGTAATTTTTAAGTCAAATTGAATCAACACAATACAAAACAGTGAATTCAAAACTGATACATGTGTTTAGTATTATAAAGCCTTTTTTCTTAAAATACTGAGACATTTATCAAGGTAGAATTTTTTTATTATTTGATGATTACTATCAATATGAGCCATCAACATGTATTTCACTTGCTCTATCCAAGCACCTCTTCCCCTCAAGCCTGCAGCATTACTGTACTGAAACCTTAATCAGTGCCTCAGGTAAGCTTAGCATTGAGGACTGCTTTTGCAAATTAATTACATAGAAATTAACAATATAATTTATTTTATATTTTATTAAAATGAACCGCTACCTATAATGAAAATATGATAAGAATAAGAAAAAATGAGACTTTAAAATAGCCAAAGAGAAATCTAACTCCCTTCACAAATACACAACTGTACTCCTCAAAGGTATAAGTATGGCATGATTCCTTTGCTGCTGTTGTTTCACTTACATAAAAATCCATACAGTACATCTTTCTTCCAAAAATCAGCATAATAACCTGAATATATTTTTGTGAGCAATCATGTCACTTTTCAAAAGTCATTAGCACTCTGAGATTGTTAGACTAATTTTCATAGAGATTAACAGAAGCTAAATTTTAGTTCTCAAGGCACAGCAATACATTTCAGGGTGCATATTACTTTTACTAAACACAAGATACCACAGAAGCACAACAACATTTAATTAATGAAATTTATCATTATTGCATTAGTTTTCCAGGATTTCCATAACAAAATACATCAGACTAGGTAGCTTATACAACAGCAAAGTATTTTATTTCATAGTTCTGGAGAAATCCAACATCAAATTTCAGCAGGTTTGGCTTCTCCTGAGAGACCATTCCTTGGATTGCAGATGAGTGGTCTCCAAGTGCAGTCACTTCGGGGGTTAGGGATCCAGTATGGGAATTGTGGGGACACCAGTCCATACAGCTGTCAATATGGAAATAACAGTTTTATCACTGTGTAGTATAGACTGACTTTTAATGATTAATTTTTATCAGTGAATTAAATAATGATTCTAATTTCATTTTATTTTCTATTAACATTTCACTTTTCATTGCATTTCAAATGTTTAATCACTAATAATTACTTGCATAGCCCAAGGAAAGTGCTGTTTGTTCATTTAACCTCTTCACTTCTCTACCCATATGTTTTCTCTTTCCTTCTTATCCTAAATGTCCCTAGTATTGAAATATTAAAATGAACCACAGATTTGGATTCAAGAACCAAAACAGGTCAGTTAGTCAACTTTGCTTTCATAGCCACAGACAATGCAAAATAACATCATCATGGTCATCAGCTCCATTATCACAATCATGATCACCTTCAGCACAGCAACCATGGTTTTTGTTTCATATTCCCACAACTTTAGACACATTTTCTTCCAATGTCTTTACATATGCCAATGACTTGCTAATATTATTTTCAAAATAGATGCTAGAAAATAATGTCTGTTTTCCTATAGTCCATTGAAAATTATATTCTTAACATTATTATTCATACTTTAGAAAAATCCCTTTCAACTTTAAAACTCATTATTATAAATGTTAGGCTATAATTGTGGCAAAATTTTGAAAAACCTTTGCTGAATCTTCATGTCCCCAAACAACTGTGTTAAAATCTGAATGCCCGATGTGATGCTGTTAGGAAGGCGGGGACGGAGAGGTGCTAAGATCATGAGGGAAATACCCTCATGAATGAGACTAATGCCTTTATAAAGGAGGCCCTGGAAAGATTTCATGCTCCTTGCACAATACGAGGACTCAGCAATGATGTTGCCAGGTAAGAACAAGGAAGAGGGTTCTCAATGGCATCCTACCATGCTGGCAACTTGATTTCGGGCTTATCAGCTTCCAGAACTGAGAGAAATAAATTTCTGCCACTTATAAGGCACTGAGTCTATGGCAATTTTTTCATAGCAGCCTATAGAAACAGACTCTATAGCTATTTTTATTTATGAACACATATGCAATTCAAAATATGTTGTGTATTAACTTAAATCCTCTTAAAATTGGCAACCCTCTTTAAACAGTTTGTCTTTGATATTTCATTAGAAAGTAGACTATTATACTTTTATGTTATGTTCATTGATGCTAGCATTTTCTATCAAGTCAACAAAGAATAAATATTGGTCTTACATTTACATGACTTAATGTTTATTTTGCAAATGCATCTTTTCTTAAATGAATTACTATTTTTTGAATAACATAGAAATGTTGTTTTAATTTGCTTCTCAAAGTCAAAATAAGTCCTACTGAGGTTATTGTTAATTATATCACTCTCCTTCATATATTTTCCATTATATTTTTATTTGAAATTTTCTTAGTTCACTACTAAATCAATGTAACAATGAGTGAAGATACTCCATTGATATAAAGATGCAAATTATGATTCTTCAATTTCTGTTATCTTATTAAACTATTCCAAATTTCTTGTGAAATTGATGTTGAAATTTTTTGGTCTTAATCAGCATCTTGAATAAGCATTTGGCACCTCATTTGAATTTGAGTTCCTCTTCAAAATTTTTAAAAGTATAGGTTAGAGTCTTTAAAATATCACTTTATGCATATTGTAAGATTTGGAGAACTTTATAATATGCAAGTTATATCATTATATCTATCCATTAAAATTCAACTTCAAGTGTGTTTAAAATACACCATCACTGAACCGAAAATAACACATAATTATTTTAAAATACCAAAGTCATCAACAACTTCGGGAGCTGTTCATTTCCTCAACAAGGTTAAAGCGAAGAGCTGCACACAGCACATATTATGCATAATTATTAAGGTTTTAAAGGGTGCATCAGCCCTTTTTCATCACCTTTCAAAACCACTTTGTTGTCACTGAGCTGACAGTGAACAGTGTTCAAAAGCAGGGTATAGTCATCCAGAACTTTTTTCACTTGGTTGAATCAAGTTACAGATAGAGAGTTTTCTTTAATGAAAAATTTAAAACCAGACAAAGAGTTTTCTGTTAGAATAATGGAGCACAATAACCTCCAACTGATCCGTGTTTTGTGTCCAAGCTCTTTTTCTGTTTATTTCATTTGCTATATTAACTCATTTTGTATTTTTTCATTATTTTAATGAATTCTTCACTATCTTCAATAAGTCATTTTTGCCATTTTAATCATTTTCCAAAGTTCATGGAACAACTAACTCAGCACTTACTTGGATTAAATTTTTATTTTCAAAATCACCTCTTTTGGGAAATCTCTTTCCCTATCAAAATTAAAAAGATAATAATTGCAACAACTATTTTTCAGGCTTTCAAAATAGTATTGAATGTTCTGTTTTATTTAATATCTAAAATGTTCATCTAGTGAATTATACTTGTCATTATAAAAATAAACTAAAATTGTGTTTATAAATAGTAACTTAAATAAATTTTAAAATTGACACCATGTTTGTATATACATCAGTTTACTGTTGAATATGTGTGTGAAAATTGTTCTTGCAAGTGGTTTTTGCTGTATCTAATACAATTTTGAATGTTGTGACATCCAGAACTCCAGGTTACTTTAGGACAGGATTCATCAGATACTCAAGATCAATCTGCATGTCCATATGCATAAATCATGAACCTTCGCAGACAGAAGTAAGTCCTAATTGTATACAGCTGCGTATTTTCTCCCATAAACAACAGGATATTGATAAATCCTCTTTTGCATGATCTCAACAAAATTTATAAGATATTTTTATACAATGCCTATAAATGTCATTATTATATTCTCATGAAGGAAAAAATCTTTAATTTAGTGATACTTATAACTTTTGCTCACAAGTTAATGTGTCTGATGATGGGAATAGTTTTCAACAGACTAGAAATGTTCTTGTTTCTCTGTCATCATCTACTTATTTTCCGTACTAATGCTGTAAGACATGTAATTTTGAGAAAAGACCACAGGCTTTGCCTAATTGTGCCAGGATGGTGATGAGTCTGTATTCTGTGCAAACTATTTGTTGTAGTCATTACTACACCATATGCTTACCAGTAAACCAAGTATATGTAGAAGTTACTGGGAAACACATCAATATATTCCATTACATCAAATTATATATATATTCACAATCCTAATTACACTTAAACAAATTAATGAAGGTGGCCACTTTATCTGCACCTGATACAAACAGGGAATGTTACAGAAATCAGAATGCAGAGTACTTTAACTAAACATTTAATTAATTTTGAAAATTTTACAAAAATATATGAACACAAGGATGTATTCTTAGGACTCTTCCCAGGTCATTAGAAAGGCTGATATGAAGCAGAAAATTAAGTAATAGGAGGTAAATGAAACTTTAGCTTCACTATTTTCAACATAAATTCACCTTAACAAATAATGGTATCAAAAAGTATTTTCTGCTAATGAACAAAGTAAAATATTGCAAAATGATAGAAACTGATTGAATAATCAGAAAAGTCCTCTCTAAGTAGGACACATTCCAGCTGCTCTGTAAATGACTACTTGGTGTCAGCTGTGGCTGCTATCTGTGGAAGAACATTTCCAGCAGATGGAAAGACAGTGCAAATACCCACAGACTGTCCTCAAATACAAAGACTTAAAGAAGTTTACACAGACTACAAGGGAGAAGAGGTAAAAGATGAGGTCAGAGCGATAGGGGCTGTGTCAAACTTGGTATGCCACAGGAAGGAGTTTGGGAGAGGAACACAAAAGTGAGGGAGTCAGGTTGCTGAGGGGCTTTATGAGTTTTATGATAATGACATACCACAGAATCTCATCTACTTACTACTTCTCATCTTAACTACTACAATTACTGTTTTGCAAAGTTAGTTCGGAGTTACTTTCAATTGAAGTTATGGTAAATGAAAACTTGAAAATCATATTAAACATACCATACACAATTCAATTTTGCTATTAATATTGTAACTTTATATGCTTGCCACTTTTCACCATTTAAGCATGATTTCATTCACTTAAAATGTTGATTTACTCTAAATCTATATATATGTAATCTCAGTCCCAATATTTTGGAAAAGTGAAAAATATATCATGAAGTTAAATTTTCATGCCTAATTCTAGATGACATCTAGTCTTTTGCAATAAAATGTTTAAATGAAACAGACAAATTAAATTGTAAAAGACAATTTCATAATAAGAGATAAATAATATTAACTTGCATGCCTTTCACTCTATTGATTCTCCAAGGTAATCAATGAAATAAACACATAATCAAATACAACTTTATCAGTGAATTACTCATTTGGTAAATAACATGTGAGCAAATGCCTGAAAAAAAAAAACCTGAAGGAGTGGTATTTGAGGATAATGGAGAACACTCTCCCAGACAGAGGAAACAGCATATGTAATATATCTGAGGTAGAGACCCACCAAACATGTTCAAGTAACAATGAAGAGATGTGTGTGACTAAGTCATAAAGAGAGAAAAATATGCAAGAAGTTCAAGGCAATAACTGGCGATGGCAGCAGCAGGGGCAGCACCACAAGCCCACTACATTTATGCATTAGGACTAGTTTGAAGACCAGATCATATTTGTCCTTGTGGGCTGTTTTCAGCCTATTCATTGGATGTCATTAAAGATTTTGAGCAAAGGTACAGTACGTTCTGACTTCCACTTAAAAGGGCAACCTTGGTTGTATGGTTGCAAATAGACTGTAGAGGAATCTAAAATAACTTATGTGCATGCCAGAAGAAAAAATTAGACATCTTTAAATGAATAACATGAAAGCCCGAACCAAAAATTATAAAAATGACAATGTCAGCTTCCAATGAGAAATTACCAGATGGTTCTGACTGGTGTGGCTCAGTTGGTTGGAGCATCATCCCACAAAGCAAAAGGTCTCCAGTTTGATTCAGGTCAGGGCATATGCCTGGGTAATGGGTTCTGTCCCTCTCAGTGTGCATTTGAGAAACAACAGATCAATGTTTATCACATTAATGTTTCTTTCCTTCTTTTTCTTCCTCCATTTTTCTCTCTCTAAAAAATAAATAAATAAAATCTTTAAAAAAGAAATTACTAGATGTACAAAAACACAGAAAAGGATAAGTCATTTTGCAAGATATTAAAAAATAAATATATACCATTCACCATATAACCCAATAAACCCACTCCTTAAAAACTCATGTACACACAAATCCTTAGCTCAAATATTTATGGTAGTTCTCTTCAAAATCTCCAAAAACTAGGTAGAAAAACCCAATATTGTCTACCTAAGAAACTGATAAAGCTATTATGTTATATACATACAATTATATACTATGCAGACATAAAAAATAAATAAGCTACAGATACAGACAATAAAACACACAAGATAACTTAGATGAATCTCAAGGCAACTAAGTGATAGTAGCTAGACTCAAATGACTAGAATCACACATATAAGATTCTGAAATACATGATATTATAGGGACTGAAAAGAAATGAGTGATTGCCAGGGTCTGGGACAAGGGGAGGAACTGACTACAGAGTGTCTCTGAGAAATATTCTAGAGGTGATAGAACTATTAAACATTTTGATTTTATTGGTGGTTATATGACTTGATGGGTTTGTAAAAGAAAATTTAGACTGCAAAATAAAAGAAGAGAATATGATACTTTGTGTAATGTACACCTTGAAAAAGTGATAAGGAGGAGATATTGTGAAAAGCTTCAGATAGCAGCTCAATAAAATGAACAAATTCTTGAAAATACAAACTGTGAGAGCTTGATGACATAGAGACAAAATGAAGAACCTTATATCGATCTATTAAAGAATCTATATCCAAGCAGAGGAAATTTTAAAATAACCTAAGGGATAACTAATAAATAAAGAAATATACCAATTCAAACAAAAAGAACAAAAAAATTTATGTTGATCTATAAATATATTATAATTAGAATAATCTTCTAACATTGTCTTTTATGGACATGAATAAGTCTTTTTGTATATGGAATATAATGGTAAAAATAAACAATATTCTCAAAAATATAAGAAAATAGAACGTACTCTTTTACTGAATACATTATATAAAATACATTATACAAAAATAACAATGGCAAATACTTTACTGAAGAATGGAATAAAGAACTGTGGAGGAGTAAAAATCTTACTTGTACCCCATTAGAGTTTTTCAATTGAGTCTGAGAATTACACTGAAAAAGACAGATTAATGGAAAGAGAAGGGGAAATTAGAATGTCCTTCTTAAATTTGTTTTCCAACTATCTTAGCATGTTTTGGGGTAACATATTCTGCTGCTTTTAGGAACCAAATGCAAACATATGAAGATATGAAAACTTGACATACAAGAAAAATGAAGTGAGAACACTAGATAAATGATGGAATATTTAATGTAATTTTTAAAATGCTGATTCTACTAAAAATTGAGTGATATTTAGTCACTATTTCATGCCCTACACAGAAACCTTTTTTTCCTGTTGAAATAAAAGCTTAAATATAACCAAAATCTCAAAGTCACAAAGGATTTCTTACACACAATACAGACTCATAAACCAAAAATTTTAAAACAAATAAATTTGACCCAAACTAAATTTTGGGATACCAGTTAATCTAAAACACCAAAGAGAAAGTGCATAGATAAGCCACAACCTGAAAAAAAATTTATAGAATGTTTAAAGTTGATTAATGTGATATCCTAAAATTATAAGCTGTTACTAATAATTAAAATATATAAATATATAAGGATAAAGTCAAATGCATGTCAAATAATTTCTGGGAAAGGGAAATCTGAGCAATACACCTAAAAATGATAATCAACCTTACTAGACTTTATTAATAATTACTACAATAGAAAAAAATAAGAATAATTTATCTTAACCAATTACCAAAAATTTTTTAAAGTTATAATGTTAAGTTTTGATGGGGATGTATAACAACAAGAAGTCCATAGAAGGCTAGCTGGAGTATAAATTATTACAACAATCCAGCAACCTTATTCCTAGTTATTTACCCGAGAAAACTCTCCAGTACATGATTGTATGGACAAGTTCACCTTTGTTAATACCGGCATCACTTGTAGAGTACAGGGTAGACATCCCTCAATTGAATTTAAAATCTTGCAGTATAATTACATAAGATATTCCAAAGAAGTTAAATTAAGAACTATAGTACATGCATTAACACTGTTGAATTCTCCGCATGCACTTTTTGTGCAAAAAAAGCCACAAAAATGCATACATTATGGCTTAAATTATGTGCATTTAGAACATTTCCAAAACCAAAAAATAAAATATTTAGCATAATTTGTATGTGTGTGTGTGTCTGTGTGAAAACCATACTGTGTTGAAAATAAATTACAATAGTATAAACTACCTTTTTGATTGTGGGATTCAAATATATTAGTAGTTTTCTAGTAAGCTATTTTGTGGGTAATTGTCCATTATATTATTTACTTTCATAACTTGCATATCTAAATTCTACAGTTTTATATGGGTTAAACATCTCAAATAAAACAATTGTTGAAATAGCTAAGAAATTGTATTTGAAAATAAATATTTGATACCAAAATTGTTGCTCAAAGCAATGTATTTAGCTGTAGTACTTCTTGGCTTTACATTTTAGAAAACAGAGTATAACTTTGGAGATAGGAAGATAAGTAAATGGATTCAAACAAGGACATCAAGAAAAACATAAGCTTCATTTAATCATGTATCAAAGTATTGTGTTATTTGACAGAGCTTTTTATTAAGACTAAATTGTGAATGCTGCAGAAGGCCAGATATCAGTTCCTTGTAAATGCATTTGCTACCAAAAACTAAGAAGGAAATAAAAGATTTTTAAAAAATAGAAAGAAAAATTGGATTTTATTTATACAACTAAATAAAATATTTATATATAATATATATTATACATATGACATATTCTTTCTCAATTCACTTTTATAACTTAAATTTTTGAGGCTCTCACATTTTTGCCATGTAATACTCTGGTTGAAGGTAGATTGTTCAAAACGTGCTTAGAAACTCAGTAGTAAAATTGAGAGTTTGAAGCTAAAGTATTGGGGAATATTTAGTGAACATAAACTAAATAACAAACAGGCATGTTTTATCGATTAGAAGAGAATACTAAACACACTAAATTGAGCCCTCAATCAAAGAGAGGGGATTATACAAAAGCAAAAACATCAGAAAGAGGATATTTTTGTACAATGCTATGGAGTCTTTGTTCAATGGAAATGTTTTTAAAACTTCATGCAAATAAATTAAACACCTCAGAAAATAAGACAAAATTTTTTAAGACAAAATTTTTTTAACAACTCTAAATCCATTACATACTAAAGAAATTAAATATGCAATAAAAAATTTCACTGCAAAAAGTCTAGTCTCAGATGGCTTTATTGGCGAATTCCATGAACCACTTTGAGATGAAATGATAAAACTTTTACAAAAGTTATTTTCAATTAATTTTTAATATAGAATATCTCTGATACAAAACCAACCTAAAAAAGCATTAAAAGAAAAAAAGAACAATATCACTCATTAATAATGTTTTAAATTTCTTTAATGGGATAATAACAAATGAAACCAGTAATTCATGATCAAATGTGGTTTATTCCAGTAATACAAAGTTGCTCTAATAATATAACACAAAATAACAATCATTGGGAGAAGTGGTAATTTCCACTGCAAAAGAGTTTCAAATAATTCAAGTATATCTACTGCCCTCAAGGAAGTGAAGCACAATTCCTCACTTAAGTGTGCACTGTAACGGCTTCCTTTTAAGATTGCAATAGGGAAAGGGCAAAATATGCAACTTTTCAGTGGAAAAACATGATGAATCTGCCTTAGCCAGGAAATGAGGTCATGATCCACAGTGCCAAGTTCTGTTGACAGTATGTACCATTGGCATTATGGGATGTAAATGGCTTTTTACTATTGTGGTCTTCTTCCCCCAAATCCAAACCTCATCTAATCATGAGAAAAACATCTAACATATCCCAATTAGCATAATTTTATATAATACCTTACAAGTAGGCCTCAAAACTACCGAGACCATACACAACAGAAGCCTAAGAAAATGTTGCAAAAAAAGAGAAGGTTAAGAAGACATGACAACTAAATATAATGTGGTATCCTGGATGAGAGTGATGTTAGGTAAACACTAAAGAAATATGAATAAATATATATTTTAATTAATATTATTTTTATTTTTTATTAATTTTAAGAAGTATACTATAGTAATATAAGATGGCAGTAATGTGAGAAACTGTGTATCATATAAAAAAGCCTCTCTACTATCTTCATATTATTTATGGAAAAACTGTTCTAAAAATAAAGTTTAAGAACAAATGTAATTTACCAATTAGAGGAAAAATAAAATAAAATAAAAATATCCCCAAGCCTGTGAAAAGTTTATGCTTATTATTTCAAGAAAGGTAAAAATGCAACTGAAATGCAAAAAGAAAAGAAAGGAAAGATTTGTGCAGGTTATGGAGAAGGTGGTGTTACTGATCGAACTTGCATAAGTAGTTTGCAAAGTAGAAACTTAATACTTTACCTGTAATTTACACCAAATTATAATCATAAAGAAAATACAAAGAGATTTTTAAAACTGACTAGACAATTATAAATTTTATGTAAAAAAACAAAGGATGTTCAATAAACAAACTTCAGAAAGAAAATTAAAATTAAAAGATTTATATTATGTTATTCAAGTCTTATTATCAAGTTTCAATAATCAAAACTGTGTTTTTATGTGTGTTTTTAATGTATGGTTTCTATGGTTTTATGTATATGTACAACATATACATAAAATATATATGTAATATATAAATAGGTATATAATGTGTGTATACAAATTCTGTCCAGATGATATCCAGCCATGTAATATGAAAAATAGAGACATTCTTGGAAGAATATACAAGATACAAGAAACATTGTACACAGGACAATGACACCTCAATCCTCTTCAAAGTAGGCACCTTAGGACCTCACACAGTTCTCCCAATCACCATCAATTGTCCCATCATATTTTCCTGAATCTCATCAATGGTCTGAAATCTCTTCCCTTTCGAAGGTGATTTTAGTTCTAAGAAAAGCCAGAAGTCACTGGGTATCCAATCTAGTTTGTAGAAGGACTGAGTTACCTGAGTGACTTGATGTTTTACAGAAAAACTGTGCAGGAGATAAGATGAAGCTGCCAATCTCCAGTTGCCCACAGCTGTGGCCTTCTGCATCATCTGAATAGTTTCCACAGAGGAATGTTTAAGCTTAACACAGATTTGTTGCTCTACTCACTCAGTCATTTTCAATGCAATGGCCACACAGTACACACGCTCACTCAGTGGTGTCCACCACCCCCAATTAAGTTATCATTGTTCACACATGTGCATTCCAGTCCTCTCTCTTTGGCTGTCATTTACAGCAATGCCCCACAAACCATTCTCATTACACTAACAATGGCTAGACTGTTTCTGCACTAAGACCTCGCTTATATATAGGTATATATAAAATGTGGATAAAACAGGGGCCACACAGTAAACCGGACAAGGTCAGGGGATGTCTTCAAGGTCAGCCTTACAATGTCAGAAACCTGAAGTACCCACATAGTATATATGTCCTGAACATAAAACTTCTCAACTAAAAGCTAGTCAGGGCTAATAGTCACATCTTAGGCCTGTAGCTTCTTTGACAAATGTCATTCTTGACCTTAATTAAGCCTTCTATTATCTTTTTTGTATCCTATATAACATACACTTGGAATGTCAAAGTAATCTCCTTTTTAATAGACACCTCAGGGTACACTCACCACACTACAGCAGGAGAAAATCAAAACTCTTCATTGTTATTTTGTTCCCAGAACAACACCTTCTCTATGTGCTGTAAGTGTTCATTGTTAACTATCCTATACCCATCTATGTAAACAGATTATTTGTCTCTGTGTTTTATTCTTTATTCAATCTCAGAGATTTCCCTGTTTTGCTTTCTCCCACTTCCCTAACCTACCACTAATGGATTTCATGCAGCCTTCCTTAGGTCTCCTTCTTTGATTCTAATCTATAAAATAAACTCCAAAACTATCATTCTGTGGAGCATGTTCTCAATTCATTGAGATTTTGTTTGCCATTAATTGCCCTCAGCTTGGCTCAAATAAACTCATAGAAATTCTCTACAGATTTGGACCTTTCTTATGTCAACAAGAACATATATAAATGAAAGACAAAAAAATCCAGCTCTCATTCAGAACCTAAAAGAACTGGAAGTCAATAATAAAAAAGACAAACAAATCAATAAAAAATGAACACTATACCACTAACTCAAAAGTTTGGCTACGTTTAAAGGCTGACAACACTGAGCAATGATGAAGATATAGTGCCACTGGCATTCTAATTCATTGCTGGTTCGAGTAGAAAAGGAACAACTTCTCTAGGACACTGGCAGTAAATTTAAATTTATAGCTTCCTTATAACCAATAATTCCACACCTAGGTAATTTCTCCAGAGGAGCATAAGTATATGTCCTCAAGAATCACTTTAAAAAATAAATGTTCATAGCATCTTTATCTCTAACAGCCCCAAAGTAGAATCTAACCAAATTATATACTAACAATAAAAGATCACAGAATAATAAAATGTAATGAAATACTAACACGTACAACGTGGATTAATCTCAAAAGGAAAATACTGAGTGAAAGGAACTAGATGCAAATAGCACATAATTTATGATCCCACTCAGATGAATGTTAAAAACAGAGACAGAAGTAATATGTTATGATGGAAATCAGATGAGTGTTTGCTTCTGGACTGAGGGTAATTGACTATGTACAGGATGAAAATAATTGTTCCTTTACCATTTTAGGTTTTTGACTGAAACTCTACTGCAACAAAAGACGTTAATAGAAGGAAAACAAAGAGAAGTTTAGCAACATTTTACCTACTATGTACATGGAGATACCCAGGAAATCTTCCATCCCAGAAATGACCCAAGTCACCAGCTTAAATGACATTTTCAGCTAAACATTAGAGAAGATGTTGGGGAAGGGGGAATCAGTTAGGAAGGGCTATCAGAAAATGCACAATAAACAAGAGTAAGTCTCTTATGCAGAGTTAGGTCATTGCCTTCTCCATTCATAAATTTCTAGAGATTTAGTGTTCCTTCTCATTTTCGGCACAGAGAAGAGATACCCTTAAAAATAAAGATTTATTTTATAAATGCAACTGCCTCTTACAAAAGGATAACTTCTACTTGGTTTTCACAGAAAGGAGAAGAGAGAATTTAGTGAAATAAATCCTGACTCTGTGGGCAAAGAGAGGTGCCATTGACCCTGCTGTCCACTTTGGACCTAAAAACAGATCCCTCCCTTCACAACCAACAACCTCCTGTGGTCTGGTCATAGCCATTTTGCAGCACAGTATGATCAGGCAGAGGTAGGCTGTAAGGTTCAGCTCTCTGATCTGCCTCTGATTCTTATTTATTTATTTATTTATTTATTTATTTATTTATCTATTTATTTATATTAATCATTTTTACTAATGTTTGAATACAGTTATATTCTTTTGTAGTATAGAGAGATTGCAGACCTCCATGATCATCAGAGAGATCTCCAGCAAGAATACGTTAAGATTAATTGACAGAAAAGTTCTATTTATTTATTTTTATTGTTTTATTATTGTTCAGTTACAATTGTCCCAATTTTCCCCCAGTTGCTCTCCCCACCCCACCCACCCGCCCCCACTCCCACGGTCAGTCTCCACCCTGTTATCCATGTCTGTGTGTCCTTTACACATGTTCCTTGACTATACCCTTCCCTTCTTTCCCCCTTATTTCTCTCACGTAAAAGTGGAACCTAATGGCAAACAAATGAGCAAGACAGAACCAGAGATATGGAAATAAGGAACAAACTGACAGAGACCAGAAGGGAGGGGAGAAAAGCTCAATCAAATTGGAGTTGGAAGGACCTATAGGGGAGCTCTCATGGCCTATGACTCATTGTCAATCACCTGAAACAGAAAGAGACACATTTTTATCTCCAACAGGAACATGTCTTTCTACTCTACTATGCCAGGGGGAGAAGAAGAATCTTCTCTGCCTCCCTGCAACCACTCAGCTAATGAAAGGCTGTCCATTGGAACAAAAGGGGAGTTACAAGTCAAGTGGCTTTGTGGCTTTTCATTGGCTGAGTTTCAATTGTGATAAACTTTGCACTCACCACATTCCCATCTTAAATCTCTCTTTCCACTATTATTATTTGAGAAATATAATCCTTTTGTTTCCACCCTTTCAATTGTACATATTCTTCTTGATTCTTACTCCTCTCTTCTCTTGTAATCTGACTTTTGATTATTTACCCTCCTTTAGAATCTCCCAAAGCATTACCCAAGAAGGGTAAGACTACACTAATTTTTGAAATTTAGCAGAAAAATAGTGTAACAATTGAAATATAATTATATTTTTCCTTGTTTACATTGTTTGTAGATTATAACTGAGTAACTTTTAAGGCATCGAGTCATCTAAAGTTTCTCTTGGTAGTTAAGGGGTAGGATAGCAAGAAAAAGAGGCTCAAACAGCTAGAGACATATTTAGCAGTATTTTTTGTTCTATTGCTGAAAGTTTGGTCCACAAACACCATCAAAACAATCTGTTCATAAATAGGCTATTGTTCTGTGATAGTCTTAGGAGCATCTCAGAGACAGAAGGGCGGTGTTGAGAAATTTATTGAGGTTTTAAAGTCAGATTTAAGGTAGCTTATTTACATGTAGGGAGATTGATGAGGATTAGATAAGAATCATGATAATTTAGGTTGGTGTCTGAGTGAGACTACAATTCTGAGGTCAGGAAATTAAAGATTCTCCCATGTGAACTGTCATTTAAGTGGCTTACATTGGTAAATAGATAGGTCTCATGAAATTACTAGAATCAACATCAAACTTGTATTTGCAACTTTTATTTTCCCAGGAAAGATTTTCCTAGAATACCAAAGTTGTATTGATAAAGACAGTGGATTAGCATATTAATATAGCTAATAAACTGTGTAGATGGTATGGACTCTCATGAGGATTAGCAAAAGTTTGTTGACAACCTGTACACTACATGACAAATGATGATAATTAAATAATAAAGTCTAGCCATATTAAAGGTATTATTGTTTTAAGCTCTCAAATAAATAAGTTGGATAAAGGAAGGAACTGAGAGGGTAAAGGATTTTAGTTGATAATGTAGAATACCCTGTAGAGTTAACTAAAGTATCATGGTATTTCTCATGAGGTAAGAAGCTTTGAGTCACTATTAAAAGCATCAAATCATAGTTATTACAATTACATGGCATCTAAGTCTAAATCATGCTATACAAACAATCGCTACACATCTCTGAGGTTTAAAACAAAGAATATATATTCTTCTCCTACTTCCATCCACCCCCTAATTCTCTTGAGTAGCATGTTGATGAAACATGTCGACATGTCCATCATACATGAGCTGTAATTCTGTTCCGAATTACCCTTATTCTGGGAACCACTTAACGGAGCAGCCTCCTTCTGAGATACTCTTTCCCCGTGGCAAGTAAAAAAGAAACATGGCAGAACAAGTCAATGCTTCTGCCAGTTTCTAAACAGAAGTGATTCACAGTACTGCTGCTCACAATCTATTAGCCAAAACAATTCACTGGCAAGACCCAAGATCAGTGTGTGTTGAGGGTAGGAGGATGCATAGTCTCCCACAGAAAATGCAGTGAATACCTTTTAAATATCACAATTTCCATGATGACCAACTACAGAGGTTTGTGTATTGGGTAGAACTAGAAAATGGTTAGTATACCACCACCATTAATGTTCTCTTATTATTATGAAGCCTTAATTTATTCACTTATAAAATAGTTTTCTGTGGATTAAATGAGACAAACCTTGAAAATGTAGTAATTCATACTGGATTCTCTAAATTCCTAAAATTTTCTAATTTCCTAAAACAGTAGCTCCAAAATAAAGATTTACTCTTAGATAAACATAAAATGTAGAATTTTGTTTTGAAATTTGTAACTATCTTACTAGACATTTATTATTACTTTTAATATAGTCTCTATTAAAACATTCAAAATATAAGGTGAAAAAATATGTAATATTAATGAAAGTCATATATGAGCTTGGTAAAATGATCTAAACACATATTAGGAAGTCTAAGAAATTCTCAAAGTATCCAGCTTTGTGTGCTACTCCTCTGAATTTGTATTTGAGATGTGTCAGTAGTTATTCATATTAAATATGAACAAAAAATATAATGATGTTAAATGGCCAAAAACACATGTCATATCATAGATTATGTTCTTGGAGTCTCAAAACCACAGTGAACAGTGATTTTTAATTTCTGAACTTGGATTATTTGAATCAGCTTAATGATAACCATGTTGAACACCACTGGATAAAGGCAGTGTGGTATTCAAAAGCAACATGTAGGTTTTTGACATGTTGCTCTATTTGATAACTGCCTGGATATGTTTACCTCTGATTTTGTGCTGTGTACTACTTCCATGTCCAAAATTTAGAATGAAATGTAGGTAAATTACTTTAGAAATTAAAAATGAAATCTTTATTGGAGAAATATGTGTTTCTCGTATATACCCAGAGAGAGTATTTAGTTATATTATTGTCAAAATTAAGACAATTGAATAAACTATAAAGTTAAAAGTTAAAGCTAAATTTAAAATGAGAAAATAGATTGTAATTATATATGTCTAAAATGTAAAAGAGCAAAACCTTATGTGGATAAACTATATATGAGCCGCTCAAATTAATACTAGAATAATTAAAATGTTCAAGGATAGCTTTGGAAATTTTGTTGACATTCCAGAGGAGAATAGCAAAGCAGTGTGGTACTTATGCTTTACTTATCTAAATACATGTTACATTTTGTCTTTTTCTTTATGTTGATTAGATAAAATATGGCAAAACCAATAGAACCACTTTTTAAAATTAATTACATGGTGTTCAGTCAGACTGTCTGTTGAGACCTGGTATCCAAAGTATTAATACACAGTCTTTAAAGGAGCAATACCAAATTTCAGCTTTCCCACACTCACTAAAGTGTTATTCTTCTAAACTTACTATTTTAAATCCCTGACAAATTACTGAAAGGAGAAATAATATTAAATAAAGACAGTTTAATTAGTGACCCATGTAGTCCACATTACCATATTAGGTGCCATCACTAAATACCTACACAACTAGAAAAATTACCAAACACTAAGACAGGAAGCCACAAAATACCTCTACTAAGTCAGAGGTTTTTCCTAGTTACTCAAAGGTGATAAGTTTGAAATAAAAAAAATCTTTTTTACACTAATAATGAGAATGTGACTGATGGTAAGGTAATTCTTGTCACAACCAAAGAGGAATGTGTTATTGTATCTGGGCAAAGGGGGAAAATGTAAGTTCACATACGTTAAGTAATCTTCCCCAAATCTGACACTTAATAGTCAAGTATGGATTTAGAACACGTTTTAACCAGGTTGTTAGACAGGGCTGACACCTAAAAGCCCTTTCAATGAAAATTGTTAAAAGTTGCTTCCTCTGAGAGAAAAATTCTAATAGTGCTTTGTTGGTGGTGGTGGTGGTGCTGGTGTGGGGGTGTGTAATGGAGGGTGAGATGTGCATTTTCTAGAGTTCATGCCATCCCATTCTCAAGACGTGATTTTAGCCCCTACAGGCCCCTCATTTGGATGCCCATTTGTTCGTGTGCCCTGAGTTACCATATCCAGCAGTCCCATTATTATGTACTATGCTGGTTTTGTAAAGAGTTCATCGTTATTATTTTGAAAATAGTTTTAAAACAAAAGTACAATAAGCATTACTTAAAAGAGACCTGTGCAGCTAGCACTCTGAAGTAAAAATGTTAGCCTTAAACAATTTTAGCATGAGAACATTTTTTAAAACAAAACATTATTACTGATAAACGTGAGGCCTCTTTTCTTTCCTTCCATAGCACAATTTCCTTTTCATAGGAAACTCTTATTGTACTTTTGGTATGAGTTTTCTATTTCATGTTTTATGAGGGGAAGAAAACCAGACAGAAACCAGGGAGAAATAATAAGAATAATTGATTTGTTCACCACATCAAATATCATAATAATAGAAGTTTCAAGAAAGAGAATGAGACACTTCAGTGTCTGGGGCATTGTTGGTACTTAAAAAAAAAAAACCTTATTCTTCCAAGAAACCTTTCTTCACACAGCCCCTAACAGCCCTCATTGCTTATTTTAGTGCAGTACTTTTCATTCAGTACAGAGGACTAGATGCTTATTGAATAGTTATGGAAACTATTATTGTCTTAAGCTCTGAAATTATCTTAAACAAAAATATAAATTATTTGCTATAAAAATTTAAATGTAGACTTTTCTCACCATTTATTATCACTAATTTTTGTAAAATTATTATAGTCTGACATGTTATGCAGATGTCTTCTGATTTTTAGTTTTAAAATATCATTTAATGAAAATATTTACATATTAAGTAGCCACAAAGATGTAAAATATGTTCTCAACTGCACTATGTAATTTATTTTGTTTTTATTTGTTTATAAGTATATATGTATAGAGTTTTATAATTTATAAACAAGTTCATCTCAAACCATTTCATTACTCTACATCCTCTTATTAGACCTGAATGGTTACTGCTTTTGTCTGAATGCTTGTGCTGCCCCCTCAAATCATACGTTAAAACCCTAATCCCCCAAAGCTATGATGTTAAGAGGTGGAAATCTTGAGAGTGGAACCCCCTTGAAAGGGATTAATGCCTGTAGAAGAGAGCCCAGAGATGCCCTTGCCCCTGCCACCCTGTGTGGGCACAGAAAGAAGCGTAGACGAGGGCCCTCAGCTGACTACCATTATCCTGATCTCAGACGTTCAGCCTCCCAAACTGGGAGAAATAAATTTCCATTGTTATAAGCTACCCAGTTGGTGGTATTTTGCTATAGTAGCCCACATGGACTGAGACAGTTGTTATTTTCCAATTACTAACCAATTACTAACCTTATTGCTATTCTTAATGATAAAAATTCCTAACCAATTTTTATCAATAAGGATACCGAAATTGTTAGGAACGAAACGCCCTATCCAAAGGTTGTAACGACCTAACACGAAACTGCTTCCTATAATCGTGTGCACCAAAGTGTACCCAAATCTTTCTTTCCCTGAACTGAGAATATCTCCTTTCTTCAAGCTCTTATCTTTTACATTGCAAAACAAGGTAATGGGGAGAAGTGACAAATTACATCAGTGGTTACCTGATAATAAATCTTATTTTTCACCTAGAGGGCTTTCTAGCATGGAGATAGTCAACTTGATTTAGGTGTATATTGCCATATTTAATGTCATCTTTACATTTTTCAAAAGCCAGCAAGGGTTGTTCCTTGGAGAGAGACAGCATCTCTCCTTCACAGTAAGAGACATTCTTTTAGATAATCCTCAGAACAAGCTAATGCTGAAAAACCTGATGGCATGAGAGAAAAGACTCATGTTGGAAAGGGACTAAGGGTTGTTTACTAAGAGAAGAAATGCCAGTATCAGGTGCAACACTCATCTAACAGTAGGAATACTTGTTACATTAACAAGATTTACTGACAGACTCCATCTGTGTCTTCTCACCAAACAAGGTCACCCAGTCAGATACTATGGAACCTAATGAGGAAAGTGCCAAGTCTCTGGAGTGATAATGGAGGTTCACTCTGACTTACGCCTCAGGCACTGGCAATATTTTTAGTTCTAGAAAATAAAATAAGGTACAGAAAAAGGTCATAATTTTTATCAAGCTGATCCATCTTGAAAAATGGCTGTGTGTGTAACTGAGTATGTTTAATAGGTTTTTTTCCTTTTTCCTGAGATTCAAGGTTACTTCTCTATTATTCAAAGTAGTTCTTAGTGTCTTAATATGTTAGTTACCTTGCCATTAAATGTATGTATGTTATTAAGTTAAGGACTCTCTGTCACAACTTTTATTTTTTTTATGTCTGAGAAATAAAATATCTACAAAATACTAAGGGACCAATTGTGTTTTTTGGGGGTGGGGGCAGAATGCATGTAATTATTAGCTCTTTCTTTGCAGAAGAAATCCCCACAAAATTTGTCTGTGCTTTGCATACAACGATATTTTTCAAACTTGGTCATTAGATGTTTGTCTTCATGCTATTGTGATTGTTTTTAAATAGCTTTTTGACTTTGGCAAACAGATTATCATCTGTGCCTCAGTGTCCAGATGGAAAATTTGTGGATTTGAATAATAATAGTGGAAAGAAATCCCTTCCAATGTAAAAGTTCTCCAGGTCCATTAGCTATATATACGACCTTACGTACTTTCAATACAATTTCAGTACACCTCTACAAATACACATTGTATATAGTTTTAGTTTATTTCACAGTGACTTCATGACGTTAGAACATACCCTCCTTCTTGATCTGTTTTTATCATCCATGCACTTCATCCTATATCACCCACTAATTTATTACTTTATATATGTTTTCCAAAATGTTAGAGCATTTAGTCTCAACTTTTTTCATTGATTCCAAATCATCTGACATCCACTTCATCTCTCACATATACAACTCCCTCATCAGAAATAACACAAAAAACTACTGTGACATTACTGTCACAAATCTATTGCTTCATTTGCTGTAATAAAAGAATACCAAAAACCTCTGACCTAACCTTAAAGGGAATAAAGGATTTTCACAGGGGTAGGCCGTGGATGATCCAGATAGATTAAAAAAGCAGCCAGCTTTGTGAATTTGCTGACCAATAGCAGTTCAATTGAGTGGAAGTTTCCCTAAAAGGACTTGAAAACTTTTATTCAAGTCATACTATTAAAAAGCTACTGCATGTCAGGTGCTATGTCAGGGAATTAGAAAAGACAATTAGTTCAAGTTATGACATTTGAATCTGAGGAATCCTTCGTCTAGAGCACAGTACGATGTTTGAATGAGAGTAGGCAGATTGATTGCAATTTTTCCTTTTCATTTTTTACCATCTCCTTGATATTGCGGAGCTAATAATCTCAGATAATGAGGCAATATGCCTGAAGATAAAACATGAAAATAAGCATTATTTGTCAAACATTGAGAAGGAAACAAAATGATTAGTGCTAAAGGATAAGTAGATAATGAGAGGAGTCAGGCAGGGAGCCCTGCCAACAGAGGGTGGTCGGTGTAAACAGGTGAGAACCCCCCACAACGCGAAGGCTGAGTGGGAGTGAGCCGCATGCAGAAGAGTGAAGAGGACTGCGGCGGAACTGCGGGGGAAAGCCTGGGTGGGAAGAGAGCAGAGGGAGGACTCTACAGTCTTGAGTACTACTTTAAAAAATGTGGCATATCTAATGTATTGTTTTGATAGAATGAATTTATACTTTCTTTCATTTATGTAAATCCTGTCTGGATAATTCCAATTTTGTTTCATAAAAGTCAAACACTATATTTCTTAGGTTTATTTAAAAATTATTATCACAAAAACACATCTCAATATCCAGTATTTTTGGACAGATCTTTGTGGACTTAATTTTTGGCCCCATGCTTTAGGTATAATACTTGTTTTATTCTCTGAACCCTGATTATTTTAAGATGCGGTATATGACATTTCATTATTTTTTCCAACCCTCTCTCTCCCATCTCCTCCATATATAGATTTGCATATGTTAAGCTGGTGTCACCTTTGAGGAAGGAACATATATGAAATATGCTATTAATTTCAAGCATCTATCACTCCTTTGCTTTCTGAAGAGTGCATTCTTTATTCAGTTCCTGATTCTTTATCTTCCAGTACTCAGGTAGGATTAGCCCCTCATTCTTCTTAGTTTTTCAAGTATAATTCTATTGTCCACAGGGCATTGTGTCATAATTAGTTTCCAAGAGCCTATACCTAGACAGGAGATAAATGAGAAAATACCCTGTGCACCTTTTCCACCTACTACTCGTGACATTCTTCTCTTTATTCTAGAGCTTCATTAAGAGCAGTTGTTAGTGCTTGTTTGCTGAATAAATGAATTTGACAAAAAACTTGAGGAAAATATGAAATACATATTTGTTCCCTGTTTGTGTGTCAAATTGATTTGAACATACTTTCTGAAAAATGAAGCGCTCTAATCACCCTAGCTAGCTGAGATGCTATTAAATTCTTATGGAGCCTAAGGTGAAGGAATGTTCAGTCTGATGTAGATAACTTAGATTTCTCTCAAGTCACAAAGTATTTCAAATTTAATGAAGGTATTTTTAAAATGATATCTCAATAGGGAAATATGGTTAATGCATAAAGTACAAAAGCACTAGCACCCACATAGGATACAAATAAAAAATATTTGGGGGTCAGATTTAGATTTTGAAATTCCAAGGTTACTTACTAACTGTAACATTCTGCTCAAATATGTGGCTGTCAGTTCAAATCCTTTTCTCCAACTGATAATGAAAAAAATTTATTAGGAAAAGTTTATAATAAAATAATAGGAACAGAAATAAAACTTAAGTATGAATAACTATAAATCTATGCATGATCATAGAAGCTTGGGTCATATAGATTTGATTTACACTGTCTGCATGAGTATAACAATGACTGGGCATGCTAATCCTTATGAAAATTATGAGTATTTTGGTAATCCACTTCAGCAAATATTGTATAAGAAGTCTGAAATTGTAAATGTTCTCCAGAATTGTTTTCTGCAAATTGATATGTAATGCAAAGCAGAGGTAAATATTTTAGCTTTTTATTGTTTTTCTCTACAGTGGTTTGTTGGAGTAAAGCTACAATGGAAAATCTGAATTCAGGAAGATTTGGATATGATGAGTTTTGCTTGGGTTTATTCTATCTAACATATAACTCAAACGTATATTGTTTTTATTTTATTTCTAATTTGAGTTCCTATTTCATAAGCTAATGAACTCATGTGTAGTTAAGAAAGAGTTTCAAATATCATACAATTAGTTTTAACTAACTTTACATGTATCAAATGGCATAAATTTGAAAATACTTTAACTTTCCAGGTTTATAATACAAATTTTATTTTACTACATATATATTTAAAATATAAAAATTCAGTTAAATTAATTTAAAATTTGTGTAGTCTGTTATATTTTTCACAATGAGGAAGGATATTGTTTGCATTTAATTTTCAGAATGGAAAAATAAATGATGTTTAAATTAATTCTTGTAATTATGGTTATCACCAGGCCAAATTGTGAAAAAGACATTTATTTTCACACACAATGCCTTATTTTGATCTGTTTTGGTACAACACATTTCTTTCTTAAAGTTTTTAACATTTTTGCATAAATTATTCTGAGTATTTTGTCACCACATTAATATGTTTATAGATGACATCAGTTAAAACATTAGTGATCCACAGATCGCTTGCCTTTGAAAAGGGGTTTTCTGTGGGTAAAATTTTACCCAAAAATAAATTGGGAAGTTCACAGCATAGACTGTACTTTTTGGGGGCTCTTAAGTTAAAAATATAAATAGTAAGACTAGTCTAGAGCATGTTGATATTTTAGTAGGGTCAATCCATGAATGCATTTTCACATGTAATTTCAAAATATAAGAAAAAAATATGCAAGTACATGCTGATTGTTCATTTTGTAATTATAGCCAATGAAATTGATTAATGTCCACACCCAGTATGTTTGCTTCTATGAGAACTAGGAAGGGAAGAAGAGATCAGTGTAGAGAGAAAAAATATTCTTAAAAGTAATATAAGAATAATTAATAGTACATCATTATTAATATTTTTCTTAATTGAAAGTATTTTGATGTATTTAATCCCACAGTACTTCGGAACTTAAAATTACCACACTGAATATGTTTGAATTTCTACAGTTGCAGCTGAGCTCAGCCACATGGTGCTTCTGGTGTTGCCCCCAAAGCCACTTACACAGCTGCAGCCCTCTGGTGGCTCAGGCAGCTGGTCTTACTCTCACTCACGTTCCTCACGAGGCAGGATATTGCTCCCATCGGCCAGACTCTATCCCTTGTTACATGTCTTCCCCACCGAATGTTCAGATTTTATGTGGCAGTGGCATGCGTGGATCTATCAGGGCAGCGGAGGAAACTCAGGCCCTCTGAAGTCGCTCTCCTGAGACAACAGCGCGTCCACTCCATTCTATTAGGCACAGCAAGTCACGAACTTCCATCCAAAGGCCAGGGGAACTGAAGGAACTTTTTGATGGGGAGAGCTCTGAAGTACTTGTGCTCATTTTCAACCTAAATACAGCGTTCATTTCTTATTCTCGGTTCATCAGGAACAATTTTTGTAACGCCCATTTTCATCATAAGCAAACTGGCTTTTAGAAAAGGACAAATGATCTTTCTGGGTATGTTTCTTTGTCTTTCAGTGCAGAAACTGTCCATTTCAACAAAGCGCCATACTTTAAAAATCTCATGTAAATTATTGAGACTTTAAAGAATATACTTTTTGACATTTAAAATGTTTCTTTCTAACTGCTAAATTATGAGAAGAGAGTCTAGTCAAATAATATTGATATTTGCAATCAATTACTTAATCCGTAAAGTCTTGAATGCCATCTAAATAAAGTTGGACATTTTTAAATTAAATGTAATAGTTCAATTGTTTTTGATTGTGGTATATAAAAAATAATGACAATAAAAAGTTTAAATATTCTTTTTAACTGAAAGAGAAAAAAAGAGCTCTGTATAAGAGTGAGAGATAGAGGGCAGATTAAAATTTTTGTTCACAAGTTTATCTAGACTGTGAAACAATCACTAGGGTTATAGGAAGAACTTGAAAGACTAAATATAGTATGTTCACATTTTGGGTTGAAAGCAGGTTCCCTTAAGCTAAGCTAATTTTCATACTATAGACATTATATAAAAACAAAACAAAAAATAACAAAACAATACAATGCTGTCAATAAAACCTTTAAGAAAGCAGTTTTTGAGAAAGTATGACCTATGACAGGACTGTGTTAGAAAATTACTAGATTTCTTGGTTTATAAACTCTATACTACTTAAAATCTGCAAATAAAAAATTGAGTTTGATTCTTAATTCTCTTTTATGAAAGTGCAATACACAGATTGAGCTTTAGCCTGGTCATACAGAATTGTGAAGAATGAACTTTTAGTTAATAACAGGATGGCTCTTCCTCAAATCCAGTAATTTTCAAAAATCAAGTTAGTCAACCTCTTGGTGGAATAACTAGAGTGTTGATTATATTTAGTATATTCCAGGCCTCTAAAGGTTTGTACGTTTGGTTTTCTACCCAAGATATCCTCAGTCAATGATTTTGATGAAGCAAGTAGCAATTGATATATAAGACTCAACATAAGAAATATCTTCAAAATAAAACTATTTTAACCTATAAAATTGCTGTGAGACATGTGCTCAAAATGACGGCAGCTCAATGTCTCTATGAGTATACACCTATACCTGTGTGAATAGTTATAATGTACATTTGATCTGAGACAGGATGCTTATTAGTGTGCTTTTGAGATAAAATCTTTAAGATGCACTAGAATTATACATCAAGACACAGTCCTGGACCTTTTAAAACAACCTTAGACCATCAACGTGTTGGGTGGCAAGATCTTATGATTAAGTTACTCATCTTTGTTTTTCTCCATTATTTCCTGCTTAACTCTGAAGATTTTTATATTTGTATTCCACTCCAAACCTTAATTCTTGAGTTGGCCACATCAGATTTGGCAGATTTGCCCTTCAAGGGCAAAGTTGAGGGGGAAAGCTTATTAACAAAACCCATTCACACAAATTATGTTCTCAAGTCATTTATGTGGCATCTTATGCTTGATATTCAAAGCATTCAGTATTATACCTAGTAATTGCATCATTAAATACAATAAAGATCTCATGCCCAGATTAAATGTCATGATACATAATGGTAAGAGCAATCCATTGTCTCTAAACTACCTTCCATTTGCATTGTTAAAAACTGTACTCTTCCAACATTCTCCCATAGTCATATTTTTAAAACTACATTAAACTTTTTGTATTATTGTCACTCAGATCTATTTATTATTGTCCTAATGACTTCAATGTTAGCCTAGATCATCTACAATCGTGACCCCAGTCCTATGTGTGAGTTTCCTGAGGGCCATCACAATTATTTATACAGCAATTATATACTGTCAGTGCATTTTTTTCAAGGCTGCTTGTAATTCAATAACCATGAACACTGTCAGAATCACTAAACAAAATAAAGGTAGAAAGTCTTGATTACATAGGGTTTTAATGACATTTTTCTGATTATGTTAGTACTATGTGTCTTAAATAAATGAAAATAGAAAAGTATAAAAAGCAGGCAAAAATAACTTAGGATATTTTGGTTCATTTAAGTGTCCTCTGTGATTGACAAAATAGCTAACACTTACCACTAAAATTGCTGTAAAAAAGTGAGGAAAGTCAGAATGAGGATAGAGAAAAGACAATAAAGAGTGGCCTCTAGGTAAATGGACTTAAACATGCCAGGGACCTTCTGGGCACATTATATAAGCACTAGGTAGCTTAGGATAGCAGCTGACTGACCTATGAGGGACAAGTCGTAAAGTACAAAACTCTCTCCTCTGTGGTGGAGGGTGTCTGGTGGACAATAATATGAGTCTCCAAGATCTGATCACTCCGTGCCCAGTTCCACAGCAGCATCACATGGGTGGTGGGCAGAATAACAGCCTCCCCAAAGAGCAGCACATTCACATTCCTGCATCTTGTGAACACGTGATATTACAGAGCAAAGTAGAATTCAGTTTGACACTCAATATACCTTGAGATGAGGGGTTACCCTGATTAATCTGGGTGGACCCATGTAATCACAGGGTCCATATGGAAGTGGACAAAGAAGGCAGAAGAGAGTGTCAAAGTGCTGTGATATGAAAGAAACTTGACTGGCCATTTCTGGTTTTGAAGACAGAAGGGGAAAACAAGTCAAGAAATGTAGAACCTGGAAAGGTAGGAAAACAATTTTCCCCTAAATCCTTCAGAATGGAATGCGGCCTTGATGACATACTTATTTTAGATGAGTGATATTCATTTCAGACATCTCACCTCTAAAAATATACATTTGTGTTGTTTTAAGCCACTGTTGTGAAATTTGATAGGAAACTAATACAACATGTCCTTCCCTCAGATCTTCTTCTTTCCAACTATCTAATTTTATGTCTTTCAGATCTTTGACAGCATTCAGTCCATGGGCCAATTTCCAAGCAGACTATAATCATCACTGCTATTTTGATCCACCCTTGAAGTGGACTGCAGATAGGCAACACTATTTTCAACTTGTAGCATTACATCAATGTGAATCATCCATGAACTGGGTCCAATTTTTTTTCTTGTACCAGTACATTATATAAAAATTCTCCATGAAGTCATAGGTTTGGGCTGAGTAAAGGTGTTAGTGCAATAGAATAGATGGCATGATATCAAAACCACCTATTTGTATAATTAAGCCCTCTGGACAGGCTCAGGCAAAATCCTAAATAAGTCATTTCCATCATTTAGTGAACTTTTGATTCAGACTGATTTAAAAATGACAGTTTTTATTACATGGTCACCTGATATTTATAATTAGCTACTCTCTCTATTTGGCCCTAGTAACCAAATAGTAGCATGGGCCAGGAGCGTTTGCTGGTGCCCAGGACATAAGCAGCCATGGATGCTGAAGCCTCACAGACAGAGGCTCTCCCACGGCTGGCTGCAGTAATCTGGCAGTGCACCCTGACCCAGGAGTGGGAGGAAGCTGCAGCAGGGCATGGAGATGCCAGCCCCACAAATGCACATTCCAGAAAGACAGAGAGGGAGGGCTTGGAGCTGGAGAGACAGAGACCCTTTTACATAGCAGGCTTGAACTCCAAAATGGCAGAATGAAGAAAGTTCTCTAAGCAAAGATCTGGATTTCATTTTTTTGGGGAACAAGGAGATTTATGTGTTTTGCAGAAGAGAATGGCCTGAAGCAGTGGAGTCCTCACTTCTCCATATTGGGCACCCTGTTAATAAAAAGCTTTTTCCTTCCCCACCAATTATTGTGTTATGCCTGTATACAGTGGCCAGCAGCCAATCCCCATTGCCCAGTAACAGTATATGGTATCTCCAAAATCCAAAGAGGCTCACAAAAGAGTGTTTGCCCTTTCTTAGAGGCAGCATTTTGACATAACAAAAGACACTAAACCTTTTAAAAATACATGCGTTTGCAGATTCCCGAATCTTTCTCGTTTTAAATTCATTTCCCTTACAAGTACATACAAAATTCCTGCTTTTTCCTGCACATCAGGTTCAATAAGCATAATGTCATCAATATAATGATGTTTGCAGATATATGCAGAATGTCCAGACAATCAAGGTTCCTTTGGACTATATTGTAATAGTGAACAGAATTAAACTCACTCTGGGATAACCTATAGAATATGAAATGTTCCCTTTTCTACATGAATGCAAACTATTTTGATGATCTTTCCTAATGGAGATTGACAAAATATATCTACCAGATCAATAGGCACATACTAAACTTCAAAGGTTGTGACAGTTTTTTTCCAATGTAGACATTAAATCAACACAGCAACTGTGATTGGGATTACCACCTGGTGACATTTTCATAAGGCAAATGCCATTCTCCATTTACTATCTAGCTTCTGCAGTGGCCACTCTGGTGAACTGAACAGGCCATTATGAAGGCCAAACCCCTAACAGTGTGTTGATTGTCTCTAAGATCCAAACCAGGGTATATGCGGTATGATTTATAACTCAAAATAGCTCATGGTGGATGGGTGAGGGAGATTGTGTCTGTTGGACAGTCACTGAAACTGTTTTTGAACCAAAAATCTATTTAGTGTGGTCTTCATATATCCCTACTTCTCAAGTAAAAGTATGTAAAACACACTCTAAATTGCTGGTATTGTTTCATATCAGACTGTGTACCTCTTTATCAATATTTCCTTTTCTTCCTGTACATCACTGTATTTCTAACAGTGAGATATTTAGTATTAATAACACCCCAGCATGCCATGCTTTACATGCACAACAAGGTAATCTTTGAGGCTCTTCTTTTTATATTTCTTTTTTATTCTTTTATTTCAAACTTTAGATTTTATTTATACTGAAAAATACTGAAATTTTACAAATGCCAGGCATATATTGAGAATGAAATTGATTCAAGACTAGAACACACTAGCCCTGACTGGTGTGGCTCAGTTGGTTAGGCACTGTCCTGCAAAGCAAAAAGTCAGGGCACCTGCCTTGGTTGTGGGCCCAGTCCCTGGTTGGGGCACATGTGAGAGGCAACCCATCAATGTTTCTCTTATACGTCAATGTTTCTCCCATACGTCAATGCTTCTCTCCTTCTTTTTCTCCCTCCCTTGACCTCTTTCTAAAAATAAATAAATAAAATATTTTGAAAAAAACTAGAACATGTTATTACTAAAGTCAATAATAAAATGTACCTCTCTGAGGCTCAGAAAATCTGCTTTCCTAAAGGTTGCATTTTTTTGGTCACAGGTTACCTTTAGAAGAAAAGATGGTCAGCTGGAGATGAAAATATCAGCATTAGTCATGATTAGCTGATTGGAAAATGTGGCTACAGATTTGCGGACAAAGGATTTGCTAACATTTCCTGATGTAGGAAGATTCATCTACTAAGGCTCAGGGACAATTGGACAAACACAAAATTCCACTGAGATACAGTTTGTGATTTCATAGTGAAGAGGAGGCTAGAATGAGCCCTCTTTATCTACAGGTTAAACTAAATCATAAGAGACCAGAGGGTTTTAGCCTTTCCCACACATTGCTTTTAAGATATCACCAATTAGATATGCTAGTCTTCACTGTGTGCAGAGGTAAGAAGGTAGATGAAAAGTATAGCTCTGATTAGGTGCCCCACATAAGAGGAAAACCTGAGATCATACAGATGCTACCCCACTCTTGAAATCCCCAATAAACTACTGTATATTTAATATTTTATTAAAAACTATAAAAATTGAATAAATAAAAGTATATTTGGAAATGGGTAGAGGAATGACAGTTCTACCAAATTGTAGTTTTAGAATAATTCAGACTTCTGAACAAATTAAACATTGAAATGCTTTATTGAATCCCCAGTTACACTGTAAACTGAGTAACAATATTAGTCCTGCCTGATTGCTCTTATGATATATATATTTTTTTACCTCAAACTGTTGTTTCTTGATTTCTTACCACCAGAAGAAAATATCTGACATTCCATTCCTCACCTATAGATTTACCCAGCTTCCTTGGCCATATCAAAACTGAGCTCAAAAATGAATTTCTGTATTCAAACTTCCCTAACCCCATCTCTATTATACTGTAGTATCACTCTCAGTTATTTGCTCTTACCTCCCTTGCAAGAACATTATGCATTTTTGCCTGTGACCCTGAAATTTTCATGTGGAAGTATTCTTCCACTTCTCATTCTTCTTAGGCTTAGCTATTTGCTTCTGCTAAAAGGATATTAGCAGATGCATGTCTTAGCAGATAGTTTAAGAGCTACCAAATGGCTGCCTTCTGCCCACTTTCCCTCTGTTTAATGAAAATTGTGTCTTAAAAAAGTGATGTTCCTTATTCTCAGTCTTAGAATGAGAAAACTCACAGAGCAAAGCTGTATTAGCTGATCCACAGCCACTCACATACAGTGTGTCACAAAATAAATGTCTTGTAAGCCACTGACATTTTAGAATTCTTTGTTCCTATAGAAAGGCCAATAAAATTGCATACAGATATTTTTCATTTCATGTAAGTCTTAGAGCAATTTATTTGTGGGTATGATATATTCTATATTCTATATGATTTACCTATTTTCATCTGTTTGTGTGTGATCTATGCTTTTAATCTAACTCCTTTGAGGTATAGTTTTGGAGAAAGAGAAAACACCCATCTCTATTATGTCATCTTTTATTTAATAAAGACATAAAATTAATCTTAAAAGAAAGACTCATATAGCAGGTCTACAGGTGGTACATTTCTATCTGACAGTTTTTCATGCCTCTGAACTTCCTATGGAATGTACTGCTACTAAAGACATTCCATCCTTAGTAAGGTGTTGGCAAAACGTACAAAAACTCTTTCATTCACAAACTTGCATTTCCACTTAAGAAAGACATACACAAACATTGGTATAAGAGAATGTTTGATATTACGCTTTTCTTGTTCTTGGGCCAAATTTAATATCAGCAAAGGCGCATCATTATCCAAGAAAAAAGAATATGCCTGAATGTCTATGTCGTTTACTTTCAAGTGGCCTTGGACACCTGTATGCCCATAAAGACTATATAATAAAAAGATTAGATACAGCATAATGTGTATTAGATTATCAATTTCTGAATTTACATTCTCCTTGAGGGAAAGAATTAAATTTTATTCTTCTCAGAATATTTACTTAGTTCTTAACCTTTTTGCCTCCAATGTAGTAGGTATTCAGAAAATGCACGTGGAATAAATGTTAGTTTAATATTGTTTACTTTATAAACATAGATAATATTTTACATGAAAGAGTAATAATAAAATATTTTCATTTACCAAATTAAAAGTGATGCATAATGAAACAAAATTTTGTGCTATGACATATATTAACAAATTCTCTTTGACCAACCAAAAGGATAGGTCTAGAAATTATATAATTGTGGAATTAATTTTTTTCAAATAATGACTACAAACATTTAGAAAATATTCCAACAGAGAATCACTACAATATGCTCACATACAACAATTTTATGGAACCACCTATGCTTAAAAAAATAAAAACACTTTCCCTAAGTTAGTAATTGTTGTCTGTAATCATAAATATTTCTCTTTCTTAATAGAGTTATAGGTCATGAATTGGTTTTGTGGCCCATGGGTAAATATGCATTTTTAAGCATGAAAATCATCAAGAGAGTGACACATTTGGATAAAGAATATTTTGCATAGATTCTATATTTTCCATGATGAAATGGTGCTAAATGAGAATTTAAAAATGAGCACAATTTCCTTCAGTAAAGGGATGATAGAAGAAAACAGAAAGCCTTGCCTATTAGAAATGAAAAGGGATGAGCTGAATAGTTTTGAAAGTAATACAGGAGCTGTTCACATTGTTTAAGCAAATGCAGAATACAAAAAAAGAAAAATTAGAATGTGATGGCGACTTTTTATTTTTTTCCATAGATGCTTCACTGATACTCTATTAAAAAGAAATAAATTGCATGCCCCCAGACATCTCTGGTTAAATAACAAATACAATGGAGATTATTCCACCCACCCTTGGTTTTGTCCATCTGTCCTTTATAGTAGTTCCTGAAAACCCTTCCCTCTTTTTCCCCCATTATCCCCTCCTACCTCCCCTCTGGTTACTGTCAGATTGTTCTTAATTTCAGTGTCTCTGGTTATACTTTGCTTGCTTGTTTGTTCTGTTGATTTGGTTCCACTTTAGGTGAGATCATATGGTATTTGTCTTTCAGGTTATTTCAGGGGAGGGAGGTGGGTGGGGATGGCTGCGGTGGGGGTGGGAGTGGTGGGGAAAAATGTAGACAACTATACTTGAACAACAATAAAATATTTTTTAAAAAAGAGAAGACAACTAAAATAAAAGCACAAGAAATTTAAAAAAACTAAGGTATCATCTACTTCTCTAAGGCACTGGAATACTACTTACAAACTAAAAATTAACTTCCCAATGGCCAGGATATTTTTGTTTCACTAAAGCTTTATATAAAACATTGTTACTTGATATTTTATTTATTTATTAATTCTTAGACTATAATATTTTTAAATGCTAAAACTTCAGTCTAAATTGCCATGGCATGTGGCAGAAATTTTGGTTATCCAACACGGGAAACAAAATTTTATTTTTTGGTATCAGGTATTGTGATACCTCCGTGTTTGTTCTTTCTCAAGATTGCTGAGGCTATTCCAGGTCTTTTTGGGTTCCATATCAATTTCTGGAACATTTGTTCTAGTTCTGTGAAATACATCATTGGTATTTTAACAGGAATTGCATTGAATGTATAGATTGATTTGAGTCGTATGGACTTTTTAAGGATATGAATTCTTCCAATCCATGGACACGGTATATGCTTCTACTCATTTATATCTTCTTTAATTTCTTTCCTCAGTGTCCATCAGTTTTCCAAGTACAGGTCTTTTACCTCCTTGGTTAAATTAATACCTTAGTACCTTGTTTTTCTGGTGCAATAGTAAATTTTTTTTAAAAGTTTCTCTTTCTGATAGCTCATTATTAGAGTATAAAATGCCACAGATTTCTGGGTATTAATTTTATATACTGCTACTTGGCCAAAATCATATAATTTAAGGCTGCTATAATCAAAACAGCCTGGCATAAGAACAGACATATAAAAGAGTGGAACAGAACAGAAAACCCCAAAATAAAACCATGACTTTATGGTGAATTGAGTTGTGATAAAGGCAGGAAGAGTATACAATGGTGCAAAGACATTCTCTTTGATAAATGGAATTGGGAATATCAAACTGGTACTTACAAAGAAAAGAAAAAGTAGAATACTAACTTACACCATACACAAGAATGAACTCAAAATGTGAAAGACTTAAACGTAGGTCACAAAACCATAAAAACCCTGGAAGAGAACTTAGGCAGTAAAATCTCAAATATCTTACATGGCAATATTTTTGTCAATATGTATCTTAGAGCAAGAGAAACAAAGGTGAAAATAAACAAATGGGACTACACAAAGTCGAAAAAACTTCTGCACAGCCTAAGAAACTGTCAGCAAGATGAAAAAGAAACCCATTCTATGGGACAATATTTCTGTCAATGATACACCTGATAAGGATTTAATCTTCAAAATATACAAAAAACTAATACAGCTCAACACCAAGAAGAAAAATAATCCAATTAAAATGGGCAAAGGACCTGAATAGACACCTCCAAAGAGGGCATACAGATTGCCAATAGATACATGAAAAAATGCTCAACATCAATATCATGAGAGACATGCAAATGAAAACCACAATGACATATCACTTCACACTTGTTAGAGTGCTTACCATCAATAAATCATCAAACCACTGTTGGGGAAGATGTGGAGAAAGAGAACCCTAATGTATTGTTGGTGGGAATGCAGACTGGTGCAGCCACAGTGGAAAACAATAGGAGTTACCTCAAAAAATTAAGAATGGAACTCCCTTTTGACCCAGTGATTCCACTTTTGGGAATATATCTTAAGAATCATTTAACACCAATGAAAATATGTATCTACCTCTATGTTTGTAGCCATGCAGTTTACAATAGCCAAGATCTGGAAACAGCCTAAGTGCCCGTTAGTAGGTGAGAGGATAAAAAAAGTTGTACATTTACACAACAGAATACCATGCAGCAGTAAAAAAGAAGAAACTCTCGTCTTTTGTGACAGCATGGTTGGACCCGAAGTTTATTATGCTAAGTGAAATAAGCCAGTCAGTGACAGACAAGTATCACATGATCTCACATTATATGTGCAATCTAATCAATAAAGTAACAAAAAAAAAGAGAAACAGAAGCATAAATGCATGGAACTGATTGACAGCTACCTGAGTTGGGGACTGGAAGAAAGTTCGTGAAGGAATTAACCAAAGAACATTTATGCATAACGAATGGACATGGACAATGATATGAGGACTGACTGAGGGTGAGGAAGGGGTGGGGCTAGATGGACATAGGAAAAGGGAGAAACGACTATAATAGCACAAGCAACCAAAATATTATTCTATTTCTTAACATATTGTAACATTAACCATGTATTTATTTGTTTTATTTAGTTGTATTCTTCATAGTTCATTTACAAATACATTTACCATGAAATAATCATGAATCTGATGACAAACTGAAATTTAGTATAATTTGAAGTGAATACAAACTATTAAATATGACATTCATGTAAGCTTAACAATGTTATTATTTAAAGGGGAAAATGTAACTGAGAACCTCAAGTTAACTTAAACTTAAATTTAAGTTGCCCTTACTCTGCTGTATCGCTACCAAACATATATAAAGAGATGGAAGGATACATAAATGTAGATAGATAGGTAGATAATTAGATAATAAAGAGATGATAATTATAATTTCTAAAAATTTGTATTACATATATCCTGTTTTTACTTTTATCTTTGTCATCATTTTATTACTGCTATGTTATATTCTTAAACAAAAGATAAAATCCAACCCCAGAAGAATTTAATGTGTATTGAGAACTTATTATACAGGCCAATTATGATGTATACATTTTATACTTACATATTTGAATTCAAGTGTAAGGAAATAAAATTATGTCAACTTTCACAGAGTAGTCTAAAAGAATGAATTTGGAGCTGAGGGTAAATGAATAAATAACTAGCATATATGACTCAGATATTAGTAATATTCATTTATACTTTGATTATTTTAAAAATATTTTTGATGTGGAGCACATAATATCAGTAGAAAATAAAACATGTTAAGATAGCATGATACATAAAATGACACTGTCCTCTTTTACAAACTTTTATATCTATTTTAATCTTTGTTGTACTAGCAAATAAAAGGATAAGGAGCACAAGCAAACAAATACACAAAAAAACTCCTGTTTTCCATTCTATTGTCTGAAATTTAGAAAATGTAAGCATATTTTTAAAATACATTATCAGAACGAGCCCTCTCTTTAAGTCCATGATAAAATGGCCCAGACACGTCTGTTTTGCTCTTTCCTAAAGTGAGAGCTATTATCTCACCATGTCCAATTCACCACCTTCAGTTCGTGTTTCATTTACAATTATCCCTAATGCTCTGCGAAGCAACATCTGAGACATTTTATTCAACAATATTTATATACAAGAATGGAGATATAGAACTTGAAAAAATAATTAATGTCATGGGCAACAATTTTAAATAAAAAGCACACATACACACTACTTCTATATAATCTAGTATTTTTTGAAGAAGAAAAAAAAATCACTCAGTGATTTCAATTTATCCTTGAAAGTCAGTAGACTAAATTAACAACTTTATTACTCCCCTCAAGTAGTTAATTAAAGTATGTTACTCACTGACTCATTATTGCAAACCAATGTTTTATTTAAATGTTAATGAGCAAGAATCTTTAAACTAAAAAAAATTCTATACACTAAAAAAATTAAATTAAGCCTGAGGACTTGAAATGTGCTTTGTTTTCTTCCAAGAGACTCATAAAAGAGTGGGCAAGATAAGCCATTTTAGAATAATGAAATCTTAATAACTTCTATTACACCGGATGGCAAAAAATGTCTCATGATCTTTTCATCAGTAGAAGACAGGGATTGGGTACTAAGTCTCCATCTGATGAATATGCAGCATCTTGATTTGTTATTGCTGGTGAATGTGTGTGATTGGGGGACATACAAATTCTAAAACTTGATAAATCAAAGCTACCATTGTTCAGGCAAAAATTATATTTTCACTAGTTTTTCTCACCTATATCAGAAACCAGGGAAGAGATATACTAATTAAAATATTTCCTTAAGGTCTAACAAAAAATAGTGGCAAAGGTACATATGTAATTCTCACTAATGCAAAAGTCATATTCACTGTGTCTTATTGGTGGGTAGTTTGGTGGCTCTCCTACTCAATCACAAGTAGTGATGCTGGGATCAAGGCCACTGCCATCTTGTAGCCCCGTCATATTCAACTTGTTAATTTCAAAATCTAAGTCTGTCTGCAGTAGAAGAATGGAAGAAAGAGCATAGAGGATTGTGAGTAAGTGGGAGATACTTTTTAAAGTCCAGGTCATTTACGTTCAAATTTTATTGGCTAGAACTCAATCACATGGCTCTTGGTGATTACAAATGCCACAGAGGAAAAGAGTTATGTGTTAAGAAAGAACAAGAAATAGGTTAGTAGCACAGTTATTCTCTACCTATGAGGAGATATATTGTATAGGTCCAAATGAAACAAAATTTAGGAAGTAAAAGTATGATAAATAATTGTTCAATTATTTATTTGTTATTCAAGGGGAAATGAGTAAATAAAAGCATGCATTTTGCTTTGTCACTGACAAACTATACTCACTTATTTATATATTTTGAGCCAAATTGTAATTAACTTTATGTCTCATTATGACTTTTGCTACTATTTTTATAAGACAAGGAATACATGACTGGCTAAATACTTCTAAAGAGCTTACTATGTGTCAGACACTGTTCTAAGTGTTTTAAAAGACTTAGCTTATTTAATATTCTTAACAGTCCTTTGATGCAGGGTCTATGCTCATTTCCAGTAATGACCCCAGAGAAGTTAGGTGATATTTAGTAAGAGGAAAATAGATTTTGAAGCAAAGATATTTTGCTCCAGAGTCTATACTTTCAACAATCGTAGTAAAAGATCAACTTTTCTTTTCTCTTCCAAATTCCATTACTAATTGTACATGAAATATTAAAAAATTCCTTTCAAATAGGAATCTTGTGGATCTTTTTTTTTTTATTTTTTTTTATTTTTTGGAATCTTGTGGATCTTATAGAGTCCTTATTAGCTTCAAACACTACAACTTGCTAAAAACATTTCGAGTTAAAATGTTTAAAAGTGATTTATAGATTGTTTCATGATATTGTTGTGGACTAAATATAAACTTTATCTAAAGATCGCTGTTTGTCATGTCTTACATGATAATAGATCATCAGCTGTGTGATCCCAGGAGGTATCAGAAGCATGAACAATGGCCCTGGCTGGTGTAGCTTAGTGGGTTGAGCGCGGGCCTGTGAACCAAGAGATCACGGTTCGATTCCCAGTCAGGGCACATGCCTGGGTTGCAGGCCAGTTCCCAGCAGGGAATGCGCAGGAAGCAACCATACATTGATATTTCTCTCCCTCTCTCCTTCCCTTCCCCTCTGAAGATAAATAAATAAAAAAAAAAAGAAGCATGAACAATGTTAGTTAGTGTAAGATCACTCAGCAAAGCTGGCAGGGGTCTGGGCCTGAGGAACCCACACTTACGCATAACCAGGGCCTTAGTCCTGTGCTCTCTCCTGTTATCCCGGGAAGGTATTTTGGAAAACATAAGAGCTTTCTTATTTCTTGTATTCAGAAATTGCACACAGACTTCTGTCGAGCTGCTTGTCTAATAAGCAATACCTTCCCCAGAGTGTTCTGATTCAGGCCCCAGTAAGTTTTCTTTGATTGACCTTGACACATGCATCTTCTTGCCAAAGCCAATTATTTGTAAAGTTATACATAAAACAATTGATAGTAGATACACAGAGGACTTGTCTAGAGTTTCTGCTGAAGGGATGTTCAATGTAAATATTATATTTCTCAAATTCTTCAATAAGTGAAATTTATTTTTTTCAAGGTGTCATTCTATATAAAGCCATGAGGTAATTACCCACATCTCTGTTTTTGGAACTCCCATACAACCTACTATTAATAACAATATTGTCCACACTGGTTAAAAATAATGATGATAATATAGGCACTATATTGAGCTTTCGATACGTGTCATGCTGTATGTTAAGCAATTTTAAAATATAGACCTTGTATCAGTTTAGATTGGCAAGAATCAGTTTGATAGAAATAGGACATTTTCCTTGTTTCTTTTAACTTTGGACATAACTGTACCTCAATGTTTTCACACAAAATATTGAGGAGAGAAAAGTTATGTCAGAGAGAATAAGATGGCCTAAATAGTTCAAACATTAGGGTTCTTTTAGGCTAATAAATAAATTCTTTTCTTTGAGGAGTTAAATATAAATATTATTCTTGCTCTGCATAACAACTGCTTGAAAATAACAAAATAAATTTTTACTTTAGAAAAGTTCTAAATGTTCTCTGTCATAAATTTTACCTTTCTCATTGTCATCCCTTCTTGATTACCAATCCATATGATTTTTATACAGTTAATGAAAATGCATATATGTATGCTACACATATATTTCATATGTACATTTACAGGCTAATCATAATTCCAAATTGAGATCATTTTCAGTATAAATGCCCCTACATTTTCTCCCTCTTGTTATTTCTAATTCAATGTAAGTTAGGAAATCGGATGGTCATATTCTTAGAATTGTTTGTAAAATATAAGCAAAGAATGATATGAATTGAACTCTGAGAAACTCTTTTCTGATTATTCTATAGGAGCTTTATCAGACATGCTTTTGTCTACTTTGTTGCCTAGAAAAATTCAACTTCTTGTAGGTGTGAACATTTAACATAAATGAATAAAGCAATCTTCAGTAAGACAAAAGATTTATGCTACAATTGTATTATATCAAATAGCAATGTGTAATTATACTGTCTTTTAAAACCCTCCTTAAGCACTGTAAAATAACCAAACAACTTGTATCAACAAGTCACATGTGGTCAATAACTTCGACCTTGGAACAGACATTTTGTTTTAGTTTCAGTTTTCACTTGTGGTATTATAAATGAAGGTGTCACAGACCACCCTGTAGTTTAGAACCTAGATCCTGTAGCCTGTGCCTTCATCAAACTTGTTGACTACTCTCTTATGTCATTGTGTTATACTAAGTCCTTAATATTATATATAGTATAGTATAGTGCATGGAAAATAGTAGGTCTTGAGTAAGTGAATATTATTGTAAATATATGCAATTATTTTCATCAGTATTCCCCTTTAAGGTGATAATATCATTCTCTGGATTTTCACTATTAAAGTGATGATGTCTTTTCCCTTTGTGCAAAAGTTTTGTATTTCCTATATGTTTATTGTGCAAGCTTTTAAAATATTTACATCTGCTATTGAGGGCATTAAAAGTAACAAGCAAATTTTGAAAAAAATATTCTATTTCTTTTTGTCTAATGCTAAGGCACCATGAATTGGTCTGATACTGATTGTCATACACTATCAGACAATGTTATAAAAATGCTTTTCTTTAAAAACCATGAAGAAGGGACAACAGTGTTCTTAGTGATTATTCTGTCCATAAATGTATACCTTCAGATGCCCCTATAGTATATGTATACATTCCTTTAATTATGTGTGTCTGTGTTGACAAGAACTTATTAGACTTGAGGAGTCACTCAAAGGACAGAAAAAAAGGGGAGGCTTTTATTTTTATAGTAATCTATTTACTATAGATTACTATAAAACATCTTTCATATTTCCTTGTTAAACCAAAAGAAGGAAAAATGTAAATGTTGCTTATAGCTTTGTAAAGAAGCATATTTTATTTAAAAATATGCAAAAAGTATTTTATTCAACCCAATTCATTGTCATTATAAGGCTAAAAACACTTACACAAATAATAGAACTAATAGTTCAGAGTGAAACTCTGAGAATGACTCCTAGTGTGCATGATGAATTCAGATTATTTGATTTTAAATATGAGAGAAGATATTTATATGAGTTAGTGGGAAAGAAAGTGCTGCAAGACTTATTCCAAACAATACTGTCCTCATACATTTTCAGTATTTAGTCATAATGAGACCATTTCTATGGAAATGAGACTATCACTTAGTAGTTTTTTGCAATTGATTCATTCATAATAGTTTTTTGAAATCAATGATAAACTTTAATGCAACTTCCCAGAGACTTCCTTTGTCATAAGAACCAAAGGCAGCAAAGAAATATTTGCACAGATATAATTGCCAGGTTCACAAATCACATTAGTAAGTTTAAAAATGAAATTTTATACAAATAATATAGGACTTAATAATAGTGGACACCTCTTGAAACAACGTTTCTATCATATCATATATATACAATATATACCATATATATAGTGTATTTCATATAGACAAGGCATCAAAATCAGTATAAAAACACCACAGAAATGACTTTCATCAAACTCATGCTATAATTACAGAAAGAAAATGGTTTTAAATTGGTACTTGGTTCATTTTGTCAGTATCACCAATACAGCAAGTGTTTAATAAAATAGTTTATTTTAATTTAAATTTTTATTTTTATTTATTTTTATTGTTCAATTACAGTTGTCCCCATTTTCCCTATTACTCTCCCCTGCCATACCTACTGTTACCTCCCACTTTCAACCCTCCCCCAGGTGCTTTAGTCCGTGTGTCCTTTGTACGTATCCCTTGACTTGACCCTTCTGGGTTTTAATCAGGTAGAATCAGATTTGAATTTAACTTCTTAAACTTTCATAAGAAAATATTCTGAATGTCATTTTACCTTATTAACCTTTGTTTCACATGTAAAATGTGGTTGATAATATTTCCATGTGTTTATCTATGGAAATATGTGCCTGATAATTTCATGAGATAGTGAGTCCAAAGTACATATTAGAATGCCTAGAATATAGTAAATGTTCAATAAATATTTTATTAATATTTACTGAGAGTGTACTAAGGATGGTATATGTATTTCTTTTTTAATCTCATCAATGGTCTGAAATCTCTTCCCTTTCAAAAGTGATTTTATTATTATTTTTTATTTACTTGTGTGTGCTAATGTTTTTATATTATTTTCTTTTGTTGTTGTTCAGTTACAGCTGCCCCAGCTTTTTCCACAATACTCTCCCCTGCCTCACCACCACTCCCGCAGTCAATTCCCACCCTGTAGTCCTTATCCATGGGTCATTTATACCTGATCATGATTAGACCCTTTCTCTTCACCCCCCCCATTATCCTCCTTTCCCCTCCCTTCTGGTCACTGTTAGTTTGTGCTTTATTTCCATATCTTTGCTTCTATTTTGCTCATTTGCTTGTTTTGTTGATTAGGTTCCAATTATAGGTGAGATCATATGGTATTTGTCTTTTACCGCCTGGCTTATTTCATTTAGCAAAATGCTCTCCAGTTCCATCCATGCTGTCATGAAAGGTAGGAGCCCCTTCTTTCTTTCTGCTGCATAGTATTCCATTGTGTAAAGGTACCATAGTTTTTTGATCCACTCATTTACTGATGGGCACTTAGGCTGTTTCTAGTGCTTGGTGATCATAAATAACCTGCTATGAACATTGGGGTGCACAGGTTCTTTTGGATTGGTGTTTCAGGATTCTTAGGGTATAATTCCAGCAGTGGAATTGATGGGTCAAAAGGCAATTCCATTTTTTGTTTTCTGAGGAAGTTCCATACTGTTTTTCACAGTGGTTTCACCAGTCTGCATTCCCACCAACAATGCACTAGGGTTTCCTTTTCTCCACAACCTGGCCAGCACTTGTTTGTTGATTTGTGTATGATGGCCATTCTGACCAATGTGAGGTGGTATCTCATCATGGTTTTAATTTGCAACTCTCTGATGGCCAGTGATGCTAAACATCCTTTCACATGTCTCTTGGCTCCTTCTGTGTCCTCTTTGGAGAGGTGTCTGTTCAAGTCCTCTGCTCATTTTTTAATTGAATTGTCTTCCTGGTGTGGAGTGGTGTGAGTTCTTTATATATTTTGGAGATTAAACCCTTGTCCGAGGTATCATTGGCAATTATATTTTCCTATATGGTAAGTTCCCTTTTCATTTTGCTGATGTTTTCTAAAGACAAGCAGAAGCTTTTTAATTTGATGTAGACCCATTTGTCAGTTTTTTCCTTTATGTACCTTGCTTTAGGGACATCTTGGTGAAAAAATTACTGCATAGGACATCTGAAATCTTCCAGCTTATGTTATCCTGTAGGCCTTTTGTTGTGTCATGACTTATATTTAAGTCTTTTATCCATCTTGCTTTTATTTTTGTGTATGCAGTAAGTTGGTGGTCTAGTTTCATTTTTTGCATGTACGTGTCCAGACCTCCCAACACCACTTATTGAAGAGGCTATGTTTATTCCATTTTATGTTCCTGCCCTCTTCATCAAATACCAATTGATTTTATTAGCATGGATTTACTTCTGGTCTCAGTGTTTTGTTCCATTGGTCTATGTGTCTGTTTTTATGCCAGTACTAGACTGTTTACATTATGGCAGCCTTGTAATATATATTGATATCAGGTATTGTGATTCCTCCTACTTTGCTTTTCTTTCTCAAAGTTGCTGTGTCTATACAGGGTTATTTATGGTTCCATAACAGTTTATGTTTGTTCTGTATCTGTGAAATATGTCTTTGGTATTTTGATAGGGATATTATTGAATCTATAAATTGCTTTGGGTATCATGGACCTTTTGATGAAATTAATTCTTCCAATTCATGAATATAGTAAGTATATGCTTCCATCTATGTGTGTCTTCCTCGATTTCTTTCTTAAGTGTTTTATAGTTTTCTGAGTATAGGGTTTCACCTCTTTGGTTAGGTTTATTCCTAGGTACTTCATTTTTCTTGTGGCTATTGTAAATGGGATTTTTTCCCTGATTTCTGTTTCCAACAGTTAATTTTTGGTGTATAAAAATGCCTTTGATTTCTGAATATTAACTTTGTACCCCACTGTTTTTCCAAATCCATTTATTAGGTCGAGTAATTTTTTGGTGGATTCTATAGGGTTTTCTATGTACATTATCATGCCATCTGCAGTGACAGTTTTACTTCCTCCTTTCCAATTTGGATGCCTTTTATTTCCTTTTCTTGTTTGATCACTGTGGCTAGAACTTCCTATACTATGTTGGACAGAAATGGTGAAAGCAGACATCCTTTTCTTGTACCTGATCATAGGGGGAAATCTTTTAATTTTTTTCTCATGGAGTATGATGTTGGCTGTTGGTTTCTCATATATGGCCTTTATTATGTTGAGGTATGCTCCTTATATTCCCACTTTGCTGAAGGTTTTTATCATACATGGCTGTTGTACTTTATCAAATGCTTTTTCAGCATCTATTGATATGATCATGTGGTTTTGTCTTTCATATATTTTATGTGATGTATTACATTTATTGACTTGTGAATATTGTACCATCCCTGCATCCCTGGATGAATCCCACTTGATCATGGTGCATGATCTTTTAAATGTATTGCTGGATGTGGTTTGCCAATATTTTGTTGAGGATTTTAGCATCTATGTTCATGAGTGATATTGGCCTGTAATCTTCTTTCTTTATTGTGTTTTTATCTAGTTTGAGAATTAAGATAATACTGACCTCGTAAAGAGCTTGGGAGTTTTCCCTCTTCTTGGGTTTTTTGGAATAGTTTGAGAAGAGTTGGGGTTAGCTTTTCCCTAATCATTTGGTAAAAATTTCCTCTGAAGCTGTGAGGCCCAGAGGTTTTCTGGCCAGCAGTTTTTTGATTACTGCTTCAATTTTAGTAACTGTTGTAGGTCTATTCAGGCTTTCTGCTTCTTCTTGACTCAGTTTTGGAGGATTAAATGTTGCAGATTTTCTTCCATCTTCAGTATTAAAATGGCTACACAAATATTTACCAATTTTGATAATATTTTTAAGTGCATGCTGATATGACAGTATTATTGTCATAATGCAATATAACAAAATTGTTTCAAATGAAGTTAAAGACAACTAAGCACTACTGAAACAATCTTACAGAAAAAAGAAATGAACATTTTGGCCAACCCAGTATATTCTCCTTGCTTCCTCCAAACAATGCTTGGTCTATTGTATCTAGCTAATGACACAGTTGCTATTAAAGCAGCCTTTCTATACTGTTACCTTCTTTGAGTTCTTTGTAGTCACTCCCTATCTTTATCTTTATCCAAATTTATAAACAGTCCTGTTATTAAATTCTGAATAAGATATTAAACACTCTGAATATATTATTATAATATATTATTGTTAGGAGGATATCAGATGATTCAAGGATTATTAGAGCAATTGTTTAGAGAGGAGAGGGGGCAGATAAATTCAGTGATGGAGAAACTTAAGTAGAAAATTAATAACTAAATAGTTAAGATAAAACAGTTCTGAAAGAAATAGAAATTATGAAAGAAAGAGAGAGAGGAAGGGAGGGAGAGAGAGAGAAAGGAGTGAGAGATAAGGAAAAAGAGAGAAGAGGAAAAAAGAATAAAGATTAAATACAAAAGAAAAGTAATAGGTTTATATAAGGAAAGAAAAACAAAAATGAAAGGGGAAACTAAAGATTCCTAAGGAACATTGTAAAATACAAGAAGCATAAAATCATGCAAATATATTAAACATTTAGTCAATTCTCAATACAATGTAAATAACAAACTTGTTATTAGCTATCATACAGAACTATATATTTTTCTATGATATAAGGAGCAGAGTAGGGTTAAACTAAAGATTCAAGTTAGTTACAGAACAAAAATTACATGGACACAAGAGAAAAGAGAGGAAAATCAAAAACAAACAAAACTAAACTAAATAGGAGTTATTCAGCAGTTCAGTCCAGGGTACAGCTATGAAGTTATACAGAGGCCACAAAATTACTAAGTGAATGAAACTAGTCTGAAAGGTTACATATTATATTATTTTATTTATATGACATTCTTAAAAAAGATGGTAAACAGAACAGTAATTGCAAGGAGTTTAGGGATGAGAGAGGATCGAATATAGATGACCCAGAATGGATTTTTAGGACAGTGAACTATTCTGAATGATAATATAATTGTGAATACAGACACTCTGCATTTATCAAAACCCATAGCACTGTACAGCATAAAAAATGAACCTGAATGTATTCAATTTAAAAAATCATTTAAGATGTCAAAGGATACCTGAAAGGAATGTAGACTATAACAAACTAATCTCATTGTATTACAGATGTTATAAGCTCAACAAATGAAGTTAAGGGGGAAAGTGCAGACCTAAGTAATTTTAGAAATGAGTGGAGACTGTAAGACTAAAGGCAAAAGGAACAGTGCACACACACTGCACTTTAATTGGTAAAGTTTTTAACCATCAGAGAATGAGTTAAAAACTTGAACATGAGATTCATATATTCTGGGATTAAACAATTAGTTAAATAGATGACAGATGCTGGGAGACAAGTTTCTAATTCTGGGTGTGGTAAGTACAAAGAGGGAAGTAAAACATGATCCATGGAGTGCTCGATAAGAGTGAAGACACCAGTTTAAACATAATATAGATAAATATGGATGCATGTGCAAGTATTAATAGATGTGTGTATATGCTCAGGCTGGTATGCATACATATCTCATTACTCTATCAGTTGAGAGGTCTTAGAAGCAAGGACACTGGGGTAGCAAGAAACAACCCGTCACCCAGATCTTGATTTCTAACACTATTTTCCAATAAAGGAAGCAGGTATCTTTGGAGAAAATAGAAATGACTGATTCTAGGGCTGGGACAAGGAATAAACAAGATGAGTCTGGAGTGTCTTATAGTATCAGGAATCAAAGAAGTGCTAAAAAGCAAAACAAAATGAAAGAACAATAAATTTTTGAAGGCATATCAGAAGAACAAGGTGTCAACTGAAAAACTTTCAATAGCAAAGAGGGAACAGTTTGAACAGCAACAACAAAATAATGTAGTACAGGATTATTATCAAATGATAAAATATCCCTGAGTGTCATACTTATATGACACAGATATAAGTATCATATAAGTATATGATCAAAATAAGTACACTGATTTTGATCATGTAAGTATATGATCAAAACAAATAAATAAAAGGAGAGGATACTCAAAACTCATGCTACATATGAGTTCATACTGTCTCCACAAATAATACAGTACCACATGGATCAGGCAGAATTCCAAATAAAATGTAGATACTGTTATTTCAAAAGGTAGAATATAACTCTCCAAATCTTAAGTGTGGGTTGTGCATAGTGACTCCTTTCCAATAGGTATGGTATGGAAAGGGCAAGGGGGAGAAAAACTGTATGATAAAGAAACTTGACAAACACTACCTCAGTCTCACCAGTGACATGATATGATGGTAATGGCACTTCCTCTCTGTAATTGTTTCCTAAAAGCACTTAACCACAGGCTAATCATGAGAAAATCATCACCCAATGAAGGTCATTGTACAAAATACCTGAGTAGCACCCTTCAAAACAGTTTAGGTCATTAAAAAAAAGGAAAATCTGAAAAGCTGTCAGTCTGTAGAAGCTGCCTAAGAATACAAGGTGACTAAATGAAATGTGGCATCATGGAAGAGGTCCTGTAGATGTAGCTAAAAACAAAGAAAAATCTAAATAAAGTATTGATATTAGTTAAGAATAATATGTCAACATTGGTTCATTGATTATTAACATAAGATAGTAACAATAGGAGCAATGAAATAATGGGTATGAGTACATGGAAACTTACTGTACTATGAATCTACAACTATTCTAAAATATAAAAGTTTCTGAAAAAACATACCATATGCTAAGCACTGTATAAATTTTGACTACATTCCTACTTGCTGTATATGTCTTTTTTCAAATTTCTATATGAGGAAACCAAAGTTTAAGTAAAAGTTCAATGGTATGTTCAACATCATAGAGTCATTATATATCACACCAGGATCCAAAATAAATGATCTATAAATCTAAGTCTAAATCTCATTTCACTGCTGTACTATAATTAATAAGCTTATACCTTTAGAGACATCCTTTATTTAAATGAAGCTTTTTGTTTGTTTGCCCTCATGCAGCAATAAGCACTTTACATTATGAGTAGAACATATAATCAGATTGTGAGATCATGTAATAAGGAAAATGATAATACTAGGATGTTATACATTAATGAGAAAAGTAACAATGTCAGAATGGCCCTTTTACAAGATTATCACAGTTCATGAAAAGAAGGATGGGCTTCTACATTTCCTGAGGCAGTCCAGAGAAGGTCCAGCCATTGTTAATATAACCAGAATGGTTTGCATGACATCAATGTAACCTGGCAGCCAAGTAGAGTGGACTGGAATGTGCATGTGTGAGCAATGTCAACTTCACTGTACTAGTCAGTGAGGAGGGTAGACACCATTGAGAGAGCATGTTTGCTGTGGCCATCACATTCAAAATGACAGAGCAAGTAGAGCTACAAATCTGCATCAAATTTTGTGATAAACATTTCCTCTGTGAAAACTATTTGAATGATTCAAAAGGCTGCATCTATGGGCAGCTTCATTGCAACAGCATGTCTGCTCATGCATCACGTCTTGTATAAAGTTTTTGGTGAAACATCAAATCACCAAAGTGATGCAGACCCCCTACAGTCCAGATTTGGCACCTGGTGACTTCTGAATTTCCCAAAACTAAAATCATCTTTGAAATGGAAGAGATTTCATACTGTCGATGAGGTTCAGGAAAATATGATGGAGCGGCTGATGGCAAATGGGAGAACAGTATGAGGTCTCAACGTGCCTACTTTGAAGGGGTCTGAGGTGTCACTGACCTATGTACAATGTTTCTTGTCTCTTGTATCTTCTTCAATAAATATTTCTATTTTTTATATTACATAGTTGGATACTTTCTGGGCAGGCCCATATTACTACTAAATAGTCCAATGAAATATGAAGCACGTAGTTCATGTTACCACAATACTATTAGACTTGACAATTTTGCAGTTTGCTTAGACTTATAGACTAGAGTATCTGATCTATTCACTTTCATAATGTGAATGAAACTATTTTTGACATGTTTGAGATCTTATTTTTTAAATTGCATTTATAACATTTATGAAACTTATACAATCAGATTATTCTCCACATGCTTCCCTTTACATGAGAAAAATGTAAATAAGAAAATAACTGTGGGTCCTTATGACTTTCATGCACCTAACAACTTTGGTAAATTTAAAGCCATGCTTTTTAATTTGGCTTTTTAAAGAAAGCAATACATTGATCAATGATGGTTGAAATTTATTTTTTCCTTGTGTCACTCTAATTCCTGAAAGCTACAGCAGGTCAGAAAATATCTGAGTGGGTTGTCAGGGCCCAATTACTTTTATGAATACATTAAGAAGAAGAAAAATCAATATATCACAAGAATTTAGTGGAGAATTACAGTGAAGCTTGCAAATGCTTCCTTGTAAAATTGTCTTCATCAAAAAAAACTATCAATATTTGTATTTATGATGATAATTTTCCTATGAATATAGTATATGTTTGAAACTAATGTCATAAAAAATTTAATGGCATATGGTTATGTACATTAACCTACAGTTGATGCTGATATATTTGAATTTGGCCCTCATATAAGTTCAAAATCACAAAAAGATTTGGTATAAATTTGTCAGACTTTCCTGTTCCACTTGAAAGTGAGTAGTAATTAATCTTCTTAGTTTTATAGCCAATAAAATAGGTAATAATACAAGAACATAAGGAAGAAAAACAGTTCAATATAAGGATTTTAAAAAGTGTTTTATAGATGGCTATTGGTTGATTTAGGCAAAGAATTCTAATGTTGGAACTTTCTAATGATATTCATAAGCATAAGGAACATAACACACATTTATAAAGTATTCAGGTAAAACAGCCAAGAAAGTCATGTTCCTTCCTGAGGCTAATTCATTAGCGTTTCACCTATGACAGTCACTGGCATTAACTTTCAAATGAAATTTTCTAACTGCTAAAAATAGTAGGAATAATTTATTCCTGGAATGGTTTTGCAAGTTGAGTATCCATTTTAATTGCCAAAATAACACAGTAAAGATACAAACAGCTATGAACTAATATACCCAGATTTTTATGTGCCCAGGTATATTCAGAATTGCTTAAGGATTCTGAATAGAAAAAGTGAGTTATTAAAAAACGGAAGTATTCTTATGTGAAAGGTAATCTTCATAAGCAATGCTACTAATAAATTACCCATGTAAAATTGCCATTAAATTTTGAAGAGCCAATATCCATTATTTGTCCTGTCACTTAAGCTATTCATTAATTGTGACCTCCATCTCAACATGACAATGTTCACATGGCATGCACCATTAATTATGTATGAGTTTTGTTCAACATTTTTCCCTGAAAGTGCTGTGTTTTCTAACTATACTGATAATTTTAATCTAGTGAATAATTCATAAGATTAAATATCTAAGAAAAACTTCTATGTGAATAAATTTGTTATTTTATGGGAGTGGAGTCATTATTTTACCTTTCATTTGTACAATGTAATAATGCGTACTAAATTGTTTTACATTGTGTGATACACTTAAAACAGTGAGCTATGCAGTGGAAGGCATTGCTATTTCTATTTCAACAAATGGAACAAAATTGTAAGAGAGAAGTTTGAAAAAAGACACCAATAAAGTAGAGTTAAGCGAGCAGCACATAAGGCACAATCTATTAATAAAAAAAATATATGTGGAGCCTTAGTAAAATTCTTGGGGATGTTCTGTAGGAGAATACTAACTAACCCAGTAGATATGTAGCTTAAAATCTTGACAAATGGGAGATCTGGACAGTTACATGCAAAAAAATAAAACTCGACCACCAACTTACACCATACACAAAAATAAACTCAAGATGGATAAAAGATTTAAATATAAGTTGTGATACCATAAAAGTCCTAAAGGAGAACATAGGCAGGAAAATCTCAGATAATCCAAGCAGCAATATTTTTGCCAATATATCTTCTCTAGGGCAAGGGGCATAATGGAAAAAATAAACAATTGGGACTTCATCAAAATAAAAAGCTTCTTCATGCCTAAAGAAAACATCAGCAAAATGAAAAGGGAACCAACTGTATGGAAAAATATATTTTCCCACAATGATACCTCAGCGAAGGATTTGATCTCCAAGGTATGTAAAGAACTCACACGACTACACTCAAGCAAAACAAATAATCCAAGTAAGAAATGGGCAAAAGACCTGAACAGACACTTCTCCAAGGAGGACACACAGAGGACTCAGAGACATATGAAGGATGCTCAGCATCACCAGCTATCAGAGAGATGCAAATTAAAGCCACAATATCATTTCACACTCATGAGAATGGCCATTATAAACAAATCAACAAAAAATAAGTGCTGGCAAGGCTGTGGAGAAAAGGTAAGGCTAGCACACTGTTGGTGGGAATTTAGACTGGTACAGCCACCATGAATAACATATGGAATTTCCTAACAAAACTAAAAATTGAACTGCCTTGTGACCTGGCAATTCCACTGCTAGGATTATACCCTAAAAACCCTGAAACACCAATCCAAAAGAACCTATGCACCCCAATGTTCATAGCTGCACAATTTATGATAGCCAAGTGTTGGAAGCAACCTAAATGCCCATCACAAAATGAGTGGATCCAAAAACTTTGGTACATTTATATAATGGACTACTTCTCAGCAGAAAGAAACAAGGAGCTCCTACCCTTTATGACAGCATGGATGGAACTGGAGAGCATTATGCTAAGTGAAATAAGCCAGGAGGTGGAAGAAAAATACCGTATGTCTCACCTATAAGTGGAACCTAATCAACAAAACAAATAAGCAAACAAAGTATAACCAGAGACATTAAAATAAAGAACATACTGACAGTAACCAGAGGGGAGTGGGGAGGAGGATAATGGGAGAAAGAAGGGGAAAGATCATTGAGGAACATGTATAAAGGACCTATGGACAATTACAACAGAGTGGAGGGAGGATTGGGGGCAGGAGGTGGGAGTGGGTGGGATGGAGGAAAATGGTGGTGGGAAAAAGGAGACAAGTATACCTGAACAATAATAAAAAAAGTTCACTCGTATAAAAATTTTTTAAAAATTGACTTTTAAGTCTCACATTTTATTTTGGGAGAGGAAGGAGATTTTAATGTGTAATGTTAACTTCTTTTCCATTTCTTTATTTTATATTATAAAAAATTTCAAAATGTACAAATATAAAGAATGGCACAATGAACCTCTGGAAAACTGAAGTATGTTGAAATAAAATGACATAGTTGGATTTTTTTTAAAATAATTTAGAGCCAAAAGAAGAGATAGAAAGAGAAAGAGAGATAAAAAAGTGGGCAGACATAGGAAATAAGTATACACAGTCTCGATAAAGCTCAGCGCAAGGTGCAGCATACAGTGGTGCCGGGTTTTGAAGTTTCCTGTTCCCTTCCCTATCTTGTCTGTGAAGAAAAAAAATAGTGGTCAAATCCATAGTTTTTTGTACATTCTCACAGTGAGTACAAGGATAATATGTGAAAATTCTGGAAATAACATAATTGGATTTGCTTCCATTGAGTTATAAATATAGGCAGTTAACATGTATTAAGTTCCCATTCTGTACAAAACTCTGCAGAACTAATATAATCCTTTGTACCATGCTACAGTAAGAAGTTTATGATTAAAGACAACCAAGCTTTCAATTCTGTTACATGGTGAGATATTAATCCTAATCATTACAACCAACTAATTGAAAGGCAATGAAGTTACCTGTTATTAGCAAAAAGTTTTAAAAAAATATATAGGATCTTGACTCTAATAGTGTTTTTACCTAATCCTGTTATTACTGGTTTTACAGTTCTAATATCTTCATTTTAATAATAACTTATTATTATATACTTTTTATTATAATATTCTTTGTGATTTCTGAGACTAATAATTGACATATTATAGTACCAGAAAATTAATTCAGTTTATTGCCAATTCTTATTGGAACTTGATCGTCAGTCAGAAAGACTGAGTGTAGGAGTAAAACAAACGAAATTAAATAGTAACCTATAATTTATTAGCATTAGAATTACAGATTTAAAATACTTTAAAAACCTATGAGTGACGTATATGGCTCAAAGTCATAAATGCAAATTTGTGTTGTTAACTCAGATCCATGAAATAATTATAGGTAGCTATTTTACAAGTCTTTTTTCATTATTCACTCAGCTTTTATGGAACATTTGCATCCTCTCATACAAAGGTCATTCAATTTTTATTGATTGTAAAGTACACACTTTCCAGTGAGTAATTAGCTTCAAAAGAAAACTGTCTACACCACAGTAATCAGATATAATGAGAAAAAATGTTTTTTTGAAAGAACATCTACAATAAATACCTACCCACAGATTAATACTTGTGACAATTAACAAATCATATTACTTTTTATATCATTTGTATCACTCAAATGCAGACATATGTAATAAGTTCTTTATTTTCCATAGTTTCAGTAATAATTTTATTTTTAGAAAATGTTATAATGGGTTTTTGATCTATCTTTTACAAAAAATATTAAATTTTTTATGTTTAAAATGATGAGCATAGGAATTATTGGGACATGGTGGCTATGGCAGAAGCCTAATTTTAAACTTCCTGAATTTGCACATAAAAACAGCACACTCATATTGCAATGCATCTCTTCAAAACACAAAGTACAAAGAAGTAGTAGCAATCATTAAGAGCCACAAAACCTGACTGGTATCAACATCTTAGCAGGAAGAAGTTGAGGAAACTTACAGGACAAATGAAAGCTCTGAGGCCAGACACTCAATGGAATGTGAGCCAAGGTGAGCTGTGACATAATTATGGGCCTTATTTTTAGACGCAGAAGGACACCTCTGCTACCACAATGTGAGTAATTAAGAAAAGCATGTTTAGATTCCATTGACAAGAAGTTCTGTGTTCCTATGCCTCTGTTGATAAGGCAACCTAACAGAAGCTCCTGTTCTTTAATATGTTATTTTTTATTACTTGTTCTTGACATTGTCTCAGTGAAAATTCTTCTAGCTAAATTTTTGTATGTATCCATCATTTTTCCCCTTAAACCAGGCTCTTGATGCTGCATCCATGCATCAAACATATTCGACTTTCAATACAGCCTTTTGGCAAGTTCAAACCAATCTGCATCTCATCCAGCAGTGTATCAAAGTGCTTTTCTTCTTGGAACAATCCAAAGAACATGCAATACATATTTACTGAGTATGTAGGTAGATGATAAAATGATAGATAGGTAGATAGATAAAATTATTTTCACATCAGGATCTCTAGAAATCTTTTCAGTCATAAAATTATATAATGCCACCAATCTTGGAACTAATGTTGACACAAGTATCCTCTTCCCTTCTTAATTACTGAAAATTAGAAATTTCAGTTTTGCAAATTTTTGCAAAACTTCACATTTAATATTTGCTATATTAAAGCTTTGATTTTGAGGTTACCATATAAATAAAACTGTTATTTTTAAGATTATATTTATTTATTTTAGAGTGAGGGGAAGGGAGGGAGAGAAATATAAATGTGTGGTTGTATCTCACATGTCCCTTACTGGGGACCTGGCCCACAACCTAGGCATGTGCCCTGACGGGAAAAGAACTGGCAAACCTTTAGTTCACGGGTCAGCTCTCAACCCACTGAGCCATACCAGCCAAGGCAGAAATTGTTACTGTTTAAATAAACCTATAGTTAAGGATCAAAAATCTTGTATTAAAATTGGTTTCCCTTTTTTCATAACCCTAATAATCTGTTACTCCATTAGTACCCAAGATTGTGCAAATACAAACATAATAGTAAAAAGTTTTGAGAGAAGAGCTTTAAAGATATCAGAACTGCTAGAATCTGAATTAAAAAAGAAATCTTAAGTAAATTTGTTAAAGAAATATTTCATAAGGTACCCTCAAATAAAAAACATATTAAATTTTTTGTCCTCATCACATTATTATTTTGTAATAAACATTTACATTCTTTCATAGATTTATAGTGTGGGAAAAAGAAAGTAGTTCTCTTTATCAGGCATATATAGGGATTATACAGAGTTTACTGCTAAGAGTTTACTGTTACCCTATTTACTTTAAATTAAGTACATTCTAAAAAATTATTGTTCTATTATAGTTGTCCCAATTTTCCCCCTTGGCCCTGTCCACCCCTTGGCTCCCATAGTCAAGCCCCACCATGTTGTCCATGTCCATGGATCATTTGTACCTGTTTATTAATTGGACCCTTCTCCTTCTTTCCTCCCTTTTCCTCCACTCCCCCGATATGGTCCCTGACAGTCTGTTCTTTGTTTCTGTGCCTCTGGTTCCATGTTGCTAGTTTGTTTGTTTTGTTCATTAGGTTCCTCTTATAGGTGAAATCATATGTTATTTGCCTGTCACCGTCTGGCTTATTTCACTTAGCATAATGCTCTCCACTTCCATCCATGCTCTCAAAAACGGTAGGAGCTTCTTCTTTCTTTCTGCTTCACAGTATTCCATTGTATAAATGTACCACAGTATATTGATCCATTAATTTACTGATGGGCACTTAAGCTGATTCCAACAGTTGGCTATTGTAAATTGTGCTGCTATGAATATTGGGGTGCATAGGTTCTTTTGAATCGGTGTTTAAGGATTCTTAGTGTATAATCCCAGCAGTGGAATTACCAGGTCAAAAGGCAGTTCCATTTTTAGTTATTTGGGGAAATTCCATACTGTTTTCCACAGTGGCTGCGTAGTCTACATTCCCACCAATAGTGTAGTATGATTCCCTTTTCTCCACATCCTCACCAGCACATGTTTATTGATTTATTAATGATGGCCATTCTGACTGGTGTGATGTGGTATCTCCTTGTGGCTTTGATTTGCATCTCTCAGATGGCTAGTGATGTTAAGCATCCTTTCATATGCCTACAGGACCTCTGTATGTCCTCCTTGGAGAAGTGTTTATATAGAGCCTTTGCTCATTTTTTAATTAGATTGTTTGTCTTCCTGGAGTGGAGTCATGGGAGTCCTTTATATATTTTGGAGATCAATCCCTTGTCTGAGGTATCATTAGCAAATATGTTTTCTCATACTGGTGGTTCCCTTTTTATTTTGATGGTGTTTTCTTTAGCTGTGCAGAGGTTTTTTAATTTGATGTAGTCCCATTTTTTTCCTTGCCCCAGTGATGATGTATCAGGAAAAATATTGCTATGAGGGATGTCTGAAATTTTACTGCTTGTGTTTTTCCTCTAGGATTTTTATGGTTCATAGATTATGTTTAAGTCTTTTATCCATTTTTAGTTTACTCTGGTGCATGGTGTAAGTTGGTGGTCTAGTTTCATTTTTTTTTGTATGTACCAGCCCAGTTCTCCCAACACCATTTTTGATGAGGCTATTTTTATTACCTTTATGCTCCTGCCATCTTTGTCAAATATTAACTGACCATAAGGCAGGAGTGTCAACCTCATTTTCACTGGGGGCCACATCAGCCTCGAAGTTTCCTTCAAAGGGCCAAATGTAATTTAATGATGGGATAAATGTAACTACTCCTTAACAGTTAAGTGAGAGCTTGGTGCTGTCACCAGGTAGAAACAAGGTGCTGGGTCGGATAAAACAAGATGGAGGGCCAGATTGGGGCCATGGGCCTTGTGTTGCCATCTGTGCCATAGGGACATGAGTTTATTTCTGGGTTCTCTATTTCGTTCCAATAATGTATGTACCTGTTCTTAGGTTATTACCTGACTGTTTTGATTACAGTGGCCTTGTAATATATTTTGATATCAGGTATTGTGATCTCTCCTACTTTTTTCTTCCTGAAGATTGCTGAGGCTCTTCAGGGTCATTTTTGGTTCCATATAAATTTTTGAAATATTTGTTCTAAATCTGTGAAGTATGTCATTGGTATTTTAATAGGGGTTGTGTTGAAACTATAGATTGCATTGGGTAGCATGGACTTTTTGATGAAGTGAATTCTTCCAGTCCATGAATATGGCATATGTTTCCACTTATTTGTGTCTCCCTTAACTTCTTCAGTGTTGTATAGTGTTCTGAGTACAGGTCTTTTACTTCCTTGTTTAGATTTATTCCTAGGCACTTTATATTTCTTGTGGCTATAGCAAATGGGATTATTTTCCCTATTTCTGTTTCTGTTATTTTGTTGCTGGTGTACAAATATGCCTTCAATTTCTGAATATTGACTTCGTATCCCCCTGTTTTGCCAAATTCATTTATTTGATTGAGTAATTTTTTGGTAAACTATCTAAGGTTTTCTATGTACACTATCATGTCATCTGCAAACGATGACAGTTTTACTTCCTTCTTTCCAATTTGGATGCTTTTTATTTTATTTTATTTTATTTTATTTTATTTTATTTTATTTTATTTTATTTTATTTTATTTTTCTTATCCGATCTCTGTGGCTAGAACTTCTATTACTATGTTAAATAGAAGTGGTGAAAGCAGACACTCTTCTCTTATGCCTGATCTTAGGGGGAAAGCTTTTAGTTTTTGCCTATTGAGTATGATGTTGACTGTAGGGTTCTCATATATGGCCTTTATTATGTTGAGGAATGCTCTCTCTACTCGCACTTTGCTGAGGGTTTTTATCATAAATGGGCAATGTACCTTACCAAATGATTTTTCCACATTTATTGATATGATCATGTGCTTTTTTCTTTTTTGTTTATGTTATATTATGTTTATTGATTTGTGAATATTATACCATCCTTGCATCCCTGGGGTGAATCCCACTTGATCATGGTGCATGATCTTTTTAATGTATTGCTGGATGCAGTTTGCCAATATTTTTTTGAGGATTTTAGTATCTATGTTCATCAGCAATATTGGCCTGTAGCTTTCTTTCTCTGTTGTGTCTTTATCTGGTTTTGGGATTAGAGTGATGCTAGCCTCATAAAAAGATTTTGGGAGTCTTTCCTCGTTTTGGATTTTTTTGGAATAGTTTGAAAAGAATAGGAGTTAGCTCTTCCCTAAATATTTGGTGAAATTTTCCTGTGAAACTCTCCAGTGCAAGGCTTTTGTGTGCCAGGAGTGTTGTGATTACTGCTTCAATTTCACTAGTTGTTATCAGTCTATCCACACTTTCTGTTTCTTCTTGATTCAGTTTGAAAGACTGTATGTTTATAGAAATTTGCCCATGTCACCCACGTTTTCAAATTTCTTGGTGTATTGGTGTTTGTAGTAATTTCTTTACTATCCTTTGTATTTCTGTGGTATTAGTTGTCATTTCTCTTCTTTCATTTTTGATTGTATTTACATGGGTCTTCTCTCTTTTTTTTTTTTTGATGAGTCTCATTAAAGGCTTGTTGATTTTGTTGATCTTTTCAAAGAACCAGCTCCTGGATTTATTGATCCCTTGAATTGTTTTCTTAGTGTCTATGTCATTCGATTCTGCTCTGATCTTGATTATTTCTTTCCTTCTACTTGCTCTGGGCTTTGTTTGTTGTTGTTCCTCTAGTGTTTGTAGATGTTGGGTTAGGTTGCTTATTTGACAATTTTCTAGCTTTTTCAGGTAGGTCTGCATTGTATGAACTTCCCTCTCAGGAATGCTTTCACTGTGTCACATAGTTTGGGCTGTTGTGTGTTCATTTTCATTTTTTTCCAGAAACTTTCTGATTTCTCCTTCGATCTCATTGTTAACCCATTCATTGTTTAATAACATGTTAAGCAGCCTTCATGAAGTTGAATGTCTTTGAGTTTTTTCCTTGACGTTAATTTCTAGTTTCAAGTCATTATGATCTAAGAAGATTCTTGATATGAGTTCAATTTTCTTGAATTTGTTGAGGCTTGTTTTGTGTCCTATCATGTGATCAATCTCTGAAAATGTTCCATGTGAATTTGTGAAGATTGTATATTTTTTTCTTTGGGGTGAAAAGAAACAAAATATGTATGTAACAATTAAGTCCATTGAATCTCGAGTGTTGTTCAATGCCATAATATCCTTGTTGATTCTTTGCTTGGAAGATATATGTATTGTTGACAGTGGGTGTTAAAATCCCCTACTGTGAGTGTGTTGCTGTTGGTAACTTTCTTGGAGTCCTCCAAGATTTCCTTACATACTTGGGTGCTCTTATGTTGGGTGCATACATGTTTACATGTGTAATATATTCTTGATGGATTATTCACTTAAGTGTTATGAAGTGTCCTTCTTTGTCTCTTTTTATGGCTTTTGTTTTGAAATCTATTTCATCTGATATAACTATTGTTATCCCAGCTTCCTTTTCATTTCTGTTGGCTTTGAATATTTTTCCATCCCTTTACTTTCAGACTGTGAAGATCTTTTGTTCTGAGGTGGGTTTCTTGTAGATAGCATATATGTGGGTCTTGCTTTCTTATCCATATCCTATGTCTTTTGATTGGATCATTCAAACCATTTCTATTTAAGGTAATTATTGATAAGTACTTGTTCATTGCTATATTTTCCATTTGCACCTATATTCTTCTCTCCTTCTCTTTTTCTTTATCTTCTTAAAGCAGTCCTATTAGCAACTCTTGCAATGCTTATTTGATGGAGATGTGTTTTTTCAGCCTCTGTTTTTCTTGGAAACTCCTTGTTTCCCCTTCTACTTTAAATAAGAGCACTGCTGAGTAGAGTATTCTTATTTGCAGGACTTTGTTTTTCATTACTTGGAATATTTCTTGCCAATCCCTTCTGTCTTGTGGTATTTTGTTTAGTGATCAGCTGTTAGTCTTATCAGAGCTGCCTTGTATGTTACTACATGTTTCTTCATTGCTGCCTTTACAATTTTCTCTTTTCTTTAAATTTTGCCTTTTTAATTATGATGTGTCTTGGAGTAGGCCTCTTTGGCTTCATCTTGATTGGGACCCTCTGTGCCTCCTAAGCTTGTGTGACTTTTTCTCTCATCAAGTTATGGAAGTTTTTGTCATAACCTTTTCAAACAAGTTTTCTATCTCTTGCTCTTCTTCTTCTCCTTCTAGTGTCCTTATGATATAGATATTTTTTTATATTTCATGTTGTCCTGCAGCTTGCTTAAACTCTCTTCATTCTTTTTGAGTCTTTTTTTTTTGTTTTGTTACTGTGTCTGGAAATTTTTTTTCTACCTTGTCATCCTGCTGTCTCTCTTTTGATCCTCTGCTTCATCCAGCCTGCTTTTCATTCCTTCTACTATGTTCTTTATTTGAGATATTATATTCTTCATTTCCTCTTCACTTTTATTGATAGTTTCTATGTCCTTTTCAATGCTAGTATAGTTCACAATAAGTTCTTATAGCTTCCCTGGAGTTCTTTGTAGTTCTCACTGAACTCACTGAGAATCCTTATAACCATTATTTTGAATACAATGTCTGATAGTTTGCTTGCCTTAATTTCATTTAGCACTCTTTTGAGGATTTTCTTCTTTTCTTTTGATTGAGAGTTGTTTCTTTGTTGACTCATTTTAGGTGACTCTTCTTGTTTGTTTCTATTTCTTAGATTTATCTGCTTTGACTTCTTGTCTTTGTGGTGTGGCCTTCTGTGATAGGAGGCCTGTGGAATTCAGTGCTGCAATCTCCTTGATATCCTGGACCTGATGTCCCTTTATGATGTTTCTGTGAGCTCTCTGGTTGTAATTGGGTTTTGGTTGTTATTGGGTCATTCTTTGGTGGGTTCTTCCCTCTGGCTGGCTGACTGAGAGTAACTGTGCCCACCACAACTTGTATGTGGTTGTACAGGTGCTTTTCTTGGTAGAGGTGATAAGCAGATGAAAGCAAATACACAGTCAACAACATATTAAATTGGTTTTATGAAACTATTTTTATGGTTTTAGTAGAAACATAAATACATATTTATCTCTAGTTCCTTTAAATGGTTGATTAAGATAAAAAATAATATGATATTCCAGATAAGTAATGGAGCATGGTACATTTTGTAGATTTTCTTATTGTTGATAAATCAATAGCATACAATGCTATATATAAAAATTATTGATAATCTATAAAACCTAAAATATCAAGCATTTTTATAGGTTATTCATTTTTAAAAGTAGTAAATATAATATCTATCAACATAACTTAGAGGATTATCCACTTCCAATCTAAATAATCTATCATATTTTACATGATGTATAAAAAATTAATTTATAAATTGCTGAGTTTTAGTTCTAGTTATGTGACAGTGTTAAAATGTTATTTTTAGGTACCTTATCTGAAAATTTGTATAATCAATTTCTGTTCCTTCAGTGACCAAGGAACTATAGCTAGAAATTTAACTGGAATGCTTTCTCTTTTAAAATATGATGAGTTAATACTTTCAAAATGAAATATATCTTTATAGCTTAGGAGCCAGTATTAAAACTAGGTGATTATAAGAGTTAAATTAGAACCATTAAATTGAAGATTCCTATTCCTCTTTCTCATACTTCTGACTGATTTAATGGTGCTTGACTAAGGATAAGAATAAAAGTTGGCAGAAATTCAAATGGTATTTGCTGGCTGGCCAGCTTTGAGAATCACAAACTTAAAGGACTATACATAATAACATGTGCGCAAAGTGCCTCTCTAAATGAGAACAAATGAGAGAGAAAGGGAGAGAGAGAGAGAGAGAAGGAAGGAAGGAAGGAAGGAAGGAAGGAAGGAAGGGAGGAAGGAAGGGAGGAAGGAAGGAAAAGAAAGGAAAGGAACAATAAAGTCCTTTGATGATGCCTTTCTGAAATCTAAAAATAAGGGAGTGAATGATTATTAGAGTTCTCAATGTGAGTTTATGTATCTGAGAGGAAAGAGCAGATTTTTGAGTTTGGAAACAAATAATAGAACCTACTCTGTCTGGCTAAAAACCTGCTGCAACCTGAGGATTCAATAGGGCAGCCTGATTAAATGATAATTTTAAAGATAAACGCATTAAAATGATTATGCTGTTCTTAACATATGTAATTCTAAATGAAAATATCAGCCATCATAAATGCAAGCAGATTTAAGTTTCTCATGTTGACTTCATTTTTTTTTCCTGAAATATCAAATTATTAAAATATATTACAATGACTTTTCCTTGGATGTCTTGGCTACAATTTTTTCAAATAATTTTTAATGTCTTTCCTACTTCCTTCATTAACTGCAATTACACATGTATTAGAACTCTTAAAGTTGTCCTAAAACTTACTGGTTCTCTGTATATTCTCTCATTTCAGTCATTCTTCTCCCTTAGTTTCATTTTGCATATTTTCTATTGCTGTCTTCAGGTTTGCTAATCTTTTCTTCTGTAATACTTAATCTGTCATCAGCCTTCTCCAAAAATATTTTCATTTCACCATTGTGGTTTTCACCTCTTGAAATTTGATTTGTGCCTTTTTTTTGTCTGCTATATATCTCTAAAAACGTTCACTATTTCATCTAAGTTTTCAGAGTAATATAACACTGCATATTTTATGTTTCTTTCTACTCATTCTAACTTCTGTTTAGTTTGTCATTGGTTTTAATTAATTAATTTTCTTCTCATTTTTGGTAGTTTTTTTTTTTTTTTGCATGCTGGGTAAACTTCAATATTTGATTGGATATCAGACATTGTGAATTTTATTCTACTGGGCATTGGTTATTTTTTATTACTCTACATACTCTGAGCCTTGGGCTGGGATGCATTTCCATTACATGGAAGTAGTTATATCATTGTGTTTATTATTTTTGAGTCTAGACTAAAGCAGTATTTTCTCCACAGCGTATTAATCTCAACTATTGAACAAAATTGTTTTGAGTTTCTACCCCATGATTTGTGAATTATGAGGTTTTCCAGACACAATGATGGGAGTACATCTATTCCTGACTTTGTCTGACCTTGTGTAATGTTTTTCTTAAGCTTTTTTGTTATTCTTTTCCAGCTGTAGTCAATTTCTCTCACAGTTGGTCTTATCAGTTCTCTCCTGAGTATTCCAAGAAGGAAATCTGCAAGTCTCTGGGTCCTGTACAGGACAGCTCTCCCTCTCCAGTGCTCTTCCCTGAGAATTTTCTGCTTGGGTCATCTTTTGAGGTACCATAACCCAGAAAGTTTTTCAATGTAGTGAGCTGAAACTAGTGTAGGATTTATCTCATGAACTGCCCACCTCTCTGATAGCACTGTCCTTCATTGACTGATGGCCAATCTTGAAAACCATTGTTTCATATATTTGTCCATTTTTATTGCTTACACAGGATGTAAATCCATTCCCTGTTATGACACATTATTCCTGAATATAAATTTTGAGGAAAAAAAGATACAGTATAAAAAAGTAATAAAGGTAAACTCTGAGTATTCATCTTTAAAAAATATTGACTATAATAATATAAAATACTGTATTAGAAAATTTGATATATATAGAAAAATTTAAAAATGAGAAATGAAAGGACATACATGTCAAAAATGTTCAGTAATTAAGTTAAAATATTTTAATATCATTTTATCATTTGGGGAGATGTAAATTTGCTAATAATATTATATATTGTATACTCATAAGTAAATGATATAGTTAGTCTAAGAGGCTACAAGCTAGTCTAAGAATAAGATTAAAATAATAAAAACATATTAAATTTAAAGAAACAGAGAAAACATGATATTATGAAATATCTAGCTAATAAAAGTAAAGAAAAAGTAAAAGGGGAAAAATCACATGAATAACCAGACCAATAAAAGCATAGAGTAATTTGGTAATTTAAAAATGATGTTATGAATTACATTAAATATGTCCACACAAAATATTACAGCTAAAACACTAATATAGCCAGACTGGATTATAATAAAAGATACAGTTTAACTATATTCTGCACACAAGACATTCATCTAAATTAATAGATAAAAAAGAAAATTTGGGAAAGATATAAACTGAAAATATTAACCAGAAAAATGGTACAGCTCTATCAATATCAAAGTAAACATCAAGACAAAACAGTACTACTGGAGATAAAGAAGCATATTTCATCACAAATAAAGTTTATTTACTAGGAAGAAAACAATTCTAAATTATTATGCATCTTTTACTAACATGTCTTTCAAGAATAAAAATAAAATATTGAATTGTCTACTAGAAAATAATTGATAAAACAAAAATTATTCTCAGTCCTTTTAACACACATTCCTTTGCAAATTAATGAAAATAGCCAAATGATTATATAAGAGCAGACAAAATTAGGAAATATAAAGAATTCTGACCCATTAGAGGAAACTCAATCTTTTCAAACATGTCAGTTTTCAAACACCTCTTCAAATACCCAACCATACACGTCTCAACAAATTTCAAAGATTAATATTACATTGGGTAACCAGAAAAATTTAAGAATAGAGTATTTGAAAACCCCAATATTTTTGGAAATTTGAAATATATGTCCAAATTACATATGGGCTAAAGAAAAATGTGAACAATTTGAGCAGAATGATAAAAGTATCTAAATTTGTGGAGTGCAAATATATAGCCTACTTAGAAAATTATTCTTTAAATAAGTATTAGAGAAAATTCTTAAACTTATAAACAGAAAAATATCACAAGCATTTCAAAGAAATGCAAATTTCAAAATATTTTTAATATTAAGTTTAATTTCCATCATGAGTAGAATTTTAAAATATGTTCAGATAGTCATTAAAAAGGCATGTCAAAAATTCAGTATGTTTTCATTAATGAAAAATAAAAGGCAAATATTGAATTGTCTACTAGAAAATAATTGATAAAACAAAAATTATGCTAAGACTTTTTAATACATACCCCTAAGCAAACATGAAAATAGATAAAATATTATGTAAATGTAGACATGATTTGGAAAGACTAGAAATAAATATAATAAATAATCACTTTTATCAAACTATCTTAATCTGATAAAGGGCAGGCACAAAATATTATGAAATTGATATTTGGACATCATATACTATAGTAAAAATATAAAAATGTTCTGTATGTGATTAGGAGAAGACAAATTGCCTATGTGGTCTGCACATGTGTTCAGGTAAGAGAGGCAATGAAGTCAACAATTTCTGACACATGTATTATCATTGTTAAAGCAAGTTTGAACAACTCCACTCTCAAATACATCTTTTTATTGAAAATGAGTCTGAATATATTTCATTATTATAGCATTCTTTTTGTGGTTCTGTTTGTTCTGCATATATACTCTTTTATAATAATTTTTGTTTATAATTATTAAAATACAAGAATTATAAAAACTCCACATAGAGTATATCCCTATTTTCTGGCACATAAATTTCTAATTTTTCATTTTAATTTATTTTGTCTTAATTATTAGTTAAAAAGAAAATTTAATTAGAATCATACCTCTTTACATCATTGAGAAATCAGATATATAACCTAAGAACAAAATTAAGTTAAAATTATTTTAAATAAGGTCCTGCTAACAAAACCTTTTGTTTTAAAAGGAAGAAATAAACATCCTACTGGATCAGAACAAAGAAACAAGAATCCAAAAAAAATGAAGAGAGGCTGAGGATTCTCTGGGGCAACCTGAAATGTTCCTATATCTGAATTATTGGGGTACCAGAAGGAGAAGAACAACAGCAAGAAATTGAAAACTTATTTGAACAAATAATGAAGGAAAACTGCCCCAGTCTAGTGAAGGAAATAGACTTCCAGGAAGTCCAGAAAGCCTAGAGAGTCCCGAAGAAGTTGGACCCAAAGAGGAATACACCAAGACTTATCGTTAAGTTACCCAAGATTAAATATGAAAAGAGAATCCTAAAATCAACAAGAGAAAAAGAGACAGTTACCTACAAAGGAGTTCCCATAAGGCTGTCAACTGATTTCTCAAAAGAAACCTTACAGGCAAAAAGGAGCTGGAAAGATATAGTCGAAGTCATAAAAGGCAAGGGCCTCCAACCAAGATTGCTCTATCCAGCAAAGCTTTCATTTAGAATGGAAGGGCAGATAAAGTGCTTCTCAGATAAGGTCAAGTTAAAGGAGTTCATCATCAGCAAGCCCTTATTATATGGAACATTAAGGGACTTATCTAAGAAAAAGAAGATTAAAAATATGAACGATAAAATGACAACAAAACCACAACTATTAACAAATGAACCTAAAGGAAAAGAAAAACAATGAAAACAAAAACTAAGCAAACCACCAGAACAGGAACAGAATCAGAGAAATGGACATCAGAGGGAGTTCAGTGGG
>CM052541.1:30164165-30204523 GCA_028533065.1 Trachops cirrhosus | reverse complement strand
GGATAAAGGGGGAAAAATTAGGGAAATTGTAATAGCATAATCAATAAGAAATACTTAAAAAAAACTTTTGTTTAAGTAGTAGAATTTGAAGGAAATTTTACTGATTTGGAGAACATCATTAACACTTATATTTCAAAGTATAATAAACTACATTATTAATATAGAAATCACATAAAATACTTCAAATGTGATAAGATATACACATAAAAAGATTAATTTTGTTTATGTTTTTTCTTTATTCATATCGACAATATACATATCTAGAATATACTCCATTACTGGAAAAAAACAGAATTCTTCTTTCATAAAAAATTATTAAAGTTATCTAGAGATGGAATTATATTATATATGTCACTGAATAAATATCTACAATAATTTAATCAGTAAATTAACTTTTGTATCAATCTAACATATTGTTGAAAATAAAAGATTGTTTGATATATAATTAAAATAATGAGTGTAGAATTTACTTCAGAATGCTAACAATCTTATAAGCATTAGGTGGTTATAAATGCAAAGAAAACTTGTACAAAATAACTTGTTCTTGATAAGTGATTTTGATTAAATGTTAAGTGTCATAATTTGGTTTGATTACATAAAAAATGCTGCCAATAGTCAAAACATATTTTATGAGAAATACCTTGTTAATTATAATGACTTTCCTAATGAGTGATCCCAAATTCTGAAATGTCTGTCATTCTTTGACATGAGTTCATCGTATAAATGAAAAGTGACTGAACGTGACAATTATGTAGTAAAGTTATTTTAAAATTTTTCTAATTGATAATGAATCAATTAGGAACTTCAATCAAAGGCTCTTGATATTTTGCATGTGTATTTTTAAAATTTAATAAAATTATGTGATACTCTGTCACTTTATGTGGTCAGAATATTTACTCTGAAATTTTTGTTTAAAAGATAACAATGTATAAGCCACCTTTTTTTTTTGGTATGAATGGGAAAAAATGATTGATGGTTTTGAGACTTTAAAATCTATTAATGGAGATTACACAACAATATACAAGTTAGTATAAGCCAGTATAATGTAATAGGTGGTATATATACCACAAACATTTTAAGAAGATTGATGGCTAGGTAATTACTTCCTGTTCAGAAAACCACAGATTTGGTTATACCATACATTTGTGATTGTTCAAAATATAAATGGAGACATCTGTAATGGTTGTCAACAATAAAGTAAAATTAAAATTTACAAAGATTTGTACCAATTAGGGAAATGTAATTTCTAATTGAAAGAAACAATGCAAGAAGAATTAAATACTTTCTAGAAAATATTTATGTGAAAGGATCCATAATAAGAGAAATTGCAACAAAGGCACTTTGCTGTTTAACTGTGATTGAGCCTGACTGTTTGGATTATCTATCTAAATACTGTATTGTTTAATAAAGAATGTGAGAATACAAGGAAGAAGACAAATAGTTTTTATTTAATAAGTATTTAGTTTTGTTTGATTATCCTCAATCATTAGCTTCTCTGTGAATTATACACAAAAACTAATTAAACAGTGTTTACCTCCTGCAGGGTGACTTCTGCCTACAACTTTTAACGTCTTCCCATTGCCAACAAATATGTAGCGTTTCAAGCCCAGTCACTTTCAGGAAAGAGTAAAACAAATTGTCAGATGATTTATAAAAAGCATGAAAAATTTATTTCTGTTTTCAGATTTTCATACTAACAAACTGTACTTTTGAATGAAAGGCTAAAATAATTTCAGTCTTTATTATAGAGTTTTTGGCCAATGAGAGATCCAGGGGCAACTTTATATTACATTTTTACCATTACTTGTCTATAGTCAATTATTTAACAAGTACTTAAAATTGTATAATACTTTTCAAAACTGTCTCTCCTTATATTTCTAATCAACTTTTATTCTGAAATATTTGTAACTTCTCTTGAGCTTCTGAAGCTTTCCACATTTTGCCTAAAATTATTTTTTGGAGAAAATATTTCCTTTCTCCTTTTATGTTTACTCAACATAAGCTCATGAGGAGTAACTTGAATTTTGAGTTTTAATGAGACTTCATATAAATGCCATGATGGCTCTAACTTTGTGAAGTATTGATTGGAAATATATTCCTGTTATTTCACAGATGCGTGATCAAGAGGGATTGCACACGTGGGTGCCTCTACTACCTTGTACTGATAGTTTATCAATCCTCTTTTCTTCTGTTCCTTTAATTCATATTTCCAAAAACAGAAAAGTTTTTTTGAGGGTTTATTTCTCAGTAAACCTTAATATATTTAATATTTTTGTTTGATAAGTACTATAAATATCTCTATTCTTATCTTTTGAGAACAAACTTTTAGTATGATTGCTCTATTCTGTAATGTGATGAACTATGAGATTCAAGTTTAAAGGGGAAAATGGGGGTATAAATTTTATATGAAAAACGAGAGTAAATGTACTATATATTTGAAAGCAGCTGGTGTAACTGAAGTGAACAGAACTGAAACTCAAGAACTAGATATCCTCTCTTTTCCAGGCACTCAGCAATGCCTGGAAACACAAACCCCGGGACCCAGAGGCTGTATGATGTATGCCTTTCTAATATGGCCCGCTTTACGTTGGCAGGTGGCTCTTCCTGTCTTTTACATTCCTAGGTCAAAAACAAATTCTTTTATGTTCCCATTTTTTTGATATATGGAAAAGAAGAGTCCTTCTTTTTTAAGTTCTCCATGTAGTGGGGAGTAGCTATAAAAGTTATAGGTTCATAACTCTCTAGACATGGGTTTTAGTGGTTTAAAAGACAATAAAATTAGAAGTATGAATATAGTAAGTACATATCCATGCAACAATAGACAAATGTTTATTTTTTGTGGTAATGGGAATTTAGAATTAAACAAAACAAAATCCCAGCAATTTTTAAGGGGTTTAGATTCTAATGGAACACATTGAATTCATGACAGACTAGTAAGAATGCGGTTCAATCACATAGTGCTGCTCTGGTTACTTCTTTAGCTTAAATGGCTATACAAGTCATTCTGGAAAATATATTCTCTGTTTTTATGTATTTCTTCATACACAGCACTTCCAGTGAATATTGTTCTGATACTTGCTTCCATTAAACCAATTTAGAAACCATATATTTTATGCATGAATAAGAAAGGAAGCAAATTAGATTCAAATGCATACTGCACTAAATTCCGTGGCTACATATGGAAATTAAGGAGTATTGAGAAATGCTGCTTCCTTTTGCATGCCATTGTCAGTTGCATGACTCTGCTAACAAAACAGAAATAGGAGAGAGCTGGCTTCACATCTCAAACAACAGAAACACAGTAGAGTTTTGAACAAAGCTGCAGGAAAGACAGATGGACTGTAAATATTTTCTGAAACCACAATTCATTTTCTATCACTGAAAGATATTTGCAGCCTTTTCTACAAGTCAATTTACATTATTAAAGAGAAAATAAAGTTCAAATTTTGTAATATAACTAAAGAAGCCTATATTGGTTAAATTGCTTAAGTCCTTACTTAAGGACCTTGGGTTTATAGTTGAAATTCTGTAATTGTGTAGGTATTTTTTCTCGTATTCCTTTGTTTTGGTCCTAATTATCTCCCTTTCTGTGATTATTTAAATGAAAACAGTATGTCTTATAATACTAAACATTGTCATACTCTCATTATATATTCAAAATAATACAATTTGAATCAAGTATATTACTTTATGTAAACCTGAGGTCCTATCTATAGCTAATATTCACCCTCATTGCAAAAGAGAGTACAACGTGAAAGGGAAGCACACTAATGTTTAGGGAAACAGAAAGCAAAGAGAGAGAATGTCTCCCAGTGGTGTTCGAGTCTCCATGCCCAGTTATATCTGATGCCCAGCTTTATGTGTCTTTCTGATAGCTGCTTCATTCCCTCCTTAGATTCCAGGAGACAATGCATTCTTCTTTTGTATTCCCTCAAACTAATTTGAGTGTGGTTTTGCCACTGTGACCAAGAATCTGAGGTAATAGAAGAAAATATTTGCATTTTATGTTAAAGATAGGTGACATGTTTGCTGGTAAAGGGTGTGATTCAGAACATCATGATAAATTTTATTTTATAAAGGAGTCTACATACAGCATGGAGCGTGGCTGGAAGAGGACATAACTAGTTGCTAGGTAAAGTTGATACAACAATAAATGTAGTTGAGAGAGCAGAGCAACAGAAAGAAAGCAGTAACAGCCAAGGAAGAGAAGAGGAACCAGAGCCTGAAAATGGTTGAGAGAGTTCTCAGAAGCGGATGACCAGCCGAGTGTAGTGAGACGAAGAGTGAGAATGCCAAAGAATGAGGAGTCTTACCTTAGTCCTTGTGGGCTTCAGAACTCGTCAAACCCTGTTCTGCCCCCATTTTAATGAAAAAAAAAATGTTTCCGCACTCGTGCTTGCTCGGGACTCTTAGCGCTTACTAGAACTTGTATGAGTCACGTCATCACCACACAAGAAAACGTGCTTCACTATTTGGTACTTGTCGGTTTCAGCACTCGTCACGAGTTCCGGCACAAATTAATAATGAGTACCGAATTACCAAGGTATATGCAATCACCCTGAATGGTTTGTGAGACCAAACCATCCACTGTTTATGGAATTATCTTGAATGGTTTGGGAGAATAAACAGAACCTTGAGCAAGAGTCACATTGAAGCAAGAAGTAGAGAAAACAGAGTGGTCAGAGATGTAGAAAAAATGAACTTTCAGTGCTATTTTGGTAATCAAAGAGTGGTTTTCTGCATGAATAAGTGAATAACTACATAGACCTACAGATACAAAAGTGATACCTACATTACTGAGAACAAAGTTAAAGAAATTTATGTGGTCGTGTTAACAAGACCCAGAACACCAGTAATACAGGATCCAGACTGTGAATTGGAAGACCTCACCATTCATTCCTTACTCTGATTTTAATAGCATGATGTCTAAGACTCTTCTCTCTGAGACTTTGCTGGTAACAAAAGTATGACATAGGAGACTTTAAGATTTACTCCAAATTTAAATTCCCATAATTCCTTGATATTTTCTCCAAAATAAACCATACTAGAGAATTGCAACATTTTTAATATTAATCTTTATAGCATATGCTAATGTTTATCCTCTTATTTATGTAACAATAATTTTCTTTGCCTGTTGGGAAGTAGCTCACTGCCAGAAGCTGGGTATATATCAATACCAAGGAACAAATAAATTTTCAGAGTTTTTTATTTCTTAAAATCCAGTGGAAGCTGATAATCACATAATAACACTAAAGTGAAAATAATATAAATTAATATTATCCTGAATAATGTAACATGCAGTCATAATAGAAAATAAACTATAATGAGATCAAGAATAAAGTAACATTTGGCCAGGCATTTGATCAGAAGATGGGTAAGAATATGGCATGTGAAGAGGTTGGGAAGAGAGAAGGTACTGGGGAGTAACACACGTGTGGCGGTGTTGGCATGACCGAAGTAGAATAAAATGAATGTGATGTCAAAAGGGTAGGGAGATGTTTAGGAACAAAAATATGCAGAAGAAATCTGTCATGTTTAGGATTTTTAATAACATCCTTCATTTATTACAAAAGTATTGGAGGATTTTCAAACCAAAAATAATGTAATCCAATTTGTTTTTTTTAATTATTCCAGTTATAATACAAAATGTCCCAGGAAAGTAAGAATGCATATTAAAAGAGGTATTGCCAAGCTAGTGAAGTAGCAGAGATAAGAAACGATGACTTCTAGAACTACTGTGATAGCAGTGACAATGGGGAAAATAGCATGACTTGACATACACGTAGAATAAAAGAAAATCACACAATTTGGAGATAGGTTAGACACTGCCACTGTGTGTAAGGAAGTTGTAAGTGATCACCCCAGATTTCATAGTCAGAGCAACAAAAAATGGAAATGTCATTTACTGTGATGGGAGCATTAGGGAAGGATCACAGTTAGAGGAGAAGACTATAAATTCAAGTTAAATTTGAGAAGTTAATCAAACCTTGTTGTTTTTATTGCTTGTCTATTTTTCTAAAATACATTGCTTTGCACTTAAATTGTTGTTACACTTCATTCTTTTTGTATGTTTTCATTAATTTAATATCTTAAACTTTGGATATTAACCTTACCCAACCAATAATATAATGTGCATTTTCTTCAAATTAAATTAATTTTCTATTAATTTCACAGATAAAAAGGGTGGTGTTCATCTAGATACAGTCTTTATGGAGAGCATTATGCTAAGTGAAGTTATTCAGGCGGTGAAAGACAAATACCATATGATATCACTGATAAGTGGAACCAAATTAACAAAACAAACAGGCAAGCAAAATATAACCAGAGACACTGAAATAAAGAACAAACTGACAGTAACCAAAGGGGAGGGGAGAGGGGGATAATGGAGGACAGAAGGGGAAGGGTCATCAGGTAACATGTATAAAGGACCCTTGGACAAAGCCAAAGTAAGGACGTATTGAGGGTGAGAAGTGGGGGTGGGTAGGGCAGGGGAAAGTGTTGGCAGGAAAATGGAGACGACTGTATTTGAGCAACAATAAAATAAGTAAGGATAACTATTCTGAAGAGATGGAATTTCAATGTGATATTCATGATCATAACCATTTTTGGATTTATGCAAACCTATGATGGATTTCAATATTTTTGGTTGATATCATGATAACATTAATGGAAAAAAAACATTGTGGAAAAATGTTTATTTGCTGACATCACAGGAAAAAAGCACAATAATGACAGTTGTACCAAAAATTATCATGTGAAGATAGTTTCATGTAATTCCATATAAATAGTGCACAATTAAATTAATTTTTGAAAACATTCTCTTGGTTTATACAGTTGTGAAATCAAAATCCATACATAAATCTTAATATGTTTAGGATTTACCCTCACAAACAAAAGTAGCTTAGTTTCTTTCTTTGTTCATTAGTTTTAATTTTATTTTGTTGTTGCTGTACCATAAAAGTTTGTAATTCAAACTTAAGCAGAATTTGTTTTGAGTTTTTGTTTTATTTTCTCCATCGGGCAAGAGGCTGTTTACTCAATAATAATAATGCCAGTGGCTGCTTTGTTGAGTACATCAGATACTGGCGTGCACAAACCTTAGGGTTTGTTTTGATTTTAATATTTGGTCTCTTGGTTGAAGGTCAAACAAAAATAAAACTAGATACTTATTTTACTGTTGTCAAGCTTCCTCAGTCTTCTTTATCCCAGCCTCTATCCTACCTCATCTTCATATAAATTTGCATTAGTTGGGTGCCAGGAGCTAAATTTTAAACAGAAATAAAATTTTAATTGCTTTATTTTCTCTGTTTATTTCAATTGTCTTGAATTTCTCTATGTGTGGTCGGGTAAAGAAGTGTTATCATGTGTCTGTTCTTTTCCTCACTTCTGTACTTCACATGAGTATTGAAATTAAAATAAATATCACCAAGAAAAGCAGTAATAAAGTTTGATAAAAATGGATCTTGAGCTTTTTGTTAAAGAATTTTGAGATAATTTAGAGCTAATACACTAGGAAAATAGTTTTGTTATGGAAAATGCTTTCATCTACCATCATTCAGTACTCACTTTTTCCATGTTCGGGGAGATAGAGTAGGACAGTACTCTGAGGGCACAGCACAAACATCACATGTTGACTCCTAGTGACTGATGACCTCATATAATTCCCTTTTTGAGTTAGGGTGGCTCTTTTAACTAGCTTCTAGCCACTAGAATATGACAAAATTGTAGGTACATTACTGTTTTTATTAGATTACATTGCATGCCGAAGTTGTTGTTGCTATATTCATATATATAAATAGATATAGGCATAGATATAGATGTTTTAGATATAAGTATAGCTATACCAATGATAGATAGATAGATAGATATAGATATAGATATATCTATCTATATATATATATGAGAATAGTAAGGTTGCTCTCCTGCTGGTCTTGACAAAACAAACTGCCGTGTTGTGGGCCTTAAGAAGTGAGCAATATGTATGGCAGGAAATAACTACAGAAGGCCACTGGGAGCTCAGAGTGACCTCCATCTAACAGCCAGTAAAATGGGCCCTCAGTCATCCAACCAAAAGGGTATGAATTTTGCCAATGGAATGAACTTGAAAGTGTGTTCTTTCCTGGTACAATCTCCAAATGAGAACACACTCTGACCAACACCTTGATTTCTGCCTTAGGACAGCAAAATCAGAAGACTTTAGTAAACCATAATCAGGATGCTAACCACAGAAACTGTGAGATAAAAATGTATTGTTTAAGGTGCAAATCTGTTATATAGCAATAAAAAGCTAATTCAGAAGACACTATAATACTAACATGGTTCTTATAAATAATCATATACTTTAAAACTCTTATAAACTGAGTGTTTTTTGTGAATATTTTATCACTTGGAAAGTTATATTTACTCATTTCAATGTAAGCCAACATTGATTAATAAAATTTGTTGTTTGTATTTCCCATAAATTTTGCATTAAGTAAATTACTGACTTGCCTATGATGGCATTTGCACAAGAATTGATTTTTAGTTCTCTTAAAAGTCATGTGAGACTTTTTATCTCTATCTGTGGAAATCATGATAATATGGTTCACTGGGATTGTACTATAATGATGTTTAGTCAGCTAACCTAAAAATAATGGAATGCTGATATAGAATACATGTATTACTCTCTATAATATTTCAGTACAAACAAAGATTACAATTTCTTATTAATTCCGGTTTTGTTTGCAGAAACCTAAACAAGCATCCTGATAATGGTCTGGGATATTTTGAGAATGAAGCGTTATTTTTAAGGAAAACTATAAGTTGTATTTCATAACTAATGCTGACTTTCCAAACATGTATTTTGATTGTGACCAGCCATTTTTCAAATGCTGAGTTTCAGAATTATTTTGGGTTATTGAAATAAAAGATTTGCAGGATAGAAGTGTGCATGCTTCTTTCCCTTAGTCTTCCTTTATGTTTTGCTGATGACTCACCACCTCTAACTCTTAAGGGAGGAAAATTCTGCCTCTCACCCTTACTGGGGAGCTGTAAATCACAACTTACTACTTGCCAGAAAAATATAAGATGATGTAAGTAAACATCATGCTTTCTTACTGAGAAGGGACCTGCACTTGTATTATTTTCATTTCTAAGAACTAAATTTAAAATTTACTAGAAATCCTCTAAATTATTAAAAATCCATTAAATTAAATAAATATTTTGATTTCTTTATATGTTAGGCATCCTCCTATATGTTAGTGTATAGAGATGAAGATAATATGTTCTCTTCCCACAGCAAGGTTCAGTTCAATTAGGGAAAACCACGTATCTGACAATATAACGCATAACTGAATGGGTAATGAAAAACCATAGGTAAATAAAATAGTTTATGGATTATATAAAATATTAATTTTTGATGGAAACTATAAAATGTTTTTGAAGTTATTTTTAAATTTTACTTTACAGTATTATTAGGCATTTACTGGAGAGAGGAGTAAAGAACCTGCAAAGGTCACTTTAACAAGAAAATGAGTGCGTGTGATCAACTAGCTGGTCTAGTGACCTGACAGCATGTAGTTTGGAAAATGTAGGTCTGGGCCCTACTTCGGGCAGTGCATCCTAATGTCTATTATAAACACTTATTTAATGGAAGAAAAATAGATTTGATGTGTTGAAGCCAGTTCAAGTGAATTTTCAGAGGATCAGAAGGGCGATTCTGTACATATCTTCCCAATGCCAGGTTCAGTGAGATCACATTAGTAGTTTGAAATTGGCTGTGCTGGGAATATTTGTCCATCCCATGAAAATTAGCAAGTTTATAAAATGAGGGCTTTATTTCCCAGAAAGTCAGTTGTAAAATGCTTACCAGAATAATCTAGTATACACAAACACACACACAACATACAAAACGACACTTATCCGTTCACTTAAAACCTCAAGACGTACTTATTGAGGATCTTCTGTATGTTAGACACTGGCTTTAGGATAAAATTTGGGCAATAAATAAAATATATCTGCCCTAGTGCAGTCATAAACAATTGTTTAAATAAAATAATTTTAGATATTGATGTGAGATTGAAAAAATAAAACTAAGTAATGGATGAAGTAGAGTGACTGGGTTTTGAATAAGTGTTGCTTAGCTGAGGTATAAATGTTGAGAAGCATATGAAGATTCATTGACAATGCATTGCAAGCAGAGGAAGTACAAGATGCGAATAATCTAGCAGGAAGCATGATTTTTTTCTAGAAGGTTAATGTGGCTTAAATGTAATAAATAATGATAACAACAGAAACCGAGAATTGAAGATAGAAAGGTAAGCAGTGATCATTTCAAATCTGGGCTTCTAAACCAAGCATCTATACAGAAATACTTAAGGTAGGTGTACATTAGCACATCTGTTCATTAATTTATTTGGCATATATTAGTCACTGAATACCATGCTAAATAATTAAGATAAGAAAAATTGAATGATACACAGACTCTTCCATAAAGTATTCATAGTCTTTTTGATACATCATGATGAAAGATCAGGTCACTTGCCTGTACTGGACTGTATGTGAAGTTCAAGTTCCCCATCTTCACATCCACTCACCTCAACTCCTCCATGGCAAATTTAGGAAGTCCTTTGCTATTTCTCCTACTCAATGTTAAAATTCCGTAAGAAGTAATAGTAAAGTGAAATTATATTAGTATTTTGACTAAGTCTACTCAAATTCTATCCCAGAAAACCTGAACAAGTCTCTGAAAGAATATATATACACAGTGGGGAAAAAGTAGATTTACAGCTATTTGTATGGAAAATAACACAATAATTAATAAATGATAATACAAGAATAAATTCTGTGTTTCACATACTCACAGCTATAAACTTACTTTTTCCCCACCCTGTACACCCATGTAAAGTTAAATAAATTTTATTAATAAATTAGATTTTACTCCAGCCCATGTGTAGAACTATAACAAAGTACTTTTGTCCTTTGTCCTATGCAAGTGATGCTCTAAAATCTTTGAATAAAAGCACTCAAAACATGCTCCCCATCAAAGCCAAGTCAAAACTTTGGGTTTCATTATTCTGCTTTGAGAATGTGATGTCCAACCTTTTGGCATCCCTGAGCCACAATAGAAGAAGAAGAGTTGTCTTGGGCCACACATTAAATATGCAGACACTAATGAACACCAATGAGCAAAATAAAGGTCCATGCATAATTTATGATTTTGTCTTGGGCCATTTTCATAGCCATCCTTAGACTGCAGGTTGGACACCCCTGACCAAAGGAGGATGGATCCATCCTACAATCAAGAAAGACTATTTTCTAGAAGGTATACAGCTGGTCAGGAAAGGCAAATAAAGTCTAGTCTCCAATGTTCAGCAGAGAAGAGAGAAGAAATTACAAAGATAGGTTCTTCAAGTCTCCCACAAGAGTAGATCTTTTAAATCATGACTGCTTACGTTTCTAGGAGAAAAAGGATACAATAAATGACGAAGGACAGAGAAAGTAGTGGTTCATTTCCCAATCTTGAGAAAACAGAAAATATTTCCTACCCATCTGACTGTCTTGAAACAAGAATCATCTCTTACTATATTGGATGTTGGGAGAAGAGTAGAAAATAGGAAAAAGGAAAAGGAAATAGTAAGAAAGATCACCATTATTTTTCCATGTTAATTAGAAGTTCTGTCCACTAAATATGGGAAATATAATGTCTTTAAACCCGACCAACCAGACAAATGTCTCCTTTATATATGGAGAAGTCAATCTAACAGTCTTGAATTGCAACAAGAGGCAAAAACACTGGATGGTAAAAGTGCTGATATAAAGGTGTGGAGAATAAATCTGTAAATAAAGAGGAAAATAGGAAGAAGAGAGGGAAAAGCTCTAAAAATAGTGAATTTATATGTCTAATATACTTAGATAAATTTTATTTTTTTCTAAATCGGTACTAGAGGAAGGAAACATTTTAATTTTGGTGGTCAGAAACAGAAGTTAAATAATTCAGAATATGGCAGTTAATAGGGTTGAATTGGCTAATATGTTGGCATGAATGAGTTGGCAGGACTATTTAATGACTCCTGCCCATCTGTTGCATACAAATAGTTATAAATATTTTTAGATAAAATTATTTAGTAGCCTCTGTCATGTATCCTGCTCTGAATATAAAATTTATTATCATAATCAGATCCTTTTGAGAGGCTAAGGAGTCACAGTGTTGTAGCTTTAGAATTCAAACTTATTTCACTTATCACAACTTCATTATGCAGAGCTGAAGAATGTGTTTCTAACAGCTCCTGATTTTTTTGACAATTTGATCTGAGCCAACATTCTATTTACTGCTGCTGAAACTAGCTATCTGGAGGAATTGCATACCTAGATCATAAGGCAAATACAAGAAAAACAAAGTTTAGTGTGTTAAATATAAATAGCTTTATAAATTCCATGTAAGTGAGTATTTTGTTATTGTTGTTTATTCTCTCATGTATTTTTGAGGGAGAGAATAAAAAGTAAATAGGATTCTTCAGTAAAAGAGAGCCCTGATGGTGTTTAGAAAAAGTTGTAAGACACATACATAGTAAGTAAAATAAGTGATATATACATATATATATACCTTATTATATATATAACATATATTTAGGTGTATATAAAATGAGGTATTGTTATATATATAACTATATATATATAACAGGTAAAAGAGAGAGTCCTTTAAATCATTGAACTATACTCTATTTGTTAATAGATCATCTTTATATACATGGTGCTATAGAATATTCTGTACATAAATAAAGGGTTAGCTCTACCCATCAAGATATATGTATACCAGTATGTATTTATAGATAAGTACATATGTATATAATGTATACATAAAGATATATATACTATATTTAAACAACAAAATGATGAAAATATGTATGAACCTAGATAAAAACTTCAGTAAAATATGTATTTTTATTTTGTTTGATTTATTATAAATTTTCTAAAGGTGTCTGGATATTATCTGGTTCTAATTATATTACAAAGACTGTACCATGAAGAAAGGAATTCTATTCAAAAGGTTTTATCTCAATCTTTCAGTCTTATTCAATACTCCCTACTGAGAACCAAAGATGTATTAGCTACTTTGCTAGAGTATTAGAGTAAATAAATGAGTAAGAGAAGATGATTTCCTTCAACCAGTACAATATGAACCTAAAAACAAATGGGTGATATATAAAGTGCTAAAGGGTATCAAGTAAGATTATGCATAAGGTCCTATGGGATTGCAGGTGGGCATTGAGAAGGCAGAAACTGATTTCTGGGAAAGATCAATAGAAAATTTATAGCTCAAAATGCATAGCTCAAAACTCCAAAATTGAAACAGAATAATCCAAAAGCAAAACAACTTCTCAAAAGTAAAGGACACCCTCAAAGACAAAAAAAAACAAAACAAAAGAAACTCTGAAACATAAACACAAGTAATAATATGCACAGTGTTCAATGTTCTGAAAGTTCCTGTAATTCAAGCTACAGTTCCAATCCCATCTTCCATAATTGATGCAAAGCCTTGGAGTATGCCGGGGGGCATAGTCAAACAAGAGACTCTGCGTAACTCCACGTGCCTGAAAGGACTACACACTCAGTGACCAAGAGATCTATAAAGTCAACCACACAAAAGTAGACAGTGAAGAAATGCATTTGCTCAAATCTAGTCTCCAAGTAAAGGAGGAAAATTTCTCCACTTATTCTTCAGCCAGCCCCCACATGGACTCATGGCTGAAGCCACACTACTTGAATGACGCAAAATCCTTCAGGACCATATAAACCTGTTTTGTACTGGTTTGGGGTAGTATATTGAACATAAAGAATCAGTAATATGTGAGATTAATGGAATAAATAAATCTACAAAATTTCTTTGAAAAGTAGCATCTGAGACAGGTTATTCACCCTTGTCTATGAGGCATATAATTTCTGAAGAAGTTAGGCTATTTTCTTGATGGGGGAAAGGAGATTCCTAACAGATTTCCACTGGCTTCCATGTGCTTTACTCACTGAGTTGACATCACCTTTAACAATTATTTTACAGTATGGTCTGTGAAGCAATTAATTAAGAATCATCCAGGATAATTTTTAAAATTGGGGACCACTGTGTCTGACTCAAGGCCTGAGGATGCAAATTCTTGATGCTAAAGTTTGAGAAATTGGACCACACTCTGCAACTGCTCTTCAACACTCTTTGGAAAAGCCAATAAACACTATTTTTATCATAAGCAAGAGACATTTATAGGGATACAGTGCCAATACTGAGAAAGAAACTTTAAATCATGGTTAGAAAGTGCCCCTGATTTTAAGTCAGAGTCAGGAAGCAATAATAGTTACTTACAAATTGCCTCCAAGCAGCATGTCAGAGAAGAAAAGAGCTACTGTCAGTGCTAACTTTGGGGGGCAGCATGGGGATAAGAGGGAGAGTAATAGACCACAGAACCAAACAACTACCATAAAATATGTGCACCACCACCACCAACAACAACAAAACTTGAGTGAAACCTCAAGAAGACAGAACGTGATGAGGTTCTAGTGAGGGAAGGGTAAATGAAAAGCCTAGTGAGGTAGAGGACCAGGCACCATAAAGGAAGGGGAGGGATCCTGCCAGCTTTCCAGTTGAGTTTCTTTCTCACACTTGTGCCCTAGGTTATGATCACCTGGCCCAGTTCCACCAGTGCAGGGGCAGTAACAGCCACAGACTCTGAAGACGCAGCAACACTGGGGGAGATGGGCTGTGGCTGCTGGGTTGAGAAGTATTTTTACAAGAGTAGTTCAGTTTGCCAGACCCTCATGCTTCCCTTGCTACCTCCAAAGTATGGAGTAGCTCAATTAGGAGTAGGTAATTTGTGCAAAAGACCAGAGTGTGGGTAAAATATCAGGGAGTCTTCTAAGATCAGAATAAATAAACACAGATTGCAACATGAAAGTTTATCTAGATGTGAGGGTTTTATTCTTCTTAATTTACCAGATAAGTGAAAAACTTCATATTTTCATCGTAGCAGCTAATAATTCTCAGGTAACATGAATTAACAGAAAATTTACAAAATCTGTGAGGAATGCAAGCACTATAACAAAACAAAATTTTACAATAAACTAAACAACTTAAAACAGAGACACTAGAAGAAATGAATCACTTAGAACAAAATTCAAAATATGCATAATGAATATCTTTAGAGGGGAAACAAATTTTGGAAACTTGAAAGGAAGCCATTATAAAGAGTGACGTAAAACAATGCTTGGATTCAACAACAAGTGACAAAACACAAGAAATTCATTAAAGAACCAAAACACCGGCAAAGACTCCAGTCATTCAAAAGCCATCAAAAACTGATAAAGATTGGAAACACAGAACAAAATGCTCACATCCATGGAGACAAAAACAGTGTTCAAAACCTACCTGAGTTCCAGATGAAGAGGAAAAAAATTAATGAGGAGAAACACTTGAAATAATGTTTGGCTGTCTCCTAAAATTACAGAAAGATATCAAGTATTGGATGGATGGGTTAAGAAAGTCAAAAGGAGATAAATAAATAAGAAAAAACAACAAAATTCCATAATTAGAAATTTTAAACATTAAAAATAAAAATGTCAAATGTAGAATAAAAGAGCTGGTCAGCCACAAAGCAGCAAACTTTAGGCTGATAACAGATTTAACAGAAATGTTACATTACAGAAATCATGGGACACATTGATTTTAAAATGTTTAAAATATTTTAAAATATAATTTGTAATATGAAATCTTTTAAAGTTTATAGAAGATTCTCTCTAACTGCCTTCTTGAACTCTGTCAAGGAAATTATAAAAATGATGTGAATCCAAAAGAATCAGTGAAACATGGAGAGTAAATTAATAATCTTAATAAAGTATATTGTCAAACTTAAATGTTGTGTTGTTTTAATAGAACGTTTTTCTTTACCCCTCCTTTACCCCTTCCTGTGGTAATACCCTTTTCAGTGTGACTTTGTGGTTTCACCCAACAGACTTTTCTCCACCACTTTAGCTGGGCTACACTGTGACACACTTTAGCCAACAGAATGCTGCGGAAGTGTTAGTGCCCTTTTTCCAAGCCTGGACTCACCTCACACTACCTCTTGCACTCTGCCAACTCTGACACCAACCAGCCTTGAAGGACCCACTGGTTGTCAGCTGGCCTAATATTTTCTTTCTTTTTGTGTGTATGTACTGCTTGCTTTTTCTTTATTTTTATTGTTGACACTATTACAGGTATTCCCATTCCTCCCCTCTCCTGCCTCCATCCAATCCCCACTCCCCTTACTTCTGGCCATCACCACACCTTATCTGTGTCTACAGGTTATGCATCTATGTTCTTTGGCTAATCCCTCCACCTTCTTACTTTACATACTCCATCGCCTCACAACGAAAGGCTTCAGACACTTGAAGAGTCCGTGACAAGATCACCTGCCATAGTTTATTCTCAACCACCCTTCAGTCTCAAGCTTTAGACAGAACTTTTTAGACTCTTAGAATAGAAAGGAAATGTAAAGGTCATGCCCCAGTCTAAATTTTGAATTGCTCCCCTTAATCCAAGGAATTAATCACTCTACCTGGGACAGATCACAATATTTCCCAGGTCAGATCTAAGTTAATGTTTAGAACTTTCTTTACTTCTGCTCAATCTATCCTTTATTTGGAAAAAATACATAGAAGTTTTTATAAACACTTTTGTTAACCCTCTTCTCCTAATAAATAAATATATATATATAATTTACTGAGTGTTTTTAAAAGATGTTTATGGTGAAATGGCCACAGACCTACAGAAAAGAAAAAACAATTGTCTTTTTAAGCTGGTTTAACAAAATAACAGATAATTAATTTGAAAATATCCAATCTTCTCATAATTTGATGAGAGTATGAATTTTATGTACAGTAATAGGAGGTATAAGTTTTTTTTAGGCAACAATAATACAAGAAAGTTATTGGCTCACAAATCCAAACTCCAGAAAGAATAGGATGAAATCAGCAAGCTGCCACTGTTCACTGTTTCTTTTTAGTCAAAAATTAATATGTTTGCTCAAAAACAGCCATCTACTAGGGCTACAACGTTTCCGTAAATCAGACCTAAAGGTAGAGTGTTGTGATGGAATTGGCGTAGGAGGAAGGCAAGCTCTGTACTCCCTGTAGAGATCTCCTTGTGGGTAAAGGGCATCAGGGTGTTTATATCACTTTATAGTAAGCTGATAACAGTCTGTACTTTGGATGTCATTTTCCAAAACATGGTGAACAACCTTAATGCACTCTAGTGAGCCTTTCATTACTGTCTGTAACTGCCTTAAAGCAAACAGAATCAGATCCCTAAAAATCATTGTTATTTATGTATTTACCAAAAATCTATGCTGCTATAAGGAAATGGAAGTTACTGGTAAAGCAAATCTGACATGTTAAGGTGTGACAGCTCTGAGAATTTCCACAGGGAAAGAGTTATTTTAAATTAGTATAGATCGAAAATCTTTTATACTCTTTGTGCTCTTTAATTTTTTTAGCCTCAGCACTTTAAGAATTTGAGTCTAAATTGATTTGTTTGTCCTGAGTGTTCATGGAAGAAAATCCAAAGAAATTTACCTATATTTAAATATTAATCTTCATGGAAACAAATAGCAATTTTCTCAACATTATAGCCAAAAAAGGAAGAAATATTAGGTAAAAAGAAGCCCCATGAGAACATCATTAATATAGAAGCAGAATGCTTATTTTAACAGCAGAACCATACCATGATTCAAAAACATAAAAATAATATGTACAGATCACTATGCAAACTTCACATATTAGTGAAGACTTTTAATTTTCTTAGATAATTATATTTCTTATCAAATTAATTTATTTAGTTAGTTTAAATAATAAGCAGATGACTACCTATAATAAAAATGTAGGAGTTGTGGCTTTAGACATTTTGGTTTGTATAAAAAGGATAAAAACATTTAGACTTCACACCACAGTAACTAACTGTATGCTTGATCTTGACTTCTTAGATATAAAACTCGTATTTAATAAATTTAAGATTTTACCAAAATATGGACTGTTTTATGCTTTTAATTATATAAACTTTTTCAAGATAAGTTCCCAATTCAATGATTAATTCAATAGGAGGATGAAATTGCAGAATAAAAACTTTCTTTAATGTAATAAAAACAGTATGTATGTGTTCATTTTTATAAATGTATACTATACGAGGAGAATATCCCTTATGGGCAGAAGTAGCAAAATATGCATATGATCAAGCAAAGTAAGCTATACATCAATTAAATACCTTATCTTATTTTAAAGCATATACAGGGTCCAGCAGAAGTATCGCATGCTTGAGTGTGGTTGATAGGTAATAATACAGCTGAAATAATTTATAGTTTTAATTTGAGCATTTTATCTAAAATGTCATATGGTGTGCTTGAGTGTGATATGGTTATGTTACAGAATCACATGCTTATGATTTTGTAATTAAAAAATTTGTAATTGATAAGGAGTGTTATTTTTGCTGGACCGTGTATATGGTACATACACACACAGACAAACACAGTGTTTGCTTACTTTTCATCTTTCTTCTTTTCCATTGCAGAAGTTAAATATATTTTATTTATATTGCTTAAAAATCATTATATATCCCAATTCTTTGAAGAAATAAAAGTGCTCCAATTTAAGGAAAGAAACTTTAAGTCAGAATCGTCTCTTAAGAATTCTCTAGGCAAATAAAACAATCCTAACTCAATGAATTTGATAATCCTCTTGCTTTCCTCTTTGCTGTACGCATATGTGAAGGCTTATAAACAGAAAACCAAAGAGGCTTTTAAATTTGTTTGAAATTATACAGGGAAATGTATAGCCACAGACAAATGTACTAGTAAAAATAACATTTTTAAAAGGTAAGCAAAAGGAAGCACATTTTTCATAAGAGAAATATGTTTGAAAGCTAACACAACACACCTTTTAATTATTTGGTAATGCATTCCACTGAATTATACCTCAGGAGTTTTTATTTTCAAATATATCTTTATTAATTTTAATAAATGTTCACTGTGCACTTGACTCATTAAGAGTAGTATAAAAGTGCTTTAGAAAAGGATGAACAAAAATAGTATTGATTTCTATACCGTTGACAGTAAGATAAGACATTGAGTCTTGCTTTCTTATCAAACAAACTCTATTAACTAGGAAGAAAATAGATCATTATTATTAATTTTTGGTCCCCATTGAATTTTGAAACTTGATATGGGACTTGATCTTTTACATCTTTAGGGTGAATTCAACTAAATTTCAGTCAACTTCCCTATTTTTTTAATGTTTAAACCACCACTGATTATAAAACAACCAAACAAATAAATCTTTTTAAAGCCCCAATATTGTTTTATGTTATTGATCTAACTCTGCAGTACAGTTTTATAGCAGACTGAAGTTATATTTAGTTTAGCTCTCCATTTCAGCATATTTTAGGCCCATCTCACTCAGAAATCATGTATTTTGGGCCTATCACAATAAGGATCTGTGGCGTAGGACTTTTCTTAAAGATCAGTTCAATACTCTGAGAATGGTTAGCATGAATGTTAGTACTGGGGTAAAATATATTATTGTGACATGCCCAATTCAAGTATCATCTTATTTTATTTATCTTATTAAATAAGTATAACTATAAACTACATTTAGCATTTATTTTGAGCCCTGTGAGCAGATTTTTTTTTTAAATTTTAAAGTTTTCTCAAATTACTAACACCAAATAATCAGGAGCTAAAGCACCAGCACAAATGAGATTTTAAAAACAAATTTGCTCACTCTTTAAGGCACTGTAGATAAGCCACTGGCTGGCTTTCCTTTTACGACCTACAATGAGAGTACTTGGATTTTGATGTAGATTAATCTTCACTCTATTCTTTTGTAAAATATTAACATTTCTAATGTTAATTATATTTTATAGTTACATAGATTTATGTACTCATTTAAATTTTTCACATTTTACATCTAAATTTAAATAGGATGTAAATTTTATGATAAATCCATTGCTTCCAATTGGTTTACATGGTAGCAATTTGAAGGAGAAAAACATCACATACATTTTATTGCTTTGATTTCCTGTTAGTAACTACAGAATCAGTTCAATTGATCATTCTGGCATTAATTCTAGCAAAGTATCCCAAAGAAGTGCTCTGAAAATGCTCATTCATGAAATTCTACAAAGTTCTAACATACTGATAAAAATTTCATCTTAACTGCATTTTACTGCTAAAAGACGTTTGTACATTTTAAAAAGCAATGGTCTGCCTCTTTATTGATACTGTAAATTGACACATTAATTTTTCTAAGAATGTTACTAGGACTTCCCAAAATAATTAGATGACAGACTAGGCAATTATTATCTCGCATGCTGACATATGTATGTGTGATTGCACCAACCACAGACTTGTTCGTTAGCAAAACACTAACTACAACTATCACACTATTAAGTATCCATTCTTTAGTTAGTTAAATTTAATTTATAGAGAGTGCAAGATACCTCAATTTATATTTAGACTAAATTTGTTAATGTAAGAAACAAATTCTGTGTTCGTGACAGAAAATAGTTATATTACAACTTTTTTTGCACAGGCTAAAATATTAGCAATGCCTTTAAAATATTTGTGTAAAACTAAAGTATTTCATTCTATAGACTTTTAAAGTTTTCTTCCTCACAAATTTTATACATTTTCTCAAAACACAGTGCTAATCATAAATATAACAGCTAAGTAAAATAATCAGATATATAATTCCTTAGCCAAGGACAATTATCACAATTGCTGAATCTTATTTCGATGTTTTTCAGGTGTTTGTAGCACATGCATTATAAATACACTTATAAATTATTGTATCACTATAATTTTTTAAATACCCATGGATTTTTATTAAAATAATGATAAAATGCCTACCTAATTATTTCTAGGGCAAGAAACACATAGAAACATCAATTTCCTACAGAAACATTTATTCCTCACGTTTTATAATGCAATCTTGAAACTTATCACTAGGAAAATGACCAATTACATGTGCCTCTTTTTAATTTGTTTCCCTCTAATAGCAAAATCATAAGCTTTATCAGTTTTCTCTCTGCCCTACTTTCATATTACTCGTGGTAACTCTGATAAGAAAAAGGCACACCCACCCACATGAGCTATATGAGTCTGAAACTACAAGTAAATGGAAGCAATTGTGGATATTTAGGTAGTATTTCCATGCTTCTCTTTTACTGAGGTCACCAATGTTTATGTTGCCTAGTAAACAGACTTGTCCAAAAGTGTTCCCAGTTGCTCATTCTGGATTTCCGGGATAATATGCTAGATGGGACTGGAACTTCCTCATTTCCTTAGCAGAAGGGTGCTGCCGCTGAACTCAGCTCACACGTCAGGGTAGCTCCTCATCCCTGCAAGAGGACACTGCAATTTATCAAGGATCCCAATTTCTCTGGGTACTGTAGACAATAAGTCATTCAAATAGCACATATCTAAACTAAACTTCACAATTCTCAAATAGTTCTCCAAGTAAAAGGTATATTTTACACTTTGATATAAAATGGAAGAAACTGCAGGGCAATCTCTCCTGTGGAGTACTAACCCCAGGCCACAGCGTGCCTCTTGCAGGCTTATGGAAGGCTTGCAGGGCCAATGCCCTCCCTTGCTTACCTGTAGCTTGTAACCTCTTTCAAAGATAACACTCTTTCTTAAACCATGTCATTAACATTGTGGATTTTGCGCCAAAAGCCATTACGTGTCATTCTGTTGAATGCATGGTTATTTGTAAAACTGCAACCAAGAAAAAGTTATTTTCAAAAACCTATAAACTTTTACCAAGATCAATAATTGTGAGAACTACAGAACTGTAGACACGTACAACGCTGTTAGAATAATTGAACAAAGAGACTGGACCAAACTCCAGCATGGTTTTTACTAGCTCAACGTCATATCCAGTGACTGACCCAGTCCCCCTTAAAATGCCTGCCAGAAGAATTTACTGTTTGTTCCAGACAAAGCCTGATCATTGGCAGATAGGCTCCCTTCTTAGAGCAATTACTCAGTTACTTTAGAAAGCTGTAATTATAAATATTTTCTCTGCTCTTAGAGAAGTAAATCTACCACCAACAGCTGTTTCCCCAAGGATTTGAGAGCTGTCTCTTGGAAAGGAAACATGCATGGAGATAGTGGCCCCCTCCCAATCCCTGTGGAGGATAAGGACCTAAATGGATGGGTGCCTTCTTCTATACACCACTACTTCCTGCCATAAAGGCGGAAGTTTGCTTTCCTTCAGATAAGCGCCAATTAACAAACTGAGGTGGTCTAGTCATACAGAGCAACCCACTCGACATCCCTCAGAGCCTTTCCCTTAGCACGACTCAACCGTTCAAAAGACTCTAGCCTTTTGTTTCCATGAAATTGATTTCTGTTCATACCGGACTCTCTTCGCTATTGCAATAGTGATGGAAAAATGTATCCTTACTACTTTAGTGCCCAACTTTCTTGGTCTTCTACTTGGGAATACCAAAGAGAATTCAAGAAAACTTCAGGTATTTTTCTTAATTTCTCTGATGGCTTTAAGAAATCTTATCATTCCCAACCATTTATTATTTTTAGGCAAGCAAGAGAATAGATATGTTTTGTGAGCATAATTAGATCACCTGAGCTTTTGTGTTTAAATGAAGTAACAATTCTGCTCACCACTACATCATTAAGGAAAAAGAACACTGATTACTCAGTTCATATATTACTATTTTTTAATTTCTTCGGAAAATATTGTCTCCAAGTTGAGAAAAACTTTGCTTTCATGTCACTCTAAGCCTGATGTTTTTTCTACAAAAGGTCAGAGCAGAATCACAGGTGTCAATACAGAGGGAAAGTTATGTGCCCCGAAACTTTGTGCCCGTCCTGGGCCCTACTGTGCTCAGATCCAGTTCTGTATCTCAAGGAAGCTGGCCCTTGGCTCATGTACTGCCTGGTTACTTCTAACAAAAGCTTTGGGCAAGGTTAGAGGACAGGAACTAGGCAAAATCTATGCTTCTTCTCCTGGCTCCTCTATGATGTGGCTAGTGAATCTCCAGGGTCTGACCATAAAAAAGTGTGCCCCGTGGTTTCTTCCTCCCCAAGGGACTCAGACCCTCAACTCTAGTAGCAATGTCTTCCCCTGTGTTCAAAACTCTGAAAACAGTAGTAGCTTCCTGCTTTTGCTACTCTCAGTGTGGCCTCAGCTTTTCTGTGACATGTGACACCAATTCCCTGCATACATTTTCTCTCTTTTAAAAATATAAAGTTGTTTCTGTTTTTGTGTCTAAAGCCTGATGGATACAAAGCCCCCTGAAGGAAAAATGCAGATATTGATGCGAGAAAGTAGTAAGAGATAGTAGAGATGTCTTAAACTGTAAAACAAATCAATGCTTATTGTAAAATAGTGATTTGTGTCTTATAGTTTCCTTACAGTCATATGATTAGTCTTAATTTATGTGCCATTTGAGTAAATGAATGCAATATATTTTAGAAGAGAAAAATATAGAGTGAATCCATGTTTCTGGGATCACAGTTCAGTTTATCATAGATAGAATTTCATCTAAAATAGCAATGAAAATAATAACCATGACAATATGCAGTTATTACATCCCCATCTGGAAGTTTCCAAAGTTCAAAAATAGCAATGATAATAAAACTATGCATAGCCTAAAGTGTCATTCCCCTACCTAAATCAGCTTCTAATTCAGTTTCTAATTAAAGCTAATTATTTTCAATTTTTTCCTCAGTACAAACACATTTATACAAACATTATTCATTCATAAATATGTATTGTCAACAGAACAATGGAGGAGAGCTATTTACCACTTTAAAAACACTGTATCAATTTGCACTTTATAAATTACCAAATGTAAAATCTATTTTCTTATAGACAATTATTCTTCATTTATATTAGTTAGCAATGACCCAATCATATAATGATTTCTAAAAATAAATTTAAAAACCAAAAATTTTAAAAATGTATATCTGTTTTCTTTCTAAAACATCATTACCCAAAATATATAGCTTTCCTAAGATATGACCTGCAAAAGACCTCATAAAACAGAGTCAGTTGAAGTGCTTGGTAAAATTAAGATTCTTGGGCCTAATTTCATATTGAATTAATCAGAGTACCTACAAGGGGGCTTTAGAAATACAGATGACCTTTGAACAACACAGGTTTGAACTGCACTTGTCCACTTTCAATGAATACAACCTACCCTTCATATCCACGGTTTTCACATCCTCAGTTTCAAACAACTGTTGGTTGATAGCAGCATTTTCACATTCCCAATCAGTTTCCCAGGGGTGGCTTCCCATAGCACATTCCCAACCACCGATCAAAAACAATATTTTTCATGTGCATTTGTTTGAGTCCACAAGTGCACAGGGCCAGCTGTAGTTAACTATTGGGAAGGTCAAAAGTTGTACGTGATCAACTATATGCACATTTACAAAGTTCCTCCAGACCCTTGGGTCATGCACATTAAAGTTTCAGAACCACCATCATAGAGGAATGAAATTAATTTATCCAGTTACTCTTATAGATCACCTCATAAAATAGGCTACACAATGTTTGGTCATGGCAATATGTATGTATCAATAAAAAGATTTAATTTAATACTAGTGAATAGTGAAGAACTTGCCGATATAACAGATGTTTCTTATTCAAATATAAAAGCCTTTTAATGTGGCTCCCTGCCTACAAAATTAGATTATCAATTTAAAAAATGTAAAATAAAGTGAAATTCAGGACACAGGACTGACATAGAAATTCTTACCCTCTCAAGAAAGCCCACTATGTGAATGCACATTTAATAAGCTACAATGGGCAATAATCAGAGAGAAGATTCTAACATAAGTGATCACATTAGCAAAGGCAGTTGGAACATTTAGTGATGATTTTCTTTAGTTCTACATAAGGATTATACAGAACAAGTTTCAACAGAAATAGCTTCTGCATTATGTCAGTTTTGTTTTAAATGATTTCTGGCAATTGGCCTACCCAACTGGTATTGAAAGTTTTAGTTTGACCGTTTGGCCATGGACTCTCCCTAAGGGATCAGTATAAGGCAAAGCAAACCTCTAAAAAGTTGTAAATTAGGTACAGTCTGTAACTGAAACTAAGGTTCAGTGTATTTGCTGATACAGTTTTGAAAATAAAGATTTATCTCACAACCCTCTTGTGCATGCTTCATCTTTGTTGCTATGCCCTTCTCTTGCCATATTAAACTCTAGTAACATGAAACTAATTGCAGTTGCTTTAATAAGCACTGCTTTTTCAGATGCCCAATCATTTCCAAGAGACTTTTTTTCTCTGTGAGATTCTTTTCTCCCCTCACTTGGATTCCTCATAAATGCTACCTCCTCTATGGTGGCTTTTCTAAGACACAGACTACAAGCAGCATTATTGCATTTTATCATTTTCCTTGGAGTATTCATTTAGTACTCAATTATGATAACTTTATTTGTTCTGTACTTGTTGAAAAATAGGTCTTTTTATTTCCCTTTTGGTTTCAAGGTGGTTATAAATAAAGTACGTGAGGAATTCCCATTTGATTATGTCATGCAAAGTAATGCTTAATGATACACCAACATAGCCTCTGCACTCTAATAATTAATTTGGCTTAACATTTAAAACTGAAAAATAAGATACATGTATTTGGAGAAATGAAGAATAACAAAAAACAAGATTTGCATGTCATTAAGTCTCCTTATCTTTGCAAAATACCTGGTTAAAATGAAATTAAAGTAGTGCTTTAATTTATGGGAATAAAATACATTTGTGAAACATGATACAGGTTAGTAGACATATATAAATGATATATTATATATATGTCAGTTTGGAGAAATGACATATTAAATAACTGAGCGATGTTGATTTGGAAATCAGTTAACAAAGCTAAAGCTTTATTGAAAGCATGGCAAAAATTCTATTGACTTTTTAAATGAGAGACAAATAAGTATACATTAATATTTTTAAATGTATAGGAATGGGAATCATGTTAATTTGAGTTGGCTGGTGAAACACCACTCTTTCTTGTAGGCATAGAGAATGTTCCTAATGAAACAAATGTGTGAAACCAAATAGAGTTTTAGAATTTATGTAAATAACACTCTGTGAGACTTTGTAGCCTATTAATGTTATTCAAGACTTTCTGGTACATAAAAGACCTATAATTAATAATTCATTTCCTTCTTAATTCCCTCAGTCACAATTTAGATGGCAATATTGAAATGAATTAATGTTAAGAAGAAGAATGTACCATTACTTACAACAAAATGGTTTGGCCAGCATATATACAAGGTCTGTCCGGAAGGTACCCAGCCATGTAATATGAAAAATATTTATTGAAGAAGATACAAGATACAAGAAACATTGTTCATGAGACAATGATGGCTCAGTTCCCTTCAGAGTAGGCACCTTGGGACCTCACACAGTTCTCCCAATTCCCATCAGCTGCCCCATTGTATTTTCCTGAATCTCATTGACAGTCTGAAATCTCTTACTTTTCAGTCTGATTTTAGTTTTGGGAAAAGCTAGAAGTTACTGGGCACCAAATCTGAGCTGTAAGAAGGCTGAGTCACCTGGGTGATTTGTTGTTTCACCAAAAGACTCTGCATGAGACATGATGCATGAGAGGGAGTATTGTCGTGATGAAGCTGCCCGTAGCTGTGGCATTCTGAATCATCCCAACAGTTTCCATGGATGAATGTTCAAGCTTAATGCCAAATGTGATGTAGATCAATTGCTCTACTTGCTCAGTCATTTTGAATGTGATGAGCACATAGTAGACATGTTCCCTCCACAGTACTCACTGCCCCCACTGACTAGTACAGTGACATCATCACTGTTCACCCTGCACAGTACAGTCCACTCTCTTTGGCTGCCAAGTTACATTGATATCGCACAAACCATTCTCATTACATTAACAATTGTTGGACTTTTCCTGGATACACACACACACACACACACACACACACACACACACACACAATTTTACATCCATCTCAGAAATTATTTTAAGTAAAATTTTAAGTCAGTAGTTATGATCACTGACTTCTCAAAACATCCACCATATATCAATGAACTATAATTCACAGGTTTCAACTGCAGCAGTCAACCATTCCCTTATAATAGACACTTTTAGTGTGCAAGGACAGGGCATTCTTAGGGAGGAATGATTTTCACCCCATTTGTATTGTTTTCTAAGTGCCTAATGTCACTCAGAAATAGTGAGCTAAACTACAGAATGTCAAAACATGTTGGGATCATATGGACAGTTCTGTCCTAGTAGTACTCCAAATCAGTTATTTTTTTTCATTTTCTTGTATGAAATCTGTCAAATATGTATTCTATGAGGAATCAAGAGACTTATAGTACACTAGAAACTCAAATTCAAGTTTTGTCAGTGAGACATTTAATGCTTAAATTGTCCTTCAGGAAATGTGAGGTGAAACAATTTTTAATTTAGTTAGATACTTTTTAATACTATAAAACCCCTCTAAAAGTCAAGTACCTTTACTTTTTAGCTCATTTAAGTAATTTTGTTAAAAAGAAAATAAGAAAATTTAATCTTTTAAAATAGTGAAAAGAAACTCCAAATTCATACAAAAACCTGGTAAAATTGGCATTTTTATTTTTAATTGTTACAATGCACTTAGGTGAAAACTTTACTTTTTGTTGAATATTCTTAAATTCTTGAACTTTTTAAAAGCTTAACAAATATAAATATTTTTGTAGTTCTACAAGATCTAAACTATTTTAACTACTGACTATACAATTTATGGAATGTTTTGTTTTGTATTTCATGCATTGAGGATCCCAATAGATAAATTGGTAAAAGATATTATCAACAATGTACATAAAGAAAAAGAATACTTTCTACTTGTTTATTTAATGGGCTGTACTTGACAGATCACAAATAGCGGATGATTTTAATTTGTATTCCCTTAGCCTTTCCCTTTTTTTCATCACATCTTCCTACCATAATCATGGCAGATATCTGAACAGAACCCATTAAGTTCAGTCTCATTTTAATTCTTAAAACTGAATATGAAGACTCAAAATCAAAAATATCCATTTTTATGACTCTTCAGCTGATTATCATCAGCATTTTAATCTCACTGGAGAATTCTGAAAACCGATTTGGTGCAGTGAGTTGAGGTTTATTCTTTCATTTCTCTTGGTCCACTTCCTTCCTCACTGTGGGGTCTAGTATTTTTTCACTCCATCTTCCCTATCTTCTCCCCTTACTGAATTTCCTTATTTTACATATTTAATTATGAAAGAAGGATGGAATAAAAAGGCCTAAGGTCTTTTACTTATGCTATTTGTTGGATCCTCTTAGCTTTTGAATGCCTACTCTCACACCATATAATGTTCTCATGGCACTTTACCACACTCCTATATGTATTTCCAACAAGTTTCATAGGCACTGTTCTAACAGTCCTGACATGGAAGAAGACAAATTATGTTTGCAAATATTTAAATGTGACCCTTGTTAATCAAAATATTATAACTATCAACTCCATGATTAAGGTTTTACCACTGCTGCTAAGAAGTTTTATCCCCCACACAGGGCAAGAGTCAACCTCATGTTCTGAACAGTAAATGCACTCACTCTCCTCTGTATTTTTTAGATAAGCAAGCATTGATTATCTAAATGATGTGTGTATCTTCACTTTTAGTCAGACTTTATCTATGGCTGCCTTTTTGTTCATACTGTAGATGCACTGGTTAATTGCAGATGTGAAATTGAGACAAAGACCCTGAACCCTTTCTGGCTAAATCTCTCTAACAAAGTGCTGGACATGAACAGAAGAGATATTGGTATGGCGGCTCATTAGTCTTATTATCTAAGATAAAGAGGGCTAAATCTTGACATGTGATTGGACATTAAACTTTGATATTGAGATTGGTTGTTCCTGGACATACAACAGGATATTTTAAATTTCGTGTATTAGTGGTAATGCTGAAGTTGTGGGAAAAGATCTATGCCTGCATGATACTCTTGATGAAAAAGGTAAAGATGAGTTACTCTACTGGGCCAAGTGTTTTACAGTGTGTCTTACACTTATCTGAACTTACATTCTGAATCCCCTTATGTCTGAGAGTCACACAATATAATAACAAAGTTAGTAAAATCTTGACAATAATCACATTTCTTATTGAACTGCTAATTATTAAATCAAGAGTCAGGGAGAAGTCCAGGATACTCAGATTGGTTCTCCAAGTTCCTTTTTTTCATGTCATATGCATTAGGTTCAATTGAGGTTTTTAAGAAAGATATGCGGTCAACCTCATAAACGTAAAAGAGCTACTTAGGTCATGAACTTCTCCATTTTATACTTAGACATTTACATAATTTGTGCGATTTTTTCAGGGAACTGTACACCATAAACCGTAGATTCCAGCTGTCCATGGATTAGGATTTCCATGCTGGAAATCTGGGGGAGAAGGGCTGGATGATCTGCCATTAGTATGTTTATAAGAAGACAAGCCTGGTCTTCAGAATTCTTTCTTTCCCAGAAGCACCACTCCCACTTCTCCAGATAGAAGGAGTGACTGAGTTGTATAGCTGCAGTTTTAACCATTTATGTTACAAATTATACTGCTTATGCATTCAAATTTTTGTTCTGAATGCACTGCATTTAATAAATGTTTGATTTATTACAAAAGTTAAAAATATTGAGGTTGCATAAAAGTCTTTCTAGTATAATTTTGCTAATTTAGAAACTCACATTGAAAACTGTTACATTAAGCACATTTTTAGGAACCTACATTAATAAGAAGGTTTTTCACCATTATTATGGTTTAAATATTATAATCCATTCTCATGGCATTTGTACAATCTTCTGCAGTTGAAAATTTCAATAGAGACAAAAGGTTGTTTAAAAAATATACAGAACATAATAAAAAAATATGGATTGTATGGTATGGTTATTTCAACAAAACACCTAGCAATACTGGTATTTAGTATTTAGTAGTTTTTATAAAATAGAAAGTAATTACTTGCATAAACCAATACAATGGACCAAATAATAACATGCACATTTGGTTCACTTTTCACAATATTGTTAATTGTTTTTTTTCTTTAGAAATAGTGATATGAATTGTTTTTGGTACACAAGATGGCTAAATTATTATAATTGTGAATATACTACAATAAACATAATATTTTAGCATATATCATATTAAGATTATTAGTATCATTTCAGATGAACTTATATTTTATTGCTCTTACATGTTCTGCTGATGCATTTTTAATATTTTCCATTTACAAGAAATTAATATTAATAAAGCTTCAGTTACTTAAGTGGCATTTTGCCAAATGACTTCTATGTATTTAGTATATACACACACATTGAAGAGTGTAACATTTTTCTGTAAATTGTGATCTTTTTCTATTCTTTGAAGTCTCTATTAGTGGAATATAAATAAATGATTCAAAATAATCGTTCGATATTTTCTACTCATGGTGTCAAATGTCTCAGGTCATTCCCAAGTGACTTCTTACATCCACAATACCTTTGAAAAATGCATAAAGGATCCAAAGGTAAAGGTGACAAATAACATCTAACTATTTTACTCTTTTGCAAATGAACAAGAGAAAAAAATTGATGAATAGAAATAAAAAACACATTTTTGACCCTCATAGTTACTCTTGTATTATTGTTGGATATTAGGGAACAAAATAGCATCAAAGTATGAAAATTAAGCTTTTATTTCATCTTTATCAAGATAGGTACAACATTACTTGAATTAAGTTGTTTTTGAAGGCAAGAAAAACTTTCTAACAATTTAGTCTTTTGTTTTCTAAATTGAGAGGGATTGTTATTTAATGGTATACTGCTAAATTCAACTAAATTTTATTTTTAAAAATATTTTGACAGATTCTTAAACAGATCCTAACTAAAATGTAAGACATTTGCAGTTTACAATGTCTTCAAATCAGTATAATCTTCCTTTGTACTGTATGTATAAAATGATGCATGAGACGACTCCAAGGAAATAACTGTCTTGAAAGGAAGTCACATGTTGGCTTTCTGTACGTACACTAGAGTGTAACATTAATTAGGCCTGCAGCTACAAAATGGCACTAGTTTATAGACACCAAACTGAAAGACTTGATGACCTTGAAGTGATCTTCAGTCTCATAAAAGAAAAATGTATATAGACATATATTCATACATGTAAACATGCATGCATATATACATATACATACATAATATTTTAGTCAATACTTTTATTGACTTCTTGTAAAAAGAAAAATGTTCACTATAATTTTTATCTTATATAATTCAACTATCATTTTGCTGGGGAAATTGTAGATCATCTTTGAAATGTAAATTCTGCTTTCCAAACCCCTATTCATTTCCATTTCAAAGTTCACTATGGCATCTAGCCTAGCTAGGTTTAAGTCTCCTGGGAATAATAGGTTAATTCTGCCCTGTAACATGTCATCTATCAAAAGGTGGAAGTTACCTCAAATCCAAAGACCTGTGAGTTCTTGGCATTACTACCTCTCTCTCTACTTGAGGCTATAAATACCAATTTCCTGTCCTCCACGCCCTGTGGTGCTGCCATATGCTGTTATACTTAGAAAAGGCCAAAACAACTAAATCCCAGCTATTGTTCATCAACACCCAAATGGCAGAGAGGAGACTGAGCCAGCCATCACTGTACAAGAACACATAAGATTTTCAGAACAATCCAACGGTCAATACAGCTTTTTGCTACAGATATTATTGTAAACTAGTTCCAGGGTTTGGGTAGTATAGCAGAATTGTTAGTTGCCTGTTAAAAACTCTGACTTCCTTTTCCTTTCTTTTTAATTAATCACAGACTTTTACACCTAAAAAGCCACATTTGAGTAACTATTTCCAGCTCAGAGGTTTAAGTCAATTCTGATGATCTCATTTCCTTTGCTAGTGACTGCTTCATCAATTAGAAACTTATGCAATTCCAACCAATTAGATTAAAAAGGACACTTCTGAGGTGCTTCTGGAAAAGGCATCTAGACTCATATAAAGGGACCCACACAGAAAGATATTGTCTCTTTTCCTTCAATGAATGCTGCTGTGTCAATAAATGATGCCTGAAACTGTGGGAGAAATTTTAGTACAATAGGAGAGGTTAGCCTGAAGTCAAAGCTGACAATGGCAGGAATCAAAGATCATGGATCCATGTTAAAGACTTCCACCATCCAAGGAATTACCCTTCTCTGGATGTCTCCATAAGGAAGAAAATGACACATTTTTCTTAAATGATAAAAGAGGCAGTAGGAAAGACTGTTGTTTTGTTTTATTGTCCTCTGTCTGTCTTGCCTATTGTCTAATTGGAAGATGAAGAAATTGATCTTGTTCTTCCTATGCCCTGGTCTGTCAAAACCTTCTTTCACGAGGTTAGAAGGTAGTATAAATTCTTAACTATTGGAAATTCTGCAGTCCAGTGACTATGGCAGCTATCTTGTTTGTTATATATCCCCAATCTTCTTTTATAAAAGTTGAGAGCAAAGAAACATTAAAACCAGTTCTAAAACGATTTCAGGAGACTTCTTGATAAAATAACCAAAGGACTTAATTTCCTTGCTGTACTTCAACAATTAGATATCTGACAGAAATTGGAGACATAGCTCCCCATACACATCCACCCATACGTCATCACTCTAAGAATGGAATCTGAGCTATTGCCACTGATTATTGGTTTTTCTTATATTTTTAACAGAATAGACAACTCACTTTGTCTAGAAGTCTCACACTGGGTGGAGGCCAAAGCTATCTTTAATTTCTCATTTTAAATGAATATAATTGTATTGTTAGAGAATCCTTTCACAATTGTCTCCATTCTTCTCCTCTGTACTCTTCCAGCCAAAAAGTAAACTTCTGCAGATATTTCTCTATTTGTTCATTTATGTATTGTGGCAAAAAAATCTTAATTTTTTTGTATAAGTAGTCTATTTTAGATGTGTTGCATCCAAGTATGGGAGGTGTAAACTTTAGGATTTTTTTTACATTTTTCTTTGAAATTCACTTTTTTTTCTTTTGCAACTTGTTTATCTCCTTAATTAGTTTCTGTCTGGAGCTCTATCTAAAGACAACACTATCTTCACATTAAGATAGTTTCTATTTTTATCTATCATTTTAATTTGTCATCTCTTTTCTATTCTATTATTATTTTTATTATATATAGATAGGATCTCCTAGAAATGTTCTTCACTTATACAAGTCAGTCTTAGGCGAGTGTATTCTACTTTTGTTCTCTGCTTCTCTGTACTAATCAGTCTACTGTTTACTACTTCAATCAAGGACTTGCATCTACCAATCAAGCCTTCCATGTACATGCAATTACTCTTTATCTTAAACTGATTTTGCTCCATAACCGCTTTCTCTATTTTTATAGATGCAACATCTTTTATATCTTTTAGAAAATATAAAATGGGAATTTTCTATAATTGCCTCCTATTTCCTATACATGTCTATTTAAGAAAGAAGGAGGGTGAGAGGTCAAGATAATGGGAGACCAATTTTCTGAAATTGAAATATTTACTTAGAATTTGTAATATCTTTCATATTTCTAATAGTTATTGTGCTCTTTTGCTGTTTGCTCCTTTGCAAATTAGTTGTTTCTTGTTTTGGAGGATGCTAGAATGTTCTGGGTTTTACTTTAACAATTTATTCAACAAAAACTAATGGTACATTTTCTCTGTCCCTAAAACTCTTCTAGATTGTACACATATGACAGTGAATTAATGACAAAGGTTTTATGTTTTAGGCTTGCATGATAGAACAGCACTCTCCAATAGAACTTCCTGCAATGATAGAAATTGTCTGTTAGTCTAATACGGTACCCACTAGTCACATTTGAATATTGAGGCAAAGAGTCCTAAATTTCTATTTAGTCTGGGTAATATGACCAAAGTATTATACTTTAAATTTTTTTAATATTTATTTAAATTTAAATAGACACAAGTAGTTAGTGCCTATGTATATACAGGACCATACACATATAGAAGGTGAGAGACAGGTAATAAAGAAAGAAAGAAAAAAGGCATTTTCAGATAAGGAGTTCTGTGAGCAAAATAAAGCAGTGAAAAAAGGATAGACAATGATTGGGGTAGACAGCACTGCCTTTCTATTGTATAATGAGAAAAGCCTCTCTGAAAGATACGAAGGGATTTAATACCTCAATAATATGAAGGAGCCACAGGAGTAAAAAGCAAGAGCAAAGGTCCTGAAGTAGAAGAAAGCTTGGATGGACTCATGAACAAAAGAATAAATAATACTGCTGGAGTATATGCACATATGTGTATAACACACTTATTTGAAAATTCCTGATACATGGCAGTGGGACAAATACTCTAAGTCTTACCTTTCATTACAACCGTGACCAAGGATGTGCTTATTATAAATGCACTCTACAACGCAAGTATGGAGGTGCATCTTGGACAAGTTTGCTATATGATTATACAAGTGTTTGATGAATTTTACCTGTTCATTCAGGTGATCTTTTGTGATGAAAATACCCAAATATAAATGTTATTTTTATCAGGTGCTAATTTGTACAATACTAATACCGATGGACTCTGTTTTACTAAGTGTAGGGCAACTTCACCTTACTCATTCTTCATTCTACTAGTGTCTAGATATATGTGACCATAAAATTATATAATGTGAGAAATTCTTGAAGAGAAATAATAAGGAATTATGAACAAAATCAACTACAGGAGCAAATTTTTGAAATACAAAATAAATTAAAAACAAATTATACAATTTTTTTTCATAGCTGGGAAAAATTTAACATCACCAGACACAAAATACATTAACAGTATTACAATTTGTTATACCCAATACAAACTTAGAGTATTTTTATCCAAAAATTGTTGCTTGTATCAATTTAGGTTGCTTCTTCCCATGTCAACAATTTTGTAATATCGCATTCTATTGAGAAAAGAGAAAATCATTCAACCTTTTTCTTTTAACTTTTCTTATTCTCTTTTTCTTAAGGAAATTTTAGGAAAAATAGAACAGCATCATTTGTTTTTTGCAAAGCTATATTCTTAACTTACTCTTCCAGTTTTTATCAGATTGTATTTTTTTAGCATAGTGTACAAATCTGCCTTTGAAGAAGCTGGGTCAGTGGGGCTAGGTTCTCACCACACACACCACCTTGGCCAGTTGTCCTGTCCTACTGGACGTGGAGTTGGAGAGGTGGTTAACAGGAAGCAGAGATGTGGCTGTTGAGAACCAGGCAAATATGGAAGTAATTCAGAGTCTACCAGCCCCTTTCTTTGTTCTAAGAAACCACAAAACTCTGACTCCTGTGTGTAGCTTCTGCTTTTTCCTGATATCTATAGAAGATAATAGAACTAGCTTTTAGAGTAACTCATGTCCAAATAAGGTCCCTACACCTAAGCTTCATCACTTTGGCTTATAGTTATCACAGTCCATTCCCTTTGGTCTTGAGAAATGGTTTAGGTACTTTCTTGATTTTATAGTTTCATTATTTTTTCAGCATGTTTTTATTCCTCAGAAGATTGAAAAGTATTTCTCAAAATTCATCAAATCTCCTTTATTTTTGAACCCTGGCTGGTGTGGCTCAGTGGATTGAGTCCCACCCTGCCAACTGAAGGGTCACTGGTTCAGTTCCCAGTCAGAGCAAATGCCTTCATTGCAGACCTGGTTGGGCCATGTTAGAATCTGGTGTTTCTCTCCCTCTATTTCTCACTCTCTTTCTCTCTCTAAAAATAAATAAATAAAATCTTTTTTAAAAAGCTCATTTATTCTTATAAACATAAGAAGCACAAAGTTAGGTGTTGATATCATAGCAGAGTCTAAATGTCATACATTTTATTTTTCATATATGTTTGAAGTGCAAATCTGTGGAAATCCCATTTGTAGGACAAGTTGGCATGCCTATCTGATGTTGTAATGCTATGTCTGTGATGATGGAACTTTGACTAAAGTGCCCTGGAAGATTTTAAAAAAGTTCAATTTGGTCTTTCTAATATCTTCCATTTCTCTCCTACTTATGTATGTATTTTCTTTTACATTTTAAAACTATTTATGAAGTTATGTCTACTCATTCCATCATCCTCAGCATTTCTGGGTTACTTTCATTTATTGCTATTATTTTTATTACTGATCTTAAGTCATCTTTTCTTGCTTCTTTGCATATTGAGAATTTTGTATTGGGTTCCAAATATTGGAATTTTTCATTTTTGGCTGCAGTTATTTGTTGTACCCCTTTTAATAATATTGCATTTTATTCTAATATACAGTTCAGGTACTTATATATAGATTTAATCACCTGAAACTTCTTTTACTTTTTTTGGTTTTGTCTCAATACTGTTTCCAGAGCAACTATTATTCTGGGTGTAATTTAACTCCCTTCTGAAGTCATATTCCTGAGAACTCTACAATGTGCCCCATATATCTCAAGATCTCTACCTTCTATGAATAAGGTGATTCCCAGTCTTGCTTAAGTGCTGACAATTGTTCGTCTTATTTCTTTCTAGTGGTTCTCTGCTCAGGTGGAAGTTTTCTTCTCTCACATGTCACATCAGTACTCAGCCAACACCTTCAGAAACCCCTCCAGAAGATTTCTAGAGCTCTTTCACTGTACAGCACTTTTTTATTACTTCACCATATAAAATCTCAGCATCCCTGAATTCTGATCTTCCTTCACCCTGGTGAGACTGTAGGTCTGTGTTTTACTTCTCCCAGAAACCACCTCCAGGCAATAAATAAGAATTGAATAAGAATACTGTCCACTTTATTTGTTTTCTCTTTTCTCAGTTTTCATTCTCTTGTAATGGCTTTTCTTTGGTTTAAAATAGTCTAGTCATCATTGCATATATTTTATCTAGATTGCTATTTGTTTACTGGAAGGGGTATGAATTCCTGCAGTAGTTCATTGTTCACAGATAGATGCAGAAGTTCTATCTAATGCATCAATTTCTAACAAGTGGTTTATTCAGACATAAAGATGATTTTTAAATTAAAAATTATTCTAACAAGCCAAATAAGGAGCACAACATGAAACCAAACTTTATAAAAAATATTTGAATAAAATTAAATACTGTGTGATATTTTACCATTGAGTTTCCTCACTTTTATTTATAGTAAGTAAATATTTTTAATTAACATTTTTTGCTGTAATTTGCTTAAACTTATCATAATAAATGACTAACAGAGCCCATGCAGACAGTTTTCTTAATGCTTTAGTTAGCTTGCTTATATTTTCTCAGAATTATTTGTGCATACAGGAACATAAGGAAAATTGCAAGTGTATGTATTTCTAGAAATTGACCAGTCTTATAATATATGTCTCTATTTCTGGATGACATACAACAAAATAATTTAAAAATGAAGGATTTTTAAAAATATGTAGTGTCAATTAATATTGAAGTGTTTTTTGTAGTTTGTGTATGTGGGCGGCCTTTACATATCTAAGGTTTTGATAAGGAGTGGTATTTTTCCATATCTAAAATAATGTTTCTTATCTAAATAAAGTGTCCTGTCTTAGTCTGTTCATATTGCTCTAAAAAATATATAAACTGGTTGGCTTATAAACAGCAAGCATTTATTTTCACAGTTCAGGACACCAGGAGGTCAGGATCATGGTGCCTGCATAGGCAGCAGATTCAGCATCCTGGAGGGCCCTCCCCTGAAAAGGCTGTCTTTTGATCACTGCAACCTCAGGCCACAGGAGACTTCTCTCTGTTCTCTTTCTATAAAGGCACCAATCTCATTAATAAGGTTTTTGCCCTTCAGACCTTATCACCTCCCAAAGGTTCTACCTCCCAATACTATTACATTGAGGGTTAGGATTTCAACACATATATCTAGCAGGTTTGGTGGGGTGAGTGGCAAACACTCAAACCTTAGTACCTTAGTCATCTCAAAGAATTTAACTCAAAACTAGCTCCTTAACTGTTATTGTTGTAAGCATTAAGTGTACAGCCTGTTGATTTGGCACACACATATTGCAAAACAACTACCACCATCGCATTAGCTAACACCTCCATCCTGTCACATAATTACCATTTCTTTTACTGTGGTGAGAATGTTTAATATCTACTCTTAGCAACTTTAAAGTATATAATATAATATTTTAGCAATAATCACCATGCTGAATATTAAATCCCCATAACTTGTTAATTTTATAACTAGAAGTTTATACCATTTGACTAATAGCTCCCTATTTCATACTCCCTCCCCAGCCCTGGTAACCACCACTCCAAGTTTAAAAAGATCTAATGTTATGAACATGTTGCACGATTGGATGTAATGTATCACACCCTAGCAGATATGAAAGCCTCTGTCTCCTCATGTACGAAGAAGAAATGCTGAGACACCATATTGCTAGATGTGGTACATTTAAAAGTATAACATAATTTCTAAAAGTTTCTGGGAAATCAGACTGCAAAATTTTTTCTAATACCTCATTGTTATCATTTTTATCTTCATATCCAAGAAACAGGGCAGTAGGGTCTCCCTGCTTGTCAGATTCTCACCTGGAAGTGTCTTTGTGGCAGCCTGCCCAGAAGATCGGAGACAACACACGAACAGGTGAAATTTATAACCCCTGCCAGGACAGTGCTCCAGGAAGGAAGGCTCTTAAGCAGGAATCACTGTTTCCATCACTGTATTTCCAAAATGTAAATTCTGTGACTAGTGTTCTCACCCACTAAACTATGTTCATCCATCTAGTAATGAAGGTACATTACAGTGGTGGCTCACAGATAGTTTTCTTTGTCAAAATTCAGGAACCACGGAACTGCCCCACATTCTCCTCCTCCTCATGACAGGCTAAAGACATCCATTCACAATTCCACAATGCGTGTTGATGGAATTCCCTATTATTTCAAAAGTGGTTCCCAAATGTTGAGGAAAGAAACATACGAATATATGCAATAAGACCACAGCTGGTGAAAAAACAATCCTACACAAAATAATCTCATTTGTAAGCTTTTTTAGATTAACTCTGTGTAGTTCTTGCATTGCATGGAATAGGTAAACATGTCTTCCATGTGGTTTTGGTTATATATTCCAGCAGAAAAAGCCAAAGTAAAATGTTCAAAATAGGCTCCTTCCTTGGGTGTCAGAGGTAAGATAAAGTGCTGAATTTACAATATATTGGTAGAAATATCCATATATAAAAATATGATTAATATTATGTAGACTGATAATGGAAGATAATTGTATCCCTTATTTAACTAACCATTTTGATGAATGTTATCATAGAATGAGAAGTTTCGGGTGCAGGCTACCCAAAACTTCTACAGACACATATTTGGAAGAACAATTATGAGAGAAGATAGCCTGGGAATATGATTATTCCATGTTTAAAGATGGTTCTGTTCTAAATTTTGAAGTCAAACCCATGACTCCACTGAGCTGAGCTGACCCCTGTCAGCCCCAAGTGCTGTTGTTCCCAAGCAAGGAAACCGAAAGTTGCTCAGGACAAAAGTGTGCTGAGGTGACTCTTGCCTCTTCTTCAGGCTCCATCCTAAGCTAGGTATGTAATTGTGATATGAAAAATGTTCCTTTGCTTATAAAGGGGAAACTGAAGAAACAAAATGAAATGGTTACAACTCTGAAACAAGGAATGTAGAATACGGTATCATTCATTTTATTTGCTTTTTAGCTGTTGCTCGTTACAAAATAGATGTTCCTATGGAAAAAGAAATACTCTCTGCAATGCCAGTTGATGAAAATGAATTACTGCATTTCACAGATGTTTTCAATTTAAAATGGAATATTATGATGGTGCTAAAACTTTTCACCACCATTACTGTAATTTGCATACCATTACTAGTGATGTTTATATTTTGAGAAGTTGAAATGTTTTTGAGCTCATCATAACTTAGTACTAATGATTCTCAGTGCATCTGTGGAAAACCAACATCTATGCAGTTTTCTCCAGCTCAATCATCTTTGATGAGTTTGTACTGTCTTCAAAATATTCAACTAGGATTTTGTGTGTACTTAAAGATTCTGCTTTATGTATACACAATCTGAAACTTAAATGGAACGAAACAAATCAAAATTATGTGGCAGCATATGAATACACTTGAATTCTGGCATCTGTTATAATAAAAGCATTTTAGTGGACCTAGGCTATATTTTATGAATAGCCAGATCATTTTAATTTAGAATTCATAAGGAATTGATGCTTTGTTTACAAGCAATGGAGTAAATTAGCCTTAATTGAGACTATGAGGTTTAGAAAAAAATTAAATGCTGCAGGTGCCAATAAAAGAAGACTCTAAAGAAAATAATTTCAAATGTGAAACATTGCAGGAAAGAAATAATCAGTAAAATTGATGTGGAGATTAAAGAGTGAAAATCAAA
>CM052541.1:30093230-30163665 GCA_028533065.1 Trachops cirrhosus | reverse complement strand
CAAAAACATGTACTATTCTTCTAAGAATAATGCCATATTGTCAAATGAATCATTGAGTGAATTTATTTAGTGTGATGTAGCACGTTTTACATGAGTTAAAATCTTTGTCATTCCAGGAAAAGAAAGTAGAAAGGTGAATATTTAGTGTTTGTGTGCATGTTCACATGTGAAAATGTTAGTGGGTAGAGAAAGATCTTAATACTAATAATTTAATGTAATGTGCTGTAAAGTCTACTTTCATGAAAATTTCTAATCATCTAATTCTTAAAAGAGAGACAAAGTCTTGATATATTGCAGAACATTGCAATTATACTCTAACTTCCACTGTACTATCTGTATGGAAGTGGACATTCCAGAATATAGATATGATGATACAGTGTTAAACTAATTATTATTAAACCAATGATTGTTGAAAATCAGTGATGCATGTGTTATAAAGTGTAACTCATCATTTATAATATATTTAGGTGGCACCATCATAACAACAGAAGGCAAAAGCAAACAAAATATAACCAGAGACATTGAAATTAAGAACAATCTAACATTCTTGATAAATATATATAGCATTGAAGAATTACATTTTCTGTGTACAGTTTATAAGCATTTTTTATATTGCAATTAATTTTTTCTCTAAAACCTAGATAAATGCTTGATATATTGTAGAATCATTAGTAATGAATCAAGTAATTTTATTGTTAAAATGTATTAAAACCTGTGATGAAGTATAGTGAACAGAAATATATTATTATCATTAGATTAAATAACTTATCTACTCATAAAGTAACATGGTAAGAGTTTTAAGAAGCAGAAATGGATGGACCATGTGTATTAAGAGCTTATATTGAGGACTGTTGATGTCAGACAACAATTCCTGGTTTTCTAGCTTTATGTGCTTCAGTTTACTTTGATAAATCCTTTGGGATGAGATAGAGCAGAGAGCTCTGTTAGCTTACAAGGAACAGATCTCAATCATTGGCTTTCAAAATTATTTTTGTGAAACATCACTTCCAGCCATTTTTGCCCTCTATCCACCGTCCCAAATGCTGCAGAGCGGAACTTCTAGATCCATTGTTTTCTACATCTGGCTAAGCATCAAAATCACCTGAAGTGCTGCTTTTCCAAAGGCAACATGCACAGATCTTGTAATGATGTGAATTCTGACAGAGTAGGTCTAGAGTGTAGGTTAGAATTTTGAATTTTTGAAAAATTCCCAAGTGAGGCTGATGCTGCTCATTTACAGATCATATTTCCAACAGCAAAGACAGAGAACTTCTGGGGGGGTAGATCCCTAGACCACTTGATTAGAATTCTAATTCAGAGCATCTATGCGGACTAGAGAATCTTTATTTGGAAGACAAGTACACGGTCTTTCTATTTCAGCCAGTCTGCCTTCTAGTAAGGCCTCAAGTTCTCTGAATAAAAATTAGAGGTCCAGTTGCTTTTTGTTACCTGAATGTCCAATCACCAAGCACCTACTGAAAGGTCTAATCATAGAATTGCCTCAATTAGGCCAGAAAACTTTACACTGACACAAAAAGTACGACTTGCAGACTTTTCTACACACAACAGATGATAGTTTACAGGAAAGGGACAATATAAACATTAATACTGGAAAGGCTCACACAGAGTTGGATGCAATTTTAATACTCATACCTTTAGATACATTTAAACATCAAGGCTGCTTAAGGATTATGAAAATAAAAGAAATGCTATTTTTAAGGCTACAAGAGACTATTTAAAAAATTGTCATCGTGTACACAGACACAAACATAGTATACAAGGGCAGTTGGGGATTGAATTAAATCGGGTCTTCAAATCATAAGAAAAATTTTGTTTTCATGATAAGTAAAGATTTTGGAGGATTTTGAACAATATTTTAAAGGACCACTTGCTTTCTGTGTAGAAAATAAAATTAAAGGGAAGAATAAGTAAAAATAAGGAAACAAATTAGAAGGCTAATATTAAAAAATATTAAAGCAAATGAGAGATAGTAGTATTTTTAAGAGTAGCAGTGTGAAAGGGTGTTGAGAAATATTCAAGTTTAAGACATTTTGAATAAAGTGGCTGATTTAATTTTCACTGAGAAATAGAGATGATTAATCATCAGAGCCTTTTTATAAATCCTTACCAGAAAAAGAGCAAAAGAAAAAAAAATTTTGATAGTTCTCTGTTGCATAGGCATGCAGTTTGAATAATTAAAAATATAGAATATGACAGAAGTTATGATGACCTATTTTAAAGCATTTTTATGAGTAACTTAAATATTCTTTTCCAGGAAATTATAAAATATAAATGGACTTTCTACATTATGTTTCGGTTTGATAATTTTTCACTACAATCACTATATAATTTTATCTGTACAGTTTGTATAGGTTGAGAAATAATTTTCCCCCTAACATCAAGAAAATATGGGCAAGGATTTTACTCATTTTTTAAAATTATTATAAGTTGAGTCAAGTGAAAATTAGTGAGTTAAATATCCAAGATTGATGAGTATTTTTCAAATGTAATATCTTTTCAGGAAAATAGTTTCAGTTTTAAGTGAACAAAATACTATACCATAAACATCTTTGTAAGTATAATTTCACATTACAAACATTTTAAGTATCAGTTTTTTGAAAAAAGAATTATTACCGAAAAGCTATGTCATTCTCATTAAACAGCCTAGAACAAAATTCAATGTTATAAAGACAAGATTTAGAGCAACTGTATCTCTTACTTAAATTTTCTGAAAACATATATCTAAATATTTACTCATCTCAATTGTTTTCTCTAAATAAAAGGAAAGGGATACCATATCACTGCAGTGTAAAAGTTCTTCTCGATAGCTTTGCTTAACTTTTTTCTCAAGATTTTTGTTATTTACTGCTAGTAGAAACTTACTACCTCTGGATTCAACATCAATTTAATTAAGGCTGAAAAGGATATATGACCCTTATAATAATTTATTTCCACATAATGAATTCATCTTTGAGCTCAAAGCCATTAAGAATAGAAGAGAGAGTGAAGTAGTTATTAATCAAATAGATGGAAGCAGGAGAAACCAGCAGCAAGTTTTTAGCAGTTAATTTACCATTTAGTATGTTACTGAGAGATAGTTAGAAATGTGCTTCATGAGAAGTCTTTTGAAAACACATATGTTTAATATATAGGACATAAATCTCAATCTACAAAGAAATTAAAGAGACAGAATATTATTTAATTGTCAATGCACTGTGTTTTTTCTATTTGAAACCCCATTTCATTTGGATGGCAGAGACAAACTCAGTCAATGTAAAACCTTTACATTTCTCTGAGTGCTTCTAATACATTTAATTTTTTATGTTCTTGAAATAATTCTCATAAAATTTTTATGATTCCCATTCTTTTGTTTAATCATTACTCCTTTATATCAACACTATGAAATCACACGATTGTTTTGAATTTTCTAATATGGTATAATGGAAATATTTTCATAAAATTCTCTGCTTTCTCATTCATACATTGATAATTATGAGATAAACCTATAATGTCATTTGCTATAATCTTTTAAGGACTCAGACTTTAAAAATTCCTTCTCAGATGATGACTGATACTTTACCTACTTATTATCCAAGGGCCACAAGGAGAGGCTTTTCCATTCAGCCCATTGCCACTGTCTAGTAGAATCTTCAATACCACAGCCATCATCTGATCTCTAAGACAGGCCTTTGGCACCTAGATGATAATTCCCTTCCCCACTTCATACTCTATAGTTATTTCTGCAAAAAGTGTACATAAGTAAAACCACTTACAATGGAGCCAGAGCAGCCACTCCAGAGAGAGGTCTTGCTTGAAACTTTGGAATGTTTGAACTGGAAAACATAACCTTTGGACCAGGTCCAACCAACCTGGTCTTAGAAACAACTGTGAAAAGCTAGCAGGAAAGCAGGCATCTGGACAACAAGGACTGATGATTATAAAGTTTCTTTCTGAAGACAGAATTAGTACGCAGCCAGGTAGAGCTAAAGAGTAACTCAGCTTGTTAGCACCAGTAGGAGTTTCTTTCTATTCATGTAATTTCCCTTTCTTCTCTCATAGAAACTCTTGCCTTCACCTTGTCATAGGGGTACCGTTTATGTTTCTGACTGAACCTGTGCTTTCATAACTGCAATTCTATTTGATCCCAAATGAATACTGATCACCTCTCAATTTGACTTTTTTTATTTTTAGGTTAACACTTCAGTGCTCATATTAATGGCCTTTACAACATGCCCAATAAGTAGTATTATAGTCCATTCCTCAGTCTTAACAACCCTAATTAATATATACAAATTGAACCTGATCATCATTCAGAACTACTTCAACTTTCAAGATTTTAAGTGCACCTTTGTATGTTTAAGATTTCTTCTAAATGAACATTATCTATCATAATATCTTTATTTATGAGCTTCATATAGAAATTTTAAAACCCACATATTGTTCTTATTTAATCTACTCAAATAAGACACTTATTTTCTGAATCTATTAGGGATGACACTACTAATATAAAACACAACTGATTAGCTTTGTTATCAAAACATTGTCTCTGTTTCCTATATTGATTAATTTTTCTACATATTTTCAGTCATAAGTATAAAAACTTTAAGGAATATCTTCCACTATCAGTGTACTTCTCATATTTTTCTCTACTTTAGATTCTAATGAAATGAACTAGATTTGCCCCCTACATTTTCCTAGTTCAGGACCTCAACCTCCTAATTCAATTACAAACACTTTCTAACTTTTCACCTACTTTCATCCTCTGTCTTCTACACGTCATCACAACCAATGCTATCATAGTTGTTTTTCCAAGCATAGCTAGATTCCATCATGACAACATGATTTTCAAAATGTCCAAGGGTTGCTTCTTGCCATTATAATAAAGTCCAACTTCTTTTAAGATTCGAAGTACTCACTGCTCTACATCCTTCCTCAGAATGCTATAACCTCAAACCTCCCAAAACACTTCTTTGAACATTTTATTTAATTTTGAACTTCTGTAAACTTATTTGTGATCCTCCCTAAGACTGTCATTCCCTTCCCCCACAGCACAATCTGTCAGACTGTCTCACTTAGTAATTTACCACTTAAAGTGGACATACTTGTGTGCACACATATACAATTTGTCCTTTTTGAAAACAGTGTGGGGAATGCCTCCTGTAACAGTCTGAATTACAGAGTAGCACACTCATATGGATATTTAAAAATAACTAAAAGTGTTTCATACAAATGAATTAAGAGAGAGAAGAAGCCTAATGATTTAGATGTTATGAAAACAATTAAAACATTAAGTTACAGTCTTAGTGTGCCCACTCTCCAGCCCCAGGTCTCACGCTATGAGACTTTGCACACAGGTATTCATTTGTGCTCAGGGAGGACTGTGGCCTGCCCTTACCAAATATGCAATGCTATGCTTTCCTCGGGAATAAGACCAAGTTCTGCAGCCGCCTCCAAAGACTGCTTGCTGTTGGGAGTTAGATTTTAGGTGATGGGGAGGCAAAGTAAGAGAGATAGAGCTCAAAGAAATAGCCTAACAAAATGCAGGTTATTACAGTTTAGCAATCTTGAACTGTGACTAAAACCTGAACCATTTTCAGAGTTTTCACCCTTTTTCTAGTTCTTCTGCACCAGAGCAAGATTATCCTTAAAGTTATTACTTCCTATTAGATGAATCCTTCCCAAATCCCTGTCATGTTCTAATATTATGTTTTAAAATATAAGTCAGATTGGTTTATTTCTTATGTACAGTAGTGCTTTATTTGAAATCACATTTTCAGCTTGTCATGTGGAATTCACCATTTGCAGGTTGCTTTGCAAATGCTACTAGCCATATGTGGCTATTTAAATTTAACTTCAATCAGTTAAGATTAAACAAAATTTAAAAATTCTGTTCCTTCATTGCACTGACAATATTTTAATGTCTTACAATTTACATGTAACTGATGGCAACAATACTGCACAGCCATGGACAGCACTTTAAAGACTATTAGATACAACAGAACTCCCGAAAGCATCCTCAATGTTAGCATTTGAAACAAGTTCTTGGATTGTTTTCTTGAAAGGACTTACATTGAGAAATTTTTCTAATTTAACTCTAGTAGAAAAAAATAAAATTAATTCAGTTTGAAAAAAGATTCATTAATATTCAGATTTTCTCACATATTTGGTAACCATAGTTCTCAGAAGAGGATAAGCTCAACACAAAAGAAATCCCTTAATCAAAACTGAACAAATTATGAAAAAGCTCAAAGATAATAAAAAACATTTTGAGGTCATTTTTGTATATGGGGACGAACAGCAGTCCAGTTTCGTTCTCTTGCATGTGGCTTTCCCATGTGGAAGAGGCACTGTGAAAAGCGGTAAGGCAGCTCCTCCAAAGAGTTAGCATGTGACCCAGCAACCCCTCTGCTGGGTGTCTACCCCCAAAATTTGAAAATATTCATTTGCTAAGATATACACACACCTATGCTCATTGCAGCATTATTCAAGGTGGCCACAACAAGGAAACAACCAAACTGTCCTTTGATAGAGGACTGGATAAAGAAGATGTGGTACATGTAGAATATGGAATACTACTCGGCCATAAGAAAAGATGAAATACTTCCATTTATGACAATATGGATGGACCTTGAGAATATCATGCTAAGCAAAATAAGTCAGAAAATATCAAGATCCATATGATTTCACTCATGTGGATGTAAAACTAAAAGCGACCAATACACAAACAAGACAAACAAGCAAACAACAGTTTGGTGGTTACCATAAGGATGGGAGCTAGTGGGTAGTGAAGGGTAAAGGGGGCCAAACATATGGTGATAAAAAAAGATTCAACTTCAGGTGGTAGGCACACAATACCATATATAGATGACTTATAAAATTGTACACTTCAAACCTGTATGATTTTACTAACTAATGTGACCCAATACATTTAATTTAAAAATAAATAATTCTTTTAAAAAAACAAGAAGACTTTGATGAGCACAAGTAATTTTTTTCCTAAGTTTTGTTTTTTACTTTCTCTGGATCATTTTATTTATCTATTTTTAATTTTTTCTTCTCTCTTTTTTATTGTTGTTCAAGTACAGTTGTCTCAATATTTTTTACCATATTGCCTTGAATTTTGATTAGTTTTTATTCATTTTATTTATTTTTTATTTTTATTAATGTTCAAATACAGTTATCTCCATTTTCCCACCAAAATATTATTTACTAATTAATTATTTTTAAATTGTGCTTATGATTTAGGAATACTTGATCTTCCATAATTTAAGAATGGGATTACTAAGCAGTTCTTGCAGGTATAAGATATCTGTAAAATTGGCTCCTTTTTGATATTTAAATCTCATAGATCATATCACTTAAAAGATTTAACTAATTGAAAAAAATGCTAAATTATTATGGTGTACAGCCTTCATTAACATCACAAATCACTGTCACATTCTCTTTTATTCTAGTACTTGTATTTTAAAGGCTAACAATTATGGTTTATATTTACTCAGTACTTACTATGTAGATTATCTCATTTAGACCTCATTATAACCCTATGTTTATTAATTGTGATAAAGAAATGAAAGCAGAGCACTTAGTTCACGTGCTCAAGATCACATTTCTAGAAAATGCTTTAGCTAAGTATTGAATTCTGGCAGATTGTCTTCATTACTCTATTTGAAACTTTCCATAATAATACTGAAGCTCCCTTTATTTATTCAACAAAGTTTTCTTAGCATCTTTTGTGTGTGTGTCTATGTGTACACAGACACATACTAAGCACTGGGGCTACAACAGAAAACAACACCCACACACACACTCACATATACAACATTCTTGAATCTGTATTGAACCTTTATATTATATATTTTAATTTATGAAAAAATGTATACATAAATTGTAAACTTTAGTAATTTTCCTGAAGATACTCTTTATAAAGTGTTTCAGAGCCTGGAGTATTTGAGTCCCAGGAATTACTTGCCTTGGTTATAAAGAAATCACTTTGTATCTAATACTGCTTTAAAAATAAAATCTGATAAGCAATGAGAAAATAGGCATATAAAAATCAAGTGAAATATTTCATTTTTATAATAATCAAATAATAAATAAAACTGAACTAAATCATTTCAAAGGCTACATATATATATATATATATGCTACTGCCTAATATTTAGTATGCATGTGACATATTTGTGAAGACTTGACTACCTGAATAATGTATTTAATCAAGAAACATAAATGTTTTTAAATGTCTGCTGATTAGAAAAAAAAGAAACATTATCAGCTTCCTAAAATTTAAAACCATGTGCTAATATAGTATGCATAATGCTTATTTAGAATTTGACTTAAGCCTTGAAATTAAAGTTGAATATAATAACTACAATATGCTTTCTGGTTTAATTTATAATGCATTCCTCCAACTCCATAAACAACAGTGAGAAGAGATACCTTCAAACTACCGCAAACAATATGCAAATTTTTATCATAGTTCTCAGATGAATAAAATCCTTTCAAAAAATACTTCGTTCCTCTTTTTTTTATCTGAACATTTGGAAGAGGTTTAATAAATATGAAACTCATAATATGAAACTATTGTACTGCATAACATAATAAAAAGTTCCTGAGACTCTATATTTGGGGAGGAAAAAGGTCATGGAATGGGGAATTTTGTGACAACTTCCTGCTAACACATTTGATCTCCAATTTATCCTTTTCTCTTTACTATTACATTATCCTCCTCAAAAGAGCTCTAAAGATAAGGGACTGAAATTGTTTCAGAATATTATTCAAAATTATTAAGTATGTGCAAATTTGCCCTGTTCACTACTGTAATTGTCATAACTGCTGTCAAGATGTCTAATATTTATTTCCTTCCAAGACAAGCTGTTCTTTCTGAATGTTTTCTTCATCCTTCCTGAAGGAACACTGCCTTTCCAGTGTGCACTGTAGAAAATCCTAGTACGAGTTACTCCCCAAAAATAACTCTTTTCTAGTCTTCACTGTGGCACCGCAACTTTCCAAGTCTGAGATTCTGGCTCTCATTTCTTTATAAGGATCTACTATAAACCTGATATGAACAAATATGAGACACATTCCCCACCTGAACTTCCAGGCAGTGTCTACTTCTCTCACCATTATGAATAATTAACAAGTCGTTTCTGTCAAGATTTACTATATGCCTACTCTGTTCTGAAACTGTGCTTAGAATGGTAAACATAATGGTGAGCCAGATCAGATGTGTCCCTGACCTGATGATGTTAGTCTGATGGGGCACAGCTGACAGGTATGTGCTGCTTTGCTTAGAGGTTTTGCATATTCTCCTCATCCACGAAAAGTTTGTAACTGGCGAAGTCCTGAACAATCTTCATGCCATTTGAATGGGAGACAGAGAGCATAAAATTCCTAGTAACATTCTTGACATCCATCTGAAAAGTAAATTTAACATGCTTCTTCCCCTGGTTCTAATTGCTCAAATTATATAGCTGTCAACATAGTTAAAACCTCTAGTTGAAGAGTTTAGAATGTTACTCCTCCGTGAAGTGGAAATGGAATGAGTATATGTTTTTGGTGTGCTGGGCAATTCAGAAAATTGACATGGTATCCAATTTTGTCAATTCTTCCCGCAAGTTTGAATTCTTCTTCTGGAGCCCTCTACATGCACAGCTATTGTATAAAAATATGTCTTCTGGAGTAAACAAGTAACTATTGGAAACTTTTAGAAACTGTGAGTAAAAACATGTCTTAGTATGTGTATGACATCAAGATTCCTATGTTCTGCTAAGTAAAATATGCCAGTCAGAGAACAACAAATACCATATGGTTTCACTTATATGGGAAATTTAAAGAACAAACTAAACTGATTAACAAAATAGAAATATGCATGGATACATGGAATAGACTGACAGCTGTCAGAGAGCAGGGAGATTGGAGAACTGGATGAAAGAAGATGAAGGGATTAACCAAAAACATATGTATCACATAGACACAGAAAATAGTGTGGTGATAACCAGAGGGAAGGGGAGTTGGGAGGTAGGTGCATGTAGAAATGGGGAGGAGAAGGGGATGGAAAGAGACTTTGCTTTGAGTGGTGGGTGCGTGTTGCAGTGTGCAGGTTATGTTTTGTTGAGCTGTACACTTGAAACCTGTATGGTCTTGAGAACAAATGTCACCCCAGTAAGCACAATTAAAAAAGAAAAAATATTTCTACTTTCTGAATTTAAAAGTAGAAATTCTTAATCAGCACACAGTACAGAGGTAATACCTCCAAGTGATTGCCTATTCTTTGAAGTGAAAGTTCATGAATTTAAAGACAATTTTTGCAGTGAATATACATAATAAAGTCACATCAACTGACTGTGCCTTCACTTTCTCATTTACAAAACAAGGATAACATTTTGTAAAATAATATAACCCATGTAAAACTCGAGAGGCAGTGTCTTGCACACAATTCTGTTGTTTTATTGATATTAACTGCAATTTAACTGATATATAACAAAATATTGTGTACACTAATTCTAACATTTTGCTGCTATGCATAGTTTTCATAAACATTAAATAAATTGCAATGGATTTTTATAGAAATACACCTTTTAAAATTCCCAGAAAGTCTCCCTAAACACAGCAGACATTTACCTAGTAACCAGATAATGTATTCTTGAAAATATCAACTGCATTATTGTAACAGGCATTGGCAGGATAACACACACCATTGCCTTTTATGTACAGTGGTGGCTACCATTTGTGGGAAATGCCTATTCTACATTTTGAGCTTTACTACACCTCTTTTCATTCACCTTTCATATAATTTCCTAGGATAACTCTTTAAATGTTTTAAAAAATCAGCCCCAGTTAGCTTACTTAGAGTTACTGTGAATAACATCATGGTCAGCAATGACATGATCTCAACATCCATAGATTCCCCTTAAACCAGTTTCACTTACATTTACTCAATAGCCACATTTTGACTCTGGGAATAGGTGTTAGAAACACAAAGACGAATATACTTCCTCCCTGCTGTAAACACTCATCATCCAAAGGCAGATGTCTGTGAGAGAGCATCTACAATTCCTGATTAGCCTCACAAAAACAGTGCACAGAATATAGGACATAATTAAATCCATCTGATTGCGTCAGGTCACTTTATAATGAAATAAGATTGAAGATGTGTTCCAGAGGAGATTAGCTGCAGCTCGAGTTTGGAAGGAAGAGGAAACAGCCCAGTAAAAGTTGAGAAGATGTAAAAGACTGCTATGACTGGGGAAACAGTGAGCACTGGAGTGTGACTCAGTGTTGAGCACCCTGCAAAGGGGGCAGACAATGAAGCTACAGCACAAGTCACAGCTGTGTGAATTCAATAAAGAAAGGGTTACATTTGTAAAATTATCTTATGTGAATTAATATGAGGTAGACCATAGCATAATAGCATGTACTGAGAATGGAAATATGGAAACTACATAAGAAACAGGTCAAAGGTTAGAGATGGATAAAGTAATGTTGGGAACTGATATAAAAATGAATGGATTAGTGAAGGAAATGGGGAACGGTTTTACCAGATTTGAGACTGACTGGAGCTTGAGAGAGAAAATAATGAAGGCATATAAGCATAAGGGGAATGAAAAATTTCCCCTTATGATTATAATGATTTTAGGTGGCAAGTTTAGTTCTACATAACGTGTATAATATACAAGCTCTACACAGTCAGAGATCTGATAATATATGGTAACACTATCTTTATACTAAATCTAATTTATGTGTCCCATTTCCATTTTGCAACAGAGAAAATTTTTAAGACATTCTGGTTCATTCTGACTAAAATAATATATCTTTTAGGTCAATATTTAATTAAATTCATGTATAATATCTCAGACAATATCAGAACACCCTCAATCTTTATTCAGACATATTTGCCTCCCTGTGTATTAGTTCCATTTCTATTTTAACAGGAGCCATATGTGTTTGTATTTCCATGATATCAGGAATTATAGGATAAATGACTCAACATATGTGTATGTAGATTTTAGGGAAGTTTAGACACCTGGTACATTTATTAGCACATTGGAAGCTCAGAACTGGGATCATCATGAAATTGCCTAGCCATCGATTCTTGGAGCTGCTCGTATTAGCTTCCAATGGCCAATTTTGTGCAACTCTTCCCATCTCCCTGTTCAATGACTTCATACTGATAGCTTGAAATCTGCCACAGTGGGAATATGTATGCTGAGGAAATTTTAGCAAATGCAACATATGGAAGTCCTCTTCCCTCGCCCTCAGAGTTGTTTGTTAAACATTTTGCAGCTTCCTCCAGCTGTCCTACATAACCACTCTGCATTCCTCTTCTCAGGACCCAACAACAGTAGTATAGCATGTTTGTGTTTCAGCCAGAAAACTCCCAGGGGTAGGGCCTGTTAATTCTTTCAATTCATAACCAATTCCCAATCTCACTGGAGTGTTTTCCTGCCCACCTATCCCCAATATTCTATCTGATATTATTTGTGGGAGGAAAGACAAACTTTTCTTCAAGTCTCAGTCACAGAACTTTGGTCTTCAGGAAACTTCCATGGCAAAAGCCAGAGCACCAGTTCTGAATTTGACAAACTCTGTTAGACTTAACCACTTAGAATTTGTCAATGCCCACCAAGCCCCCCACACACTTAAGTGTATATGCCTGTGAGAAGATATGTATTCCATTTCTCCAGTTTTTGCCTTATGCATAATTTATATCAATCTGATAATGAGAAATTCTACAGAATTATAGGATTAAGCTCACTATACCTAATTCATTGTATTTCTCATTCTATCATTCATGTGTTATACTTTAAATTTGCATACAATCTAATAATAAAATCATCAAAATATTTAACACTTTGAACATTGGAAAATATTTAAAATTTTGATCTACTTAATATTTTAGTAGTGCTTTATGAGCAGATATTCCAGCTCAATTATGTATTAGCTATTATATGATCAGTGACCTCAAGAGCCTAACAAAATTTAACCACTCAGTGTTTAAGTACTAGAAGAACTTTAGTGAGAAAGGTTTAAGGGATCAAGATGCTTATTTGGGAAATATTATAGGGCTTCAGTTGGATTATGAATTATGATTCATAAGGGTAGAATGAGAAAGGGACTTTATAAAAGAAATTATATGGCACATGTGAGAGAAAATCAGTACCTTTTATTGTCAAAAATAACAGAAGAATGCAGAGGAATTGAGGAATTGTATTGTCAAACTAAAAAGGGAAAAGTTTATTAGGTATTATTGCCATTGGTGTTTAGCTAGATATTGACAATATGAATAAAAAAGACTAGATATTGAGCTTAATAAACTGGGAAGCAGGAGCCTGCTTGGTACCAAGAAGCTACAGCTTCATGCCCCAGGAAATTACAGCATTGCTCCGTCAAAGGGATCGATACTCTTCCCTCCCTCCTCAGGTGTCAGATTGATGGGGGTACAGAGGGATGGGCGGGACCATAGAGGCCTGTCAGTCTAACTAGGGGTTGTAAACTCATCTGAAGCCCAGGAGAACTTGGAAAGTTGCTTGGCCATTTTGAGATTGCACCTGGCTCATCTCAAGATGGAGCTTCCATAATGCCAGGGGAACAGAGAAACTCCCTCTACTGCTAGTGACCTGCACTCACATGGTGCACACGCCTATTCTCTCCATGGTCATGTGGCCCTGGCAGCCACATGGTCCATGGCCATGTAACTGCCCATGTAGGCTCTGGGAGGGAGGCTGATGTGGACTGCAGCTGGAAACACAAGCTAAGCTGGCTGGATACTGGGCAGGTCTGTACTTGAGTATGGAGCATAAACTCTGGGCAGTGGCCTTCATTCTATCCCTACTGAGAACAAGACGGGCCTTTCCCCATGGTGAGTCAGATGGAGATGGGACATTGGGAGGTCAGGAGTAGAACCCCTTTAATTTTATATCCTTTATAAACTAGGCCACAGAGTCACATCTCCCATGTAGTTCTCGGGAAATTCTTTCCCTTTACATACTGCAAGGACCCCACTTCCACTGACAACAGAATAATCAACTGCAGAGAATTTGGGGCTTAATATAAAAGGCCAAAAGGATACATTATAAATGATTAAATGGCAGAAACTCATGAAACAAATTGTCAATAGCAATATTTTTCCTCACTTCTGATTTTTTTCTATGTGAGACAGTTTCTTCCTGCCCCTCTGCCCTTTGCCCCAGAAGAGTTAGAGTTTATCTGAGTGAGAAGTTAAAAGAACATATTCTCTCTTGGCATTAGGACTAACTTTATTTTCCTCTCTCCTCTGGATGAAGCTGCTACAGGGTGATCTGCACCAGCCTAGCCTTGTCTCCGTCCAGGTTGGTGAGTCTGTCGCATTCTTGAGATCTGGTGTCAGGCATATTTGACTCGAATATTAACTAGTCTTTATCAGTATAAACTGATATTGTTGTCTTTATCAGTATATTGATATTCTATTGTCTTTATCAGTATATTGATATTCCAACATTGTCTTTATCAGTATATTGATATTCTATTCTCCAGTTTGCTTTATGTCTTTGTCTGATTTTCTGATTCTTTGAGAACATGAAAAAGAAAAAACGATGCTCTCTATTGAACTGATTAACAGAGTTGACATCAGCGTACCAGGAAGAACAGTTGGTGAATGGAGTAAACTGAGCCAAGTAGGGAGTCCAGGGTAAAAAGGCAACTAAGCAGCTGATTCATTACTTCAGTGTTCAATGATACGTAAAATTGGATATGGTAGGAGATTTAAGAATAAAATGGAAAAAAACTTACTTGAAAAGAGAAGCTGAAAATAAATTCCAATATAGAAAAGTGTGGAATTTGAGATAAATATATATAACTCTGTGCACTTGAAGAATAACAGTTCATTATAGAATGAAATTTCAACTTTTTAAAGTTTTTACATTTTTTATTCCACACACTTGTCTTCATTTACTTTTAAGAAAATATGTTTTTGTTTGGCATTTACTAGTTTGAATCATACAGGAAAAAATTACCTTGTCCACTTACATCATAATGTTTTTTAAAAAAGTTCATCATATTTGCATTCCCCTCTTCAGCTTACTTCTTAATACTGATTCTAATCAAAACCAAAGTGTGGGGCAGGAGGCCGAGGTGGGGTGAAAACGGAGACAACCATACCTGAACAACAAGAAACACACACACACACACACACACACACACACAATGAACTTTACCAAAGGAAAAAATTTATAGTCCATATCTATTATTTTTAAAATATTTAGATGGGACTCATATTTAAGTTACCACAAGTTTTCCTGAGTTCTCTAGAACTCCTAGAAAGAGATAGAATGGGAAAAACATTAGCAGACACAATCAAATAAAATAAAAGTCTCTCTCTTAATCATTTTGTTTTGGCAAATGTCCTGCAAAAATTTGTGGCCTTGCATTCCTCTTCTCTTGAAATGTGTTGCAGTAGCCAATCACATTGCTGTAAGGGGTCTAGGGTGGCCGTTTCAAATAAGATGTGGAGTTTTTACGCCAAGTGAGAATAATGTTGTCCCTTACATTTGTTCACATTGGTCATTATTTATGAAATAAACTTAGTAACGAGGAGGTGATTTCCCTAAATTGATTCACTCTCATGTTATCTTTTGCAATGATTGCTTAAGTAAATCAGTAAGCTTTATTTTGTTAACAGATTAACTGAGACATTGAAAAAGACATAGAATAATGACATCATCAAAGTACCCACTATAGCACCATTTGATAATGCTTAATTATAGCTTAGAATATGCCATATATTTTTCCGAGCAATATAACTGATTTTCATGTCTAGCTCAATTTTTTCCAACATTGTGTATAAATTAGGTGTCTTTATGCAGAATTAGAAATTATTCTCCACAAGTAGAACAGTAATAATTTTTGTTGAAGAAGACATTATCACCAAATCTAAATGGAAACATGGATTCATTATGGGAACTCACTAGTGTATAATTCTTCCTTTTTCACCTAGTCACATTGCTTTCTAATCGATTTAGAAGAGATAGAGATTTTCATTTCCTTGAGAAACATTTTGTAGCTTCTCAATTTGTAACATTTACAGAATTACACTGGTTAGCTAATGAGATGAGTGAATAAGTGAACTCTGTGAACATTAGGAAGGACTGGAATGAAATGGGAGACACTGAGTTACACGTCAACAAACTGAAACAAGAAAGCCTGGGAAAGGCTTGTAGTCTGTGACTGGAGACAACAGTAGCACCTTCTGGGCATAGACTATTTTCCTGAGTCACATTGCAGTGTTGCCAAGAGAAAAGCAGTCTTGGCTGCAACATAAAAATTTCAGAGACCAAAGGCATTTTCTTTAATGAGCACGCATGTTAATATTATGCTTTGCACTAGATTACATATCCTGGTCAAAATAGAAATCATGTCCTAATGTATTTTTGTTTATTTTTTGTAAGACCATAAATATTAAAATGTAAGTGTTCTTAACTCCAAAGTTCCATAGACAAGAGAAAATAAAATGAATAAAACTTGAATAAAATTAGGAAGTTGTGAATAAAACTGACACTTTAAAATTCTAATTAGAGGTTTAGGCTCTGAAGCCAGACTACCAGAGATTAATTCACAACTCTGAACTATTGGGCTGGAAAATCTTAATCAATTCACTTCATCTCTCTGTTTCTCCAATTCCTCATTTGGAAAATAAGTATAAGAGTATGCATTTAAAGGTAGGAAATAGGGACGGTTAAATGAGTTATTAATATTGTGTTTCTTTACAGCTTTATCGTCACAACTTGAGAGTTATTTGATATTTGAATAAAAGAACTTTTTTCAGATCTATTCCATTACTGAACTCTCTGTAATGCCTTTCTGTAATCTCACAAAACCTGATTCATTTCAGTCAGTGGTTTTAATTACCAAGCATTTACTATTTTCCTTATTTTTTACTTCTTAAAACTGTCAACACTATTATAGTTGTCCCCATTCCCCCATTTTGCCTGCCTCTACTCTTCTACCACCTCTGGCCGTCACCACACTGGTGTCTGTGTCTGTGGCTTCTGCATGTATGTCCTTTGGCGAATCCCTCCACCTTCTCTCATCCAGTCACTCCCTCTCTCCTCCCCTCTGAGGTCTGTCAGTCTGTTCCATGTAACCATGCCTCTGTTTTTATTTTGCTCAATAGTTTATTTTGATCAGTACGTTCCACATAGCAGAAAGGTCATACGATATTTTTCTTTCTCTGACTGGCTTATTTCACTTAACATAATGCTCTCAAGATCTATTTTCTTTTTAGAGACAGAAATATCCTCAATGATATGTCACAATAATATGTGTTCTTTTTAACACAGTAATATGTGTTCCCATAATTCAAGATTATTCACAAGAAATCAAAAAAATTTAGTGAAGTCCCCTCTAAAAATATTGGAACAACCTTTTAAATTGATAAACTAGTCTTATAAATTTGCAGAAACATCAGTTTTATGTATAGGGCATTTATCAGGGGTTAATTAACATTGCAATTCATATATCAACCTAATAGTGAGGCTGACAATAGAGAACTTACACAGAACACAAATAAATACATTGTTTCAATACTAAGTTGATAGAACACTAATGAAAACTGAAATGCTATTAAAATCAGTTCAAAGTGATGACTACTTTTTGATCATTCTGTTTTTCTGATATTAGATTTTTAGTTAATATTTCTATTTCAATTTAAATATAAAAGTTTTTTTTCTTATATTGGCACAATTCTAAGGCAATGATTAAAAAACATGTTAACTGAAATGAGTGTTATTAGTAGTACCTGGGTCAATTATGGACACTAAGAAAGAAAGAAATTATAAAGAAAGCACTGGAATATTTATATATATATGTACTATTTATATATATTATATATATATTATATATATATATGTCTCATTCCTTTCCTTACAGGAAGTTAGCTCATTCATTCAGTCAAAACAGTCATCAATGCAGATCAGCCAAGTTTAATGCACAGATTCTGCAACTCTTAAAGAGTATTAGTATAACAGATAAATAAAATAAAAAATCCTTCATTCTTATGATTCAAAAAGCATAGTGTTTATTAATAAATTACATAAAACATGTCTATGCTACATAAGTATTTTGCAATTTTTTATTTTATTTTGCTTCATTATTCATTGACATGTTTGGTGGATACAAAACTGGTTTCCCTCTACTATCTTGGTCTTCACCAAGAAAACAGACACATATATAGCTTACCAAAAATGTTAATTTTTTGATGAAGGGTATTTATACAAGCACTAGAAAATCATTTATCCTTACATTCATCCTATTGAAACACATTAGTCCTATCATTTATAAATATACACTCTAAAGTTAAAACATGCATAAGCAAACTTTATGTTAATATTTTTGAAAAACAAACTGACTCATGTTTTGCAAAGAGGTTAGTATGATACACTTTTTTATAATACTAGGAAAAGCAGTCTGAAATATCTGTTATAAATGAAAAAGTCATCTCTGATTATTCAGAGAACATAGTATATCTCATGGAAAACAATAAATGAATATTATTTTTGCTAGAATTTAAGAAAGAAATTTGAGGAAAATGACTGCTTTTTTCTATTATTCTTTAACTGTGTCTTTAGCAGTCATTTGCGCTATAATTTGGATGGTTTGCATGTGTTATATCTTCCCTCCATCTCCTGCTCCCAGAGTACTATTTCCCTCTGATTGAGGAGTTGCTGTGACAGAAGGTAATGGAGTTCCTGATACTCAGTGGGGAGCCTGTCACTGCTGACTCTGACTGCCACCTTTGTTTTCTTTCCCTACACTCCTCTGATTTTCCCAGGCACAGGTAGAAACAATTATAAAAGCCATGAACTGTTTTAAAATACTATGCTACCAAATGGTTATGTTTAAGAGCCTTTCAATCTTCTAGGTTTCTTGTTTTATCCTTAGAAGTGGTAAATTATGTGTTTTTTTCTCTTCAAAATGCAGTTTGAGGATGAGAGATACTGTTTTCTGTCTTGGGGGGGCAACCTTAAACTGTGTAGAATTTGTAAACTGGAGAATTCTTATGTTGGCCCTCATCACATCAATCAAAATCCTTTTGCATCTTGTACCTTCCTCCTGAAGTCTCCCTTTGTTGGTCTTGCTGGGATGGACTGTTGGGAAGTTCAATGTTAGAAACCCCTATACTAAACTTTTTTGAGATGATCTGGTAAACATAACCAGCGTTCACCTGACGTGAGTTCTCATTCTTTTTACCTAGCAAGGAAGACTATACTTCCAGTCCACTTGAATATGAGGGTGGTTTAGAAAACTAAGGAGTAGTTTTCACTGTTGGGGACCACTCGTGTGGTTTTGGAGATTGCAGCCCCGAGAGATCAGGCTCTGAAAGGGGCTAGTAAGTCTCCCTGGAAAACCAGGTGACGCAGGTGGCAGGTATGACCTGACTCTAACACCGAGGGTTCCTGTGGGAATCAGGCCTGAAATGTACATTGTTTCCTTTGAAGCCTGCTCTGCCTAGCAATAGCCCTGTTGATATTAACCAGATGTTTAATTTCAAGGCATAAGGAGTAAACTCCTCATCTCAAGAAACACGTCTCAAAGACCATCTGGTGTCAGCATGACTAACAGACCTTGATCTATGAGAAATCTCTGTGTTCCTTCAACTGTCATCTATAGATAATTCCCTGTTTTTGTATTACTATAGCCTTTTGACATTGACTGATGAACTATGCATGTATCCTGTACGCCCCTACACATACCATTCCCAATAAAAGCCATTTGGGAGACGGGCTCAGGGCATTCCCCACTAGAGGGAATCACCACCCCCTTTCCTGCCCGAAACGACAAGATTGTGTCTGGGATGACTGGTTTCTCATCCACAGTGGTGGGGAGAGCTCTGCAGGATGGAGTTCTCCCACATTTCACCAATGAAATATGAGGAAATAGGACTCCCATCACTTCTGCGAGGGGAAAACATCATGGTGACTCCCCCATTCTCTCTCCTCCTGCCACGGCAATCAGGACATCAGATGTCCCCATGAGGCAGCTCCAGTTTGATACTCCCATTAGCCCTCCCCACACACACCTCTTTACTTATTCAGGTAGGACATAGAGTATTAGCAAGTGTCTTTTGTTTGGTAGGCCACAGAAATTTCAGCATAATTCAGTGTAATACAAAGTAACTATTTTCGTTTTTTTTTCCAGGAATTAAGTTCACTAGGCAGTCTGAGTGTCATTAACAATTCAGAAATGCTTAGCAGGATATATGAGTGAGGCAGAATGAAAATATCCCACTATCTGCTGCCCTGCCTTTCTCTGCAAAGTGAATTTCTAGGATAACCAAAGAGAAAAGAATAATTTGGTTCAGAGGTAGAGAGAAGTACCTGACTTAGATTAAGAGAGCAGTGAGTTAATTTGGAAAGAGTAGAGGGCTTGGATTCTAATCCTACTGAATATCATGTCTCATTCATCAGTTACGACAAATATACCTGACCCATAGTCTGTTGTAAACCATTGAGCATAATGAATGTAATTTAAATTGCTAAATACCTAAAGGATATTGAACACTGAAATAAAGTTAGACTATTATTGTAAACATTATTAGAATTATGCTAATAGTCCCATAAGAGTGCTAAAATGCATATGTTAATTAGTATAAAATAATAATAGATACACCTTATTTCTTCCCAATGGTAAATGTGTTTTTTTTCCCTATTAACTTAAGATTTATTTTAACATTAGTTTGAGTACTTTCAGGTTTGGTATTTATTTTACTCTTTCCTCTAGGGTCAGCCAGCACTGTGTGAAAAGAAAATGATGAGTTCTAACTTAGTTGAATACTCCAATAAACTTCCAGTTACAAGGAGAAAAGCAGTGAGCCAAGAGACTACTTGGAGCGCTAATGGCTTGACTTGTTGCTGATCCTAACTCACCCTCCAATTTGTGCAAGTGTGGACGAAAATGAGTTGAGGAGAAAACTGCCCGGATAGCACCTATAAATTCAGGTGACATAAAGTCATCACGTTCTGTATTTCTTGGTGATATAGGCTATACATTATTAATATCTGTCCCTTAGCATATAACATTGTTCACCCACTGTGATAAATAATAAAGTTTTCGTATATAACTTTGCAAATGCAGTACATTTATATTTTTCATGATGTATGGGTTCTTTATTAAAGCTCTTCACTTTTTCCTTACTTTTTAATTTTATATAATTAAAAGGAGTTTTATTAATTTCTATTAAATGTTTTGAGTTTATTTTTATGCAACCTATGTTATACAATCCCTGTGTATTAGTAAACACAATACCAACTAAAGAATAACCTTTAGGTCCTATTTTCTACATATGCAAGATTTGTATTGTATCTCCCCTTGTCTCTAATTCCACATTTCATTGGCTGATTTCCATCCTAAGGCCTTTTTAAGAAAAATATTATTCATCTATGCAGTAAAACAAGCAAAAGAGAAACAGAAAGTAAATTGGATACTATTTCACCCTAGCTTCCTATGAGCAAGAATTTTTAGGTAAATGTTTTACCAAGACACAATAAATTTTTGAAAGTTAAAAACTAGCAAAAAATATGTAATCCCTTTTATTGTTTGATTTTTAAATTAGTAGCAAATAACAACTCTAAGAGTCAATCATGCAGCAAAATATACAGCATGCAATCAGTGATTCAAATTATGATCATTCAGTACCCATTTTTATTCTCTGGGGAATATTAACAAAAATAATGCTGCATTTGTGCATCAAATTCATAACAATCTCACATAAAATGTAACTTATTGCTTTTATTTTGACTGTCTTAGCTAAAAGTGATTGCCTATATCAAAATATCCCTTTTCTTCTAGAAAAACCTCTATTTGTATTTGAGACACAAGTACCTGCTGCTCTGAAATTAAGAGTTGTCCTGGGTTCTAACTGAAAGAAGTATCTGATTCATCTGTCATGACTCCCTTCTTATGCTTCTTTGAATTTGTCTCTTTCTTTCTGGTTCTATTTTCTTTCTAGATTTTCTTAAAATTTTCTGGTCAGTTAATTATCATCAGCAGCATTACCCTTACCACCACCGACTACAGATATACTAATAAGCATGTAGCAGGTATCATGCTCTACTTTATTTTCTGCCTCCATAATCAATTTGAAGTCTTGAAACAACTCAATAATAAAAGTGTTTAAAATTCCATTTATAACTTGGGGAATTTGGGTTAAAGAAGTTAAGGGTCATGTCTAAAATGACATGGTTATTAAAATAGTAGAGCTGGTTTCAAGTTAAGGTCTGTTGAATCATGCTGTTTACCTCTATATTGCTTATGAATTTGTAATATATGTACATTATTTTTTAAATCTATTCTAAATTTTGTTCTTGACTTTTGGCTGAGAGTCAAGTTGCATGCTCACCTCATCATCTGAATTACTTCTCTTTTTTAAAAGATTTTATTTATTTTTAAACAGAGGGGAAGGGAGGGAGAAAGAGAGGGAGAGAAACATCAGTGTGTGGTTGCCTCTTGCAAGCCCCCTTAGGGACCTAGCCTGCAACCCAGGCATGTGCCCTGACTGGGAATCCAACTGGTGACACCTTGGTTTGCAGTCCGGAGCTAAATCTACTGAGCCACACCAGCCAGAGCTATTTATTTATTCTTAATAGCAGCTTTAAGATATAAATAAAAGAGCCCTGGCTGGCGTAGCTCAGTGGATTGAGTGCGGGCTGCGAACCAAAGCATCGCAGGTTCGATTCCCAGTCAGGGCACATGCCTGGGTTGCAGGCCAGGTCCCCAGTGGGGACCACATGAGAAGCAACCACACATTGATGTTTCTCTCTCTCTCCTTCTCCCGCTCTTCCCCTCTCTAAAAATAAATAAATAAAATATTTAAAAAAAGATATAAATAAAAGAGATAATCCAGTTAAGTTTTTTTAAATACATATGATGCAAGTCCTTTTTAATCGTCAACATGATGCCTAAAGTTATCTCACAATCACATTCTAAAACTTTTTTTTGAGAAATTAACTGAAATGATCAATGTTTAAAATACTCTTTGTTTTTATATGATTTTATGTCACTATGCAAAAGCCAGTTTAATAATAATTGCAATTTAAATGTTAGAAAATCTGATTCAATTTAATAATTGCATTTCATATGTTTGAACACATGAATGTCTGGAGGAAAAATTCTTAAAACAAACATAAGATGCAATATTCCTTCAGTACAAGTCTGATTACCTTGGCAATTCTCTTATGATTTGGTTTGATTTATTTCCATCCCTTATTTTCATTCAATTGCTAAGGTTTTTGGACAAGGTTTATAGCTTTCAGCAAAATAAAATCAGTGAAAAAGTCTTCGTGGGACCTTAATCTCATGAAAGAAATAAGTGATTGTCAGTCAAGAAGTTTTAACCTTTACCATGTCTTGACCTTTACATTTTCAAGGTGAGCCTATTATTTGGTATGAGCTAACACAAAACTCCACAGGATGCTCTATGATCAATACAATCAACAGACCTTAGCATTGTATGTTTAAAGGTATTAAGAAGATAAACAAACACATCAGAATTTTACCAGTTGGAACAATCCTGTGTTGGATACTTGCCTCATTTGAGGATTTACAATTGATTGCTTTTCTATCCCAAACTCCACAATGTTATAATTCTCAATGACTCTACAAAGGATAGGAGACCTTCTACTTAACTGTTTTGAAGTTAAAGTTGAAAACTGCCTGTGTATTTATCAATAATATGAACTAAAACATCTAGGGAAAATTATTTTTAAAATTACACTTTATAATAATATTTTCTCTTTCTTTATCTATTAAGAATATTTTGAGTACCTACACTATGTATGTGACATATTTTCTTGGGACATAGTGATGAATAAAATTTAAATTGTTTTCCATTTTAGAGCTTATATTTCAGTGCAGAGATTTATTTTGAATACTTAAGAGGGAAATCAAATATGCAATTAAAATTGTGAAACTAATCTGAAAATAGAATGATGTGATAAGAGCTTAAGACACGATTCCCTGACCTATCCTAGATGGATATGAGAAAATGTATCTAAGGCTCATTTGAACTGTCTTAAAACATAAAAAGAACATAATAAGCATAAGAGTGTATGATTTAGGCAATCATGAATTTACAATAGGCATGGAAATTTCTTACTTAACCATAGTGTTATTATCACATATGAGAAAAATAAGATTAATTAATATTAACCAACATTCTGCCCATATTTATATTTTCCAAGTTGCTCACTAATATATGACATACCTCTGTTTCTTTGAGTCAGAATCCAATCAAAAATCACATAATGCATTTGATTTCCATACTTTGTTATGCTTGTATTTTTCTAGCTTTATTAAAGTATAACTGATAAATAAAATTGTTAATATTTAAAGTAGATAATGTGATGATTTGATGGTGCACATACATCATGAAATGATTATCATAGTTATGTTATTTAACCCATCTGTTACCTCACACACTTATCATTGCTGTTTGTGTGTGTGGTGAAAGGCTTAAGACCTACTCTCTTAGCAAATTTTAAGTATACAGTATAATATTATTAACTATAGTCACCATGTTGTACACTAGAGCCCCAAAACTTTTTCTTATAATTGAGGCCTATACCTTTTAATATCTCCCCACACCTTTGCCTCTAGCAACCACCAATCTATTCTATTTCTGTGAGTTCAGTTTTTATTGATTACACATATGAGTGAGATCATACAATTTTTATCTTCTCTGCCTTGTTTTGCTTAACCTAATTTCTTTCATGTTTGATCATTTTGAAGGAAATGACAGGACTTTCTTCTTTCTCATGGCTGAATAATATCCCATTATATACATGTATATATACTACATCTTTTTCCATTCATCCATTGAGGAATTCTTTGCTTGTTTCCATTCCTTGGCTCTTGTAAATAACTACAGTGAACACTGAAGTAATTGAAGTGCAGATATCACTTCCATATCCTGTTTTAATTTCTTTTGGGTGTATACCCAGTGGTGGGATTGCTGGATCATATGTTATTTCTGTATTTAATTTTTTGAGGAATCTCTACACTGATTTCCATAATGGCTGTATTAATTTATATTCTCACCTACAGTATTCAGGGGGTTGTTTTCCTCCACATTCTCACCAATATTTAATTCTTGTCTTTTTGATAGTAGACATTCTAACAGGTGGGAGCTGATCTCTAATTGTGGTTTTGATTTGTATGTCCCTGACGACTAATGATGTTGAGCTTCTTTTCAGGTACCTGTTGACTATCTGTGTGTCTTGGTTAGGAAAATGTCTGTTCAGATCTTCTGCTCATTTTTAAATCAGATTTTTTTTATCATTGATGTATGTGTTTCTTACATACTTCAGACATTAACCTGTTATCAGACAAATAGTTTGCAAATATTTTCTTTCACTTGGCAGGTTGCCTTTTTATTTTAATGATCATATTCTTTGCTATGAAGAAGCTGTGTAGTTTGATATAATCTCATTGGCTTAGTTTTGTTTTTGTTGTCTTACTTTTGATGTCATATGAACTCATATTTCCTCTATATGCTATTTAGTTGGATTTTGTTTTATTTGCTTTTCCTTCTATCTGACAATATCTATCTGCCTTTTTCTTGGGATGCTTTCACCATTTGGTGTTTAATATAATTATTGATTTAGTTGAGATTATTCTATCATCATGACATTTGTTTCCTATTTGACTCATCTATGCTTCTTTTTGTCCTGTCCTCACTTAAAAAAAGGTATTGTTTATTCTAGAAATTCAGTTTATCTTATTAAAGTATTAGGTAAAATTATTTGGTTTGTGGGCATGCATGTGTATCATTGTTCTTAATTTTATGTCTTCACCTTACCACATCTCCATTAAAATAATATTTAACCATCTCATGTGTAAGATAGAAATACAAATAATTTCCATTTTTGTTATATTTTTGATATTTTGTCAAGCATCTTACCTTTACATATTTTAAACCCAATACATTGTTATTATTTATTTTAAACAATTATCTTTGAGAATATTAAAAATCAAGAACATATTTTGATGTATGTCAAAATATGTAGCAATTCAGACACTCCATTATTTATTGAAATTTTAGGAAGTTAATCCATTTTGAACTTTTATGAATTTTAATTTTTATCTTTAATTAGGAGTACTTGTGTTACCATTTCTTATTGAGAATGTCTTCTAGCAAAGACTTTCTCATCTTCTACTTTTATTTTTTTACAGATTTTATTTATTTATTTTTAGAGAGAGGGGAAGAGGGAGAAAAACATCAATGTGTGGTTGCCTCTCGAGTGACCCATACTGGGGACTTGGCCCACAACCTAGGCATATGCGCTCACTGGGAATAGAACCCATGGCCCTTTGGTTCTCAGGCTGGCATTCAATTCACTGAGCCACAGGAGCCATGGCTCATCTTTTACTTTTCTTAAATATCGTTATTGCACTTCAGCTTTTGAAAAATTTTTATGATAGTTATAAATATCTGGGTTACTTTTTCCATCTGCCTTTTCATGATGTCAACTCTCCTGCATTGTGTTTTTCACATCTGTAGTATTTTTGGATCAGATGGTAGGCATTGTGTATTATATTTTAGCATGTTCAGATATTGTCTTATAACTTTAAGGAATTTGATGTTTGTATTTGGCACAGCTATAAGTTACATTCTGATCAATTTGATCACTTGACATTTGTTCTATGTTTTCTTTGGTAGGTCTAGGGTACATCAATAGTAATATATACTCATGACTAAAATGTGTCCTGTTTGGTCTCCAAGGATCACTCAATGGTTTATCAAGGTTTCTCAAACTGGATGGGAATTAAACATCATTAATCCCTGTATATATTCCAAGAATTGTTTAATCTATAGCTCCTGGGACTTGGTCTTTACTCACCCATATAATTTCATCTACCCATAATATATTAGGTCACAAAGACTTACGAGTGCTGTCTGCAAATTTCCGAAGTTTTATTTTGTTGTTGGTGGTGGTGGTTTGTGTGTTTCTATGTACCTACCTCCTCTCCACCAACTTCTCCACCTTACCCTCTGGCTTCTTAAGCCAGAGGCCTCCATTTTTCCCTTGACTTCCTTTCCCATTTTCATAATCCAAAAATTTTCCCCAGGGCAAAAGTCAGAATAATTACTAGAGTATCTGATTTGTTTTACTTCTCTGAGACCAGAGTGCCTCACAGTTTATTGTTCCAATGTCTGAAAACAGTTGTTTTACATATATGGTCCGGTGTTCTAAGCATTTAAGGCAGATGGATAAATTCTATGGCACTAACCCTTTCATTGCCAGAAGCTTTACTATTTTTTAAGTTGCTTTAATGGTAGTGTTCCTTCAGTAAAAATTGTTATATCCTAATGGAAAGCTGAAGTCTAAATGTTTTTCTTCTCTAATTAGTATTATTTAAGCCTCCCGTCTTTAACAATGTCTCTATAAATATGACTATAAATAAAAACACTTCAAAATTGTATTATGTTCAAAACCACCAAAGCTGTTAGTTTCAACTGATGAATATACCAATTGCATAAATAAATTAATAGGTACCAATATACTCATTAATTATTTATAGTTATATAATTCTAAGTATTGCTTTCTTTCTAGAAATAGAAATTGAAACATGTGACATAACCCTCATTTATCTACTAATCTTCTCTATATCTACAGATTGAGAAAACTGGACTAGATAGCCTACAAGTAATTTAGAGCACCAATATTTTTAAATGTGATATTAAAAATATGATATTACTATATAAATACATGATGTTATGTAATACTGTATAATATATAATAAATTGTACATAACTATATATTATATATGATAAAGTTGATATCAAGTATGATACTTAATATGGTTTCCCTTCCCTCACCTCTAACAACTGTAGTTTGTATATTCTATATATGTGAATAACTTAGAAAAAATAATTCTCTTAATTGAAAGATGAAATTTCAATGCAAGTCTTCAGCTTTACTTTGAACAAGTTTGCATCATATGAACTCATCCAAACTAGAAATTTCATATTGTCTCTCATGAGAAACATTAGAGCAATGAAGTATAAAGTAAACAGATTGAGAAGATAAACTCAACAAAAGAAAAAGGAAGAAAATATTGTGCAGGTTCTTTTTGTAAACTAACTTCTCATGCACAGTGTTTGTCTCTGTGACTCAAATTGTACTTCCTTATATTCACACTATATGTAAATCTGTCATAAAGATTTATGCAAAGTGATGTTACTTAACATCCAGGCTGATAAATACATCTATATTAAAAGACTTTCCTGAATACATTTTTATCATGAAGTGAATTTTAATGGTTACTGTCAAAGCAAAATGCTAAGTGAAAGTATGTCTGCTCATAATCCTATAAATAATAATTTTCTAAGGCTTAATTTCAATGTATACCAACATACTAAAATGGCAAAATAATAAGGTTTATAAAGAATATCTTTAACCATCCAATTTTTCAGGTTTCTGAGTCCTCCCTCTTCAAACAATTGTCTTCCAATAATATCCAACTGTGTAGCCAAGAACTCTACAATTATATACACTTAACATCTCCAGTGTGGTACAGCTGTGCTCTCTGCTAGAAGCATATCAATGAGAAAACAATATTCATGAACAATAACATAACCAGAAACAGACTCATATATATATATAGGGAACAGACTGATGGTTTCCAGAAAATAGGAGGTTTGAGGGACTGGATGAAAAAAGTGAAGGGATTGAGAAGTACAGATGGTAATTTAAAAGTTGTCATGGGGATGTAAATCACAGCACAGAAAATTTAGTCAATAATAGTGTAATAACAATGTGTGGTGGCAGCTGGATCCCAGAAATATCAGGGGAACTCTTTGTAAAGTATATGGTTGTCTCACCACTGTGCGGTACACCTGAAACTTATACAAAATAATATTAAATGTACACTGTGAGTGAAAAAAATAAAAATGAATTAAAATAAGATAAAAATAAGGCATATCGATGAATAATGTTGAGGTGTTGCCTGTCTGATAAAGTATATAGTTGTGGTATGTTTTATTTGGCTCTATAGTATCGCTAATAATGCCTACTTTTCCAAATTTGTAATATGTGCTTCATAGTATTTCCTTATTCCCATTTAATTAAAATGCCTATTCTTCCAGCCAGCAATTGGAAGAACATTGATTTTATTTAGTTACCCTAACGCCAAGGTGTAAAAGGCTCATTGCCTGGATTTATAGTATTAATACTTTAAAGAATAATTTTTAACACTAAAGCATGAATCACTAAAAAAAAATATCATTCACAATGCAAAGTGAATACAGGACTGTGACCAGATATTACTGCACCCAGATAATTTCAAACATGAACTTTTTTGAGACAGGTAATATATCAATTTATCCCTAAAACAGACATTTGTTCAACTTGATACCTAACATATTTAAAAATAACTCTAAGGCCAATTTTAAGTAATGGTCTAAGCTAATCTGGCTGTTCAAAATTTGGTACCTACACTGTTACATATTTGTAGCCTTGGTGATTAGAGCCAATTGGGATTATAAATATTCTTTACCACAATCTCCCAATATGAGGCTACAATAAAAATAAGGGTTAAAGTTATATGCAATATACAAACATTTAATGAACTTTACTTTTTTCCTACCTCTCAGTTTTCCATGTAGACCCAATTAGTCATGTATCAAATGTATCAATTTTGTAAGCAAATGACTTAAAGACAGATTTTTAAAAATTATTTTTCACCATACATTACCCTCATAAAGAATGGTCTTTGACACATATTATCATTTTGTAATTATATATTTTAAAGATTTTATTTATGTATTTTTAGAGAGAGGAGAAGGGAGGGAGAAAGAGAGAGAGAGAAACATCAATGTGTGGTTACATCTCGCGTGCCCCATACAGGGGACCTGGCCTGCAACCCAGACATGTGCCCTGACTGGGAATTGAACCCACTGCCCTTTGGATCACAGCACATGCTCAATACACTGAGCTACACCAGCCACCTCGTCACGACATTTTTTAATTACAATTTAAACTAACTTTTATGTCTGTGAGTATAATGCACATTTCCTGACCTTTCATGTCACAGCTTTTCAATTCTTAAGTGTTTTTCATGCTCATTTTACTAGTACAGCAATTTTCGCCTTGTGCACCGCAGCAGGCATGGTAGTGTGCCACAACAGTTTTGAAAACATGCAGTAACTATACCTGACTAGACATGGACAGTGACTTCTTTTCCCTTAGATTGTTGAATAAAGAAATGACAACAACCAACACAACAATAGCCATTTGGTGTGAATGAATCAAAATCATACCTATGTTTGGTCAAATCAGCAAAACATATTTTTTGATGTGCCACAGAATTTTGGTAATCACTTCATGTGCCATGAGTTGAAAATGGTTGAAAATCGCTGTACTAGTGTATGTCTTTATTGATTTCAACAAGGTGATGTGAATGATTTCTGAATCTCTACAGACACACATGTATTTTTCTGACTTTTCCAAAGTGAATGACAATATAAGTTTGTATATGTTTGTGGCCCCTCTATAATCCTTTCAAAAATAGTGTAAATAGTGTCCAATTATCTTCTAACACTTAGTATTACTGAATAATTATATAAGAAATTTAATTTTTGATTGTGTAATTAACAAATATTTCAGACATGGCCTGCAACGCAAGCATGTGCCCTTGACTGGAAATTGAACTTGTGACTGTTTGATTTGTAGGCTGGCATTCAATCCACTGAGCCACACCAGCTGGGGATTCCGGTGCATATTTTTAAAACAAGCTATGTGTTGTTCTTGGTCTTGTCCACTAAGACATTTCTTAGAATGATAGCTGAAAAGAATTACTTGTAACCCAACTTATTGTATTTAGTAGGTGTGTATCTCATGTGGTCCTCCTCAGCTAAAGCAGAATATTTTTTTTTCTACCACACATACTATTTTAACTGATAAAATGCAGTACATTTCTATTTTTCATCATGTTAAGGTATCATGGACCTTAAAGTCCATGCACTTCACCTAAACTGTTTGATAAATGTAGTCTGTAAATCACTTCCCCATTCATACGCACCCACTACCATTCTCCCATTTCATATCTCATTTTCTTTGTGATGGATAATGGAAAATATTTACTACATGGGAGAGTGAGTGAGAGATACCTTAGTTTATTAGTTATCTTCTACTGTGTAGAAGTCACCCAAAACAGACACTTAAACAATAACAAATATTTATCTTACATAATTTCTGTGGGTCAGGAATTTGATAGAGGCTTAGTCTGTTGCTTGTTATTAAGATTCTCTCATAAGTTTGTAGCCAAGATGTTAGCTAGGTATGCTGCTCTTTCAAAGCTTAATGGGTCTGAAGGATCCAGCTCCAGGTTGAGTCACCACGTGACTGAGAATTCACACACATAACCTCATGTTGCCTATTGGCTGGAGATCTCAGTTCTTTGACATATGGATCCATCCATTGAGCTGCTGGAGTTTCCAAATTACGTCTTGGTGTCCCCATTAGTGAGTGATCCAAGAGAGGGCAAGATGGAGGTAGCGATGTCTTGTAGGATCTAAACTGAGAAGAAATAGGTAGTAATTTCTACAATATCATATGGTTTACATTGGTGAGCCTTATACTCACTAGGACAGGAAATTGGGCTTGGATGTGAATACTAGTCTAAAGGGATGATTAAGGGCCATCTTAAGGGCTGTTTTCACACCTAGTTTCCTCATAAACAGCCCACACAGTGGAAATTAAACTTTGTGTGTGTGTGCTTAGGGTGACTTTGTATTGCAGAGCCACAGAGCAGAGTGGCTGAAGATTAAATCACTCTGACTGACTTTTTCAAGAATTTAATTTTATCTTTTTTTTTCCCTCTGTGGGAATCCCTTTACATCACTGTTCTTGGATTTTTTGAATTATCGCACCTGATGTCTTAAATTGTGTTTAGTGAATATTTGGACCCAATTCTGATAATGCAAATTTTAAGTGCCAATGTTGTGAATTTCTAGTCTTTGTCTTTATTTGGGCTTAGTTTTGTATAAATTGATATAGTGATTAATAGCCATATACACCTCTTTATTTTCCAAATAAATGTCTACCCTTGGTAACTTGTTCTCTTAACTTATGGTACATGTAAAAACTAATGAATGTCAGGAACTTTAATGTTATTGAGATAACATTAACATATAATACATGATAAAAGTATTAGTAAGCCTATTTACATAGAGAAAATCATCAGTAAATTTATAATATACTTTTTAAAATTATATTACATATTTTATATTAATTACACAAAAGAAGTACAATCATCATATAAGAATGTAAACTCCAGTGAAAAGATCAAATATATATAGCAAAAGAAAGTTTAAAGATAAGATGTGTTGATTTTTCAGAAAGTGGGAAGTCAAAGATAGATTTTTCAAGACTGTAAAATATTTAGATAGAATATTAAGAAAAAGTGTGGAGAAAATATTCTTAAATTTTTTATGTAATTGTTATTTAATACTGTAGTAAGAAAATATATTTAAAAGGTAGGTTGCAAGTCATATTTATTAGTATTTTAAGAAAAGTACAAAGACTATACTTATATCTTAACTTACTGGTTTTGATGATATAATATTTGGTAACAGAATTTTTAGTGTTATACTAATCATTGAATTTTTTTTATTTTCCAGGATTGAAATGCTATTTTTCTTCCCTGGTGTGACATTAAAGCTTTAGAATCTTGTCACTGATGTTATGTTTCATCTGCAGTGAATTTCAATTGAATAATAAGATAGTAGTTACTACAAAAAAGAAGCAAAAAAATGCTTGTCTTGATGATTTATGTATGACTTACATTTATATATAATATTGTTTAAGGCCATATTATTTCCTAGAAGAGTCTGAAAAAAATTTTTAAGGTATTTGACTATAAAATTTACTTCCTATATTTTAGCAACTAAAAAAGCTTTACTCCAATACATCATCTTTAGTAAATGATGTGAGTAGGATTAAGAAGAATCAAAAGGACAATTTGAATAATACAATTAGTAACAAAAAAAGTCCTAAGCACTATATTTAATATTTGATTAGACATTATCCCTATTTATTTGATTTATTTGCTATGATTCAATTATGGGAAATGCCACATTTTGCTTTTAAGTCCAATCAAATTATTCAGAAAATTGAATCTAGTTCTATATCTGTCCAAGCTGATTTATAGTTTTTCTCATCATTTTCTCCTATTCAAATGAACTTATTTTTCTAATTTTTAAACAGAATATAAATATTTGGTAATATAAGACCAGAACATTTGTTTAAAAACAAGTGTATTAAAATGAATTAACCCAATCATGGTGTTCTGGTTGCACTTTTAAATAGACAGGTAGCCTTGATGCTACTTATAGTGTTAGGGAGTGAGTAGGGGCAGTAGAGGGAGGGAGCAGCAGTGGCATGTGAAAGTGCTATAGGTTTGTGATAAACATAGGAGCCTTACACACAGGGGCCTTGAAAGGTCTGGGACATCCAGCTACAGAATGTTTTCTTCATTCCTTATGGCTACTGGCCCCGTAGCCAGCCACCTGTTCTCTGAGGATGTGTGGAGGGGTCATGTCCTGAGTTACCTCACACTCCACCCTGACATTGCTCCTCCACATCACTAACTTTATGTTTGTTCTTCTGGACAGAGAGTCCTTGGGTGGTGAGAGCATTGGCACATTGCATCTATGTGCCATAAATATAATATAAGCCATACCCCAAGAGGAGGAGAAAAAGGCAGAGGCCAAGAATGCCAAGGAAGACATGATGTCTCTTACCCAACTAGACAGCCCCCAAGATTTTGACAGAGAAGCCAGGTCTCTGCCTGCATAGTGTATGGAAGGGTCTCCCTGCCTGATCTAAAGGAGACAAGGGGATGGGATCTGAAACTGGCACAGAGAGGTTGTTAGCTGTTCTCCCAAAGTAGGTGCAGGATGGAATCCCTGAAGCATCATCATCTTGATATGGAATCTTTGTATCTAATTCAATCATCTAGTTCTGACAAGTCTGTTCATCCAAACCATTGAGTCTCATATCAGGAGGTGACAATGAAGATGGGCTTCTAAAGTGATGACTATACTGTGTAAACAAGAAACCAGGAATGAAAACAAAAATACAAATGTTAATGAACACAGCAAAGCATAAACTAGTTTCAGAGTCTGCAAGAGTATCAAGTGAGATTTCCAAATGCAAGGCTTTTGCTAGAATGAAATTAAGCAGTGAAAATCTGATATATCCTGTTTATCTGTAGTTTAAATATCTCTGGTGATATTATCAGATTTTCAGGTAAATTATGTTTGGTTGACACTGCATCAGAAGTTCTTAATAATTCCAAGTCAAAGGATGAAAGAAAAGTGAAACATTAATTTGAAAGTAAACTAGAAAAATGCAAGATCCAGTCTAGCTTATAGGTAAGAAATAAAATTTTACAGACAATTCACTGAATTAGAATCTAATTTCCATAATTGTGTATAACTGATTTTATTGAAACATATTTTTTTCTTCTAAGATCCTCTTGATTTTTATCAAAGAGCCAAATCAAGACCAATTCATTTACTGCACTAAGTCCACTTTTAATTTGACCTGGTTATTTGTATAAACACAACAGGAGTAGCAATTGACCATATAGGTTTTCTTAAATCTACTTTGCTGGAATGTTGCAAGGAGTTTTTAGATTTTTAGATTGAGTTTTAATTAGTCCCTCAGGGTCAGGAAGTCAACCCATACACTTGCCATAAGGCTTTGCCTACAGTACTTTCAGATTTGGATGAGTTTCTCCAGTTCTCAAAGTCCCCAAAATGTCTTGAGATTCTTTCCTTGCCATATTTCAGGGAAGCAACCTTTGCTCCTTACCTGGAAATACTGCCATGAACCATATGACCAAGCACAGTACCAGGCTCTCTTTGCAGTGGGCTTCCATTAGCTTTGAAATCAATCTCAGTTCATTCAGGTTATTCTGACCCATCCAGAGTCCAGGCATGAGTCTTTGATTCTGACATTCCAGACAAAGGCTCAGTTAATAAAACCACAATTGGAAATTGGTTTTATGTTTCTTGTTATGAAGAAATCAGATTCCTATTTAATTTATGTAAACAAACATATTGCCATGGAAACTAGTACTCACTCATTAAGAGCTTCTAAATCCAAGAAGGATAAGATAGGGAAAAAATACATATGCTTCAATGTTGCTTATGAAAATACAATTTATAAATTGCTTTAAAGAAAAAGAAAGTTTTCTTATGTCTGAAAAACAAAAGATTAAATACTACCCACAATTATCTTTAATTTATTATATCCTATAATTAATTTCAGTCCATCCTGATCATGTGCAAGCATTTCTATAAATGCAGTTGTTTTCCAGAAATCCTGAAATTCATTCAGTTCAGCAGTATGATGCAAAAACCCCTTCTCAGAAATATGCAATCCAAAACAACTCAGAGTCTTCTCCATAAACCTCTCTAAAGAAATAATATATTGTCAAAAATGCATCAGAGTAAAACAATGACTATTTATGAATGACACAACTTAAAATTACGTGGTTACAGATTTTGGTATAATGCAATTGACCAAGGAATTTGCATTCCTGTAACATTTTAAGATAACTACAATTACAAATGAATGTATATTGGAACTTCGCAGAATCTTGGAGGTTTTTATATAATCTCTAGAACATACACAAATAGAACATACTTATTATTCCTTTATTTGACAAAGCTTCCCATGTACATTAAGTACATTAAATAATCTAATTATTTCAAAAAATGTCTCTTTTATAAAAAAAGGGAGAACAAATCCTTGATGGGCCCATTGGAATACGCCAAAGTCATTTCTCAGTTAAAATCTCTCTTAAAATTTGAACTTTGGGAAGGGTGTCAAACAAACTTAACTGTAAAAGTTTAACAAACTTTTTGTAAAGCTTCACATTTTTATGGTATATGGTAATAACTTGAAAAAACTAATTAAATGTAAAACCAGTTTTTACATCAAATAATATGTCCAGACCACAGGATCCTGCTTAACTTATGTGTATTTATGGTTTTTAGGCCAATAAAATATTACATCTTAGTTAATACCATCCAGAGGCAGAAAACATACCACATGTAATACACAGATGAACACATATCATATAAAGACCATATACATGAAGACTGAGCACATAAAGACTATACTTATAACTTGAATTACTAATTTGAGTAAAGAAACCACAAGATTTTCTCATTTTCTTATCTTATTCCTTCTTCCCTCTACATAACCTTTCTGCAACTTTTTTAGTCCTTTTTAGTTTATCCTTAAAATTTTCAATTTTTATTGACAATTAAAAGTAAGTAATTAGCATTCTTTTAGAGCAACAAAATTATGAATGCATTTCATAATTTTAAGAAACTGTTTCACTCTGTTGGCAAATATCCACACTTCTTTTTATTCTTGGTGATTATTGTATTTCTTTAGTGTTCTCAAAAGTGAGCTATTTCATTATCTAGTGTCCTTGACAAATTTTAAAGAGTCTGAAGAAGAGGTGGGGGAGAAAAAAGCCTGAGCTTTCTCCTTCAGAAGGAGAATTCAGTGTTTAAAAAACTCATTTTTTCCTTTTCTTCCTGAGTTTTACTGTCTGAGAAGGGAGTGAGATTTTTTCCCTCTTTAAGCCATTAATTTGTCATTTCTGAGTAGAATCCTTATACTGTAACAAAATGAAAGCTTGCATATTTGGGATCTTATCCCAATAACTAAACCTTTAACAAAACAATTTGAGATTGAGACCAAGCCCTTGCTTTCAAAACAGAAACAATAAATAACAGTATCTAAAGCAAAGACAAAGCTTACACAGATGAGTACTCTCAAACTCAATCCTCTAAAAGCAGGGACTGGGAGTAGCCTTAAAATTTATCTCCTCATTTTTCTTCTAACTTAAGTGTACCCTCTAACTGCCTTAGTTCCACTTTGGCTACTTCTTCCTTTTTCCTGTGCAGGTGTTCTGCCGCCTTTAAAAGTTCTACAAGGCCCATGGGAGCATTGGGGGTTGTCCCCACAATAAGCTTGCCACCTCATACCATACTGAACTGGTGCACCACCCCAAGGATTCCCCCCACCATTCCTGGGATCCCCTGCTATCTTCTGGAACCCCCCGGGGCTCCCCCTTCCAGCATGTTGTCACCCACATTTGATTTGACAGGCCCGTTTTGGAGAATATCCTGCCAGCTACACCAACTGTAACCTGGAGCTGCAAAACAGGGAGCTGCTTAAGTATTCATGATATTCCCAAAAAAAAACCCACCTGGAGGACCAGCAGATGTGAACATGTTGTAGACATGTTTTTATTACTCACATTACAGGGGAGTGCGCTGATGGTGCTATATCAGGTGAGAGAGACCACACCCTGCTGCCAGCCTTGGTGCTTCTTGTAAGATTAGGGAGGGACTAGGGACGAGCAGAAGTAGTGTCTGAAGGTGCTGTAGGTTTGTAATAAACACAAGAGACTTAGACACAGGAACTTTGAGAGGACTGGGACATCCAAACACAGACTGTTTTCTTCATTCCTTAGGCTGCTGGCCAGGTAGCCATCTGTTCTCTGAGGTTGTAGAGGAGCCACATCCTGAGTCATCCCACAGGAGCGCGCCACATTTGAGAAAGGCACCCCCTCTTCTGTGTGCCCACTGGGTGCACAGAAGCTGCAAATGTGGAAGGAAACCTGTGGTTCACCCCAGGTTTCACGCACTAGGAACAAAACCCACAGAATCAGCACCCAGCATGCATACACCCCCATACTCTGTGCTCCTGTCCACAAGCAGTATCCAGCCCTCTGGGGCTGAAAACACTTGGGCGGACTGCAGCAGTGGCACTGAGAACAAAGTGTGGCCACTTTGCTTCTCTCGACAGCAGCAGTGGAAAAAGATCTTGGGATGGGCTGAAGAAAATCTGCCCTCTTATCCTAGTGCATGCTGGCCCATCGGTGGTGGCTGCAGCTGGGGCAGAAGTTATTCAGCTAACACTCAGAAAGTAGGTCCTGGATCTGAGACTGAAGCAGCAGTAACAGAGGCAACAGAGGACAGAGAAAAAGAAGCAAAAAGCCTACACAGGCACCAGTAGAAGGGAAAGAGAGAAAAATTAAAAACAGAACTTCCAGCCCAAGAAAGCAGCATTCCAGTTCTCATCATGATTCACATCCAGATCTTCTCCCTCCTCCGGCTGGTTCAGCTAATTTTGCAGGCAGAAATCAGGTTCTCCCATGGAATTGCAAGGGAAACATTCCAAGGATCCACACATGAGGGATTGTGATGTGGCATGATTGATTTAGTAGAAATAGAAACTGCTCCCTGGGTTTTCAGTATACTATCTTCCCCCATCCGGCCATGTAAAAAGTCCAGTCATGTCCTCAACAAGACCAAAACAAAGGCCAGTGTTTCTGCTTCATATAAAGGTTAGTCCTTCAGAGCCCACACAGTCTGCAACAGCCCTGGTAGCTGCTAGACCCACATGGTCATGTGCTCCCAGGCGAGAGAGAATGCATAACCCAATGGGTCAAATGCAGTTCACTGAGCAAGAGGGCTTCTTTTTTCCCCTGGGATTATGTTAGTTTGTGTTTGGGATAGACCAGGTGATTTTTCAAAATAACCTATCACTTCCCAAGTTTTTTTGTGGACTTTGGATAGGTCCACCCCTATTAGACTGACAGGCCTCTATGATCAAACACCTCCACCTGTCCGTCTTAACAATCGATAGTGGAGAGAAGGTAGTCCTTGGGGGAGGCTTCCCATGCTTCTAGGATTAAATGCCCTTGACTGTCATCCTATGGAGTGTGTGTATGAGCCTGTGAATGCTATAGCTTTCTGGCTAAGCAAGAGACTTATGCTCCCCAGTTTATTAAACTCAGTGTCTAGTTCCTTTTGCTTCCTTTATTAATAATGAGCTAACTATCTACAGTAACAACTGTATATGGAATATAACACTAATTCTCATATGCTTTAATTCTTTCAGGGCACCTCAGGGACCAGCACTGAGTGAGGGGTCACTTGGTGGGCAGAGTTCTGAAGTCTAAACTAGCTTCACTAGGACTGGCTCCTTCAACAGCTCAGTAGATGTTGAGTTCCTTACCATATATTTCTTCAAAACTATTTTAAGGCTAAAATAAATTAGATATTAGAAAACTATTAGAATTTTTCTGAAGTTAAATTAAAATTATAGGAATATAAATTTATTCACATGAAATTAAATAAATATTAAAAAGAATGTCAATGATTAAATACATAAGCTGTATAAAATACATTGAAAAGGTAAATGTACTGATAATTGGAAAGTTAAATATTTCTTCAAAATAAATTACTTCATTAAAATATGTCATCCTTCTTTTCCAGGGGTTTTTATTTGGGACTTTTTTAAAAAATTATTCTTTATTATTGTTCAATTACAATTATCAAATAACCAGCACCCGCATTACTCTCCCTTGCCTAACCACCCCCCACCTCCCACATTCAATCCCCCACCCAGTTGTCTTTATTCATGGGTCCTTTATATATGTTTCTTGACCCTTCCCCTACTTCCCCTGTTATCCCCCTCCTGCTTCCCTCTGGTCACTGTCAGTTTGTTCCTTATTTCAGTGTCTCTGGTTATATTTTGCATGCTTGTTTATTTTGTTGATAAGGTTCCACTTATAGGTGAGACCATATGGTATTTGTCCCTCACCGCCTGGCTTATTTCACTTAGCATAATGCTTTCCAATTCCATCCATGCTGTCACAAAGGGTAGCAGTTCCTTCTTTCTTTCTGCTGCATAGTATTCCATTATGTAAATGTGCCATAGTTTTTTGACTTAATAAAGAATTTTATCAAGGGTCAAAAATTATCAGGACTAACTTACTAAATGAGGAAGCAATCAGTTGGACAGTTTCTTTTAGTTTCTAGGCCCCAGTTTCTAGACTCTGTTTACTACTTGTTATTCTTTGACATTTTAATTGCGTATGAATTGAGACATTTTAATGCATGGTTTTGTATTTATTAATTATTATTTTCTTTGTCCCTCTTCAGTTTTTTCTTTTATAATTTACCAAATGAAACTCGACTAGCTTTTATACACTGTGAAACAGAGTCAAAGAAGCCAAATATAATTATAACCTTATTGTTTATTTCTAATGTATAACTTAAATAATAAAATGTTTACATTGTTAAAACTAATTAACAATGAAAACTTAATACTATGAATAACACACATATTATCAGTGGTCAATATAGTACATTATATTAAGTAATATTTAATTAATGTCTATGTGAGTTATATTCCCAAGCATCTTTTCTAAGAGACTTATTGAAAAGAAATGCATTCTGGTTATTTGATTTAAATATTGCATTTTTTACAAAAAATAAATTTTGAATTTACTTAAAAATATTAATAAAATAAGACAAATAAGGTTATTACAGTTTACATGTAAAATAATTATTGAGCATAGAGCAAGGTACTTCCCTGCCTTTAGTATATTTTGTACCCATGCTTAGTAAAAATCCCAGAGGAAAATTAACTTGGCTTAGCACATTTCAAAATAGTCTCAAATATTGATATTCAATACATGTTTCTCTGAACAATATGCAATTTTAACTATAAAATGTAGATAAAACAAACATTATTTATATTTAAGTTTTCATGTCAGTAATTTATGTGGGAAATCTAGATAAATGTTTAAACTTTATCTTTTTAGTAATATTAGAGAATAGAGGTTACGGTATCAGGGCACAATAATATTAAAATCAATAATCTATATTCTCTATTACTATTTGCTTTTATTTTTAATAGGTTTAATACAAGTTGGATGATTTCCCCATAGAAATAAAATGTGTGGGTGCTATAAATATGCAACTTACTCTTCATATTAGTTATTCTTGTATCAATGGATTTGTGTAATGCCAGCTGTTCTTTTATTAAAATGGTTTTAACACTTATGAAAGAAAGGAAAATGCTGAAGGCAGTAAGAAACTGACCCATCTAATTATACATAGCACAGGTAGAGCGAGGTATTAAAGATAGAGGATCTGACATAAACTTTATAACATTTTAGAAAGTATATTGTAATATGGAAAGGTGAAAATTGTTTTCATGAAGGAAAACTTATACACTCCACCACAGTTTTCTTTGTCTTGAATATACACAGCATTCTTAAATTGCAATGTGATTTTGTAATCCTGCAAAAACTGCATACAAACTTTGCGTCTGTAGATTGGAAGGAGATGGGGACAGAATTGAGGTGGGTGGTGGTACAGTTCACTCAGATAAGTTTTAAAAACAGCTTTATTGAGGTATAACTAATATACAAACAAACAACACATATTTAATGTGTACAATTTGATGTGTTCAGACATATGCATACACCCATGAAATCATCACCACAATCAATATAACAGACATATTCATCACCTCCAAAAATTTCCTCATGCCTCTTTTGTTTTTGTGAGGATTTCTTTGGTTCTTTATAGTATGAACACTTAGTGTGGAATCTACTCTCTTAACCAGTGTTTAAAGGTGCAATACAGTATTGTTAACCATAACTATGCTGTGCAGCAGATCTCCAGAACCTATGCATTTTGCATAACTGAAACTTTGTCTCATTGAATAATAACTCCCCATTTCCCCCTTCCTCTAGTATGTAACAATCACCATTCTATTCCCTGCTTCTATGAATCTATTTTAGATATCGTACATAGTGTGAAATATGGAGTTCTTGTCATCTTGTGAGTTTATTTCACTTAGCATAATGTCATCCATGGTCATCCATATCATTGAAAATAACAGAATTTTATTCTTTTTAAGGCCGAATAACATTCCATTGTGTGTGTGTGTATATATATATAATATATATGTTATATATATATATATATACATAATGTTTTAGTTATCCAATCATCTGTTGATGGCCATTTGGGTTGCTTCCATATTTTGGCTATTATTAATAATTCTGTAATGCTCATGGAATGAGGTACCTCTTTCAGATCTTAATTTCAATTCTTTTGGATATATACCCAGTAGTGGGATTGTTCACACATATAATAAGAGTTAATATTCAAAATACTTAAACTCCTATAACTCAATAGTAAAAAAAAAATCCTCACACAAATAAAGAATAAATCAATGGACAAAAGACTCTAATAGACATCTCTCCAAAGAAGACATACAAATATTCAGTAAGTATATAAAAAGATATTCAGCATCAGTAATTAGTAGCAAAATGCAAATCAAAACCACAATGACTAGAAGGAGACTTGACTTTGAGTGGTGAACACACAATACGATGTACAGATGAAGTATTATAGAATTGTGCATTCAAAACCTATACAATTTTATTAATTGATGTCAACCCAATAAATTCCATAATTTTAAAAAAGTGCAATGAGATAGCACCTCACACCTGTTAAAATGGGTATTATAAAACAACAAAAGCAAATGATAATGTGTTGGCGATGATGTGGAGAAATCGAAATTCTTGTACACTGTTGGTGGGAATATAGAATGGTACATCTGCTATGGAAGACACTATGAAAATTTCTCAAAAAAATTAAAAATGACACTACCATAAGATCTAGCTATCCTATTTCATGGTATATGTCTAAAAGTGTGGATAATATTTTAAGTTTACAACAAATTGTTTCTCTGATCTAAAGTTAAAGATGACTGTTTAATTTTACATCTGATGTACTCAATAAGAAATAAATGTATTTGAAATATATATGTGTATATATATTTATATGTATACATCCCTTTTAAGATCCCCTAAATTAAGGAATTGTTATCAGACACATTAATCAACTAAAAATGAATATTTTTACAAATAGCATCTTTATTTCACATAGAGTTTGAAGACAAATAAACTTCTGCTCTGAAAATCAACAAAAAAGAAAAACTACAACTCATTATATATGCAACTAAAAAGAAAACCATAGTGACAAAACTGGTAATTATTTTATGAAGTCATTACTGCAGAAAATAACAAATGAACAACAAAAAAAAACATGACGTGCTATATCCCAGACTAAAAGCCCATTGATATATTAATCCTTCAGTATAAAGAAATCTGTCTGAATTTATTTTTCTGTTTACAATTGAAAGCAATATAATTGTTTTTGAAATTGGATAATTGCAGGTTCAGTGAGCCTTGCTTGCTCTAAAATGATGGACAGGTGGCTAATTGTTGTTAAAATTATTTTCACACACAATAAAATGCATGCGTTTAAAATTGAGGTTGTAAAAAGGAAAGTCATTCATGTTAAATTCTGCCTTTAGACATTGAACACAAGTTGGCAAATTTATATCAGCAGTACCAAAACCATTCAAATTTGTTAAACGTATGTATTCTTTTGCAAGAGAATTTTCACAACTAAAATGTTTTCTCAGAAAAGTTGAGGGGAAGAAGAAGCAAAGGGAAGTGTTTTACTAGGAAAGGAAGTATATGCAGATTTCCTATAATAAGGTAAATCAGTTTGTTAATTCAGACAAAATAGCAAATAATCAGCAACTGAAAATCTGGTTTATATTCCCCAAATAACTTTAAAATAAGAGGGGAAAGAACACAGAATTCTATACATGAAGAGACTGTCAATCTAGCAGAAGTACACTACAGAAGTAAAGCAGACAAAGATTGCTGAGATTATAAAATATCCAGCCCAAAGGTCTGTTATGAACAAAACAAAACAAAAGATGTTTTTTGACCAACATACCTTAAAAAATGACACTAAGATTTGTATTTTGATAATATTTTGGAGCAAACAAAATGAAGTCATTAATAACCTGCATTGTTTTATTAAATAATACCTTTCAGAAATCTATTAAATACTATTTTTAAATTACTGATGTTATTTAGTTTATAATGCAATAGAATGTAGATGATGTTTATTTTTATTATTAGTTGATATGTAGTTGGGGTGGGGGGAGTGGTGGGGTGACAATGGATGGAGACAACTGTACCATAACAACAATAAAAAAAAGAAAAGAAAGAAAATTAAGAATCTAGTACTGCAGCTCAGTTGCCATTTTATTGGTCATAGCATAAGTGAGTTTATGACATTCTTACAACCAAAACTTTAGTTTCTCTTCCACATACAAGAATGATAATGAATATAGAATTGCTATGTTGTATACCTGAAACTAGTATAATGTTATTTATCTATCATATATAAATATAAGAAAAGAATGATGATAAACAATAATGCATATAATAAGAGAAAACTTAATCCATGTATTTTAATGACATTTATTACTACCATACTAATTTTTCATCAGTTTATCAATCACTGTTTTTAAGTATCTACTTCTCATTGTCAGGAATTTAAGGGAATTGCATAAAAGAAGGAAACTGTTCTGCAAAGTCAATTTTTACAACTTCTTTGACATCATTTAAAGTCAAGATTTTGGCTTTGCATTATCAGAACTTTTTTTGTTTTTGTTGTTAACCAAGTAAAGGTCTCTTTGAAATGCTCTCAAACTATGTAATTCAAATAGATCATTATATGAAATAATGTGCCAGATTATTTTTATGTCACAATGTAAAATTTAACAGTGAAGTTGACTGAAACTTCTGGTGAAACTAATGTGTCAGTAAAAAAAATAACAATAAAACACAAAAACTGCCAGAAAAATAGTTATTCTGTGAAGTTTGTTTATGAACTCAAAAAAAAGATGAGTAGGTTATTCCATTCAAATATATTCTGGCACCAAATTATTAATCCTGTTGTAGTTCTTTTCAGAATATACTTTCCATTAATCTAATAACTTAACCATGAGGTAAAGAATTCATCTGTGATGAGTTTTATTTTTATATTTAAATGAAAGGCCATAGTTTTACCTCATCCACAAATAACAATGTATTTCAAGAGGAGTGAATATGTGAATAATAACATCCAGTATATATTAATTAGCATTTATTATTTAACTTTTTCATTCAACATCTAATTTTGATCATCAACAAGAACAAGAACCAAGAAGCCTCTTCCAAAGACAGAAAAACAATGCCAGGAGCTCCAGAGAATAACATTTTATTTAATATGTTTACATACCTTATTAGAATTTGGTGGAATGTGTGCCTATTTATATATTATATTTGTATTAATTGCAAAAATTATGATATTTTAAAAATGGTGAACTTTTTGTACTTTTTTTCTTTAATTAGGAAATGGAAGAATTTAAGATACAGCCTCATCAGTCAACCCAGGTTTCAAAGTAAGCCTAAGGGTTTCAATCAACCCGGTTTAAGTGGTGAAGCCTAAGAAATAACTAAGGATTCTTGATTTGCTGGTTGCCATGACATAACTTAACTTACATGCATATATGCAATATGTAAGTATATTATATACATATATGTGTGTATATACACATACATGCACATACACAAAGCCTGGACATAATTATGATCTTCAAACGCTAATGAATATTTCCAAGTCATAGAGGAATTTTTTTAACATTTCATTTTTGAGTTTCAGTTATTGCTTAATACTTTTCAGTAAGAAAATAGTTTTTAATTTTCTAAAAAATAGAAAGTTATTACTTTCAAAACTACAGTAAATAATACATTATTGATGGACTGCCTGCAGTGCACAGTGCATCCCTAATGCTAGGGAAGAATAGGGAATGGAGGAGAGCCAGCAGTGAACTCAGAAACCCAGAGGGGCTCAGTGTCTCTGGTAGAATCTGCAACAGAGACAGCTGATCTAGTTCAGCTGTAGGGGCCAATTTACCCCACTCTGCACTGTTCACCACCTCTGCAGAATCCTAAGAAATCCAAGGAAGACTTTACTGTCAAAAGTCTGTATTCATAGCCTGCCAGTCTGTTTTCTTTAGCATCACCTTTAATGCCTCTCATTGCCTATCATTCCACAATTGCCACTAACCCCCAATGGCCTGAGTTATATGAAAGCTGGGGAAATCCATAATAACTGAATTCTGGGGGCAGTGGAAGATCACTCAGTAGCTTAGTGAAGAGAGAGCAAACTGGAAGAGAAAAAATGAAATGCAAAGGAATTCAATTAGGCAAAAGATAATTTCAATTACTGATTACAGAATAGATAAAAGTTAGAATTATAAATTATAATTTTTATAATCTAAAATTAAACAGGGGGAATGAAAAGAGGATACTGTTGAAAAACACATTCACTTGTTGATTAGGTTCCACTTAAAGGTGAGATCATAAAGGACACATGGACAAAATCAAGAGGGGGTGGGATCAGGGGTGGGAGGTGGGGATGGCTGGGATTGCGGGGCAGTGATGGGGGAAAATGCAGAAAACTGTACTTGAACGACACTAAAACAAAAATAAAGAAAAACACATTCATGATCTGGAATATTTAGTGGAGAAAGTACAACCTAATAAAAACAAAAATAAAGATCAGTTTTAAGTATAAAAGGATGTCATAGAGACTAAAGCAAAGGGCGTCACACACAAATAATTGGAGACAGCAAGGAGCCAGTGACACAGTTTGTAAAAATACCTAATCATAAAGTAATAGAAATACCAAGTTTATCTAAAAACTAAAGTGTTAATGTTTGCTTTTTAAAAAGTCTCAAGCTAACTAATAACCTCACAGCTGGAAGTGTGGTTTTGCATGGGAGACATTACCCCAATAGAGGTCCCAAGATCCTGGCAAAGTAAATTATCAAAAAGGGAGAAAGTACTAGAACTAGAGTGAGAGGGAGAGAGAGAGAGAGAGAGAGAAGAAGAAGAAAGAAAAAGAAAGGAATATAGAAATGGAAACACAGTGTAAGAAATTTGCTAAGATGAAGACCAAAAAAAGTGTTACTATCGATCAAATTGGGAAAATAAATTCCTTAAAAAGAAGCAGAAGTGAACTGTTATTTGTAAAATCATATTTTGGCTATAAAATGAATGCTAGAAGACAATGGAAACACCTTTAAAATTATTTGAAATAAGAGGTTGAAAACCAAAAATTATATTTCTGGTGAATCAGATAAAGTCAACTAAAAGTTTTTATTTTTTTATGCAAGTTCTCAGAAAATATGGACAATTTCTGAAAATATATCTTAATAAATTATTTCAACCTAATAAAATTTAGATCAGAGCAATCTCCAAAAGGGAAAGGAAGAAACTTATGAAATTTTTCTCATAATTTATATTTTAAGTGAAAATCAATATTTGCTTTTATAAAGAAGTATAAATTAAATTAGCATAGAACACAGAAAATTCCATCAATACCAAAATTGGTTTTGAGAATTAGATATGATATGATAACTATAAATTGTTTAAATTTCAGCTTATAAAGCAGTCAATTAAAAGCCCACAAACCAGTAATGTGATTATTAGGCTTTATTTAAATTATTTAATATGTATATTATATTCAAATTTTTAAATAAAATATAAGATGAACATTTAGTTGCTCTACTTTCCATGGGAGTACCAGATGAAAAATATCTGGTACTACGAATATGCCCTATTATATGTTTATAGCCAGCAACTAATCTGACTGGTTCGTGCCCATGATGCAAAACTTCCTAATTATTTTTTAAATCATCCTTGGTTCTGGAAATATTTTCTTTGTAACTTTTATTACATTTAGTTTCCTTTCCCTTATTTCTTTTCTGCCTTCCTTCCTTCCCTCATCCCTTTCTTTTTTCCTTTCTTTTTTTTGTGTCCTAGTTTTCATTATAAGAGAATTGAGAGCTTTCATATTTGGTGTCTAGTATAGAGACTGTTGATTTGTTTAGTTTACGTTGTTGACTGATTTGATGATATTCATCAATGACCACACTTGAATGCTTTTTCTATTATAAATGAAGCCTAAAAACTTACTTATTTATTAAATTTATATTCCTAAGACAGCTTTGTGAGTTTGAACTGACAGGAAATAAACTGTTGGTAGATAATTGGTTAGTAATCATTTATGATTTACTAGTGATAAGTACTTTTGAAAATTTTAGTCTACCAACCAAAATAAACTCTAAATGGAAGCTATTGGTTTATTACAAGAGATAATATTCAAATATTAATATCAATTAAATTATATTTTTTCTTTTTAATATAAAGTTTATTTTTCAATAACAGTTTACATTTAATATTATTTTATATTAGTTTCAGGCAACCATATAATTTACAAGGTTCCTCCTAATATTTCCAGAACCCACCTGCCACCATACATAGGAATTACAATTTTATTGACTATGTTCCCTGTGCTGTACTTGCATCCCCATGACTTGTTAGTGCCAATTTGTACTTCTTAATGCCATTATCTCTTTCACTCAGTCCCCTAACCCTATTCCCTCTGGTACTACCAGTCCACTCTCTGTATCAGGCCTGGTTGTAACATGTTTGTTTGTTTACTCTGTTCTATAGATTCCACACATGAGTGGTACTATATACTATTTGTCTTTCTGTGTCTGACTTATTTCACTTATCATAATCCTCAGGATACATCCATGTTGCTACAAACAACACACTTTCCCTTTCTTAGCTGAAAAATATTTCCTTGTAAACATATACATTTTCTTTACATATCTATCTATCATCTCTCTATTGATGGACACTGAGCTTGCTTCTACATCATGCCTATTGTAAGTAATGCTACAATAAACTCAAAATATATGTTTTTGGAGTTAGTGTTTTTATTTATTTATTTATTTATTTATTTATTTATTTATTTATTTTTATAGAGAGGGGAAAGGAGGGAGAAAGAGTAGGAGAGAAACATCAATGTGTGGTTACCTCTCCTGCTTCCCCTCTGGGGACCTGGCCTACAACTCAGGCATGTGCCCTGACTGGGAATCGAACCTGCAACCCTTTGGTTCACAGGCTGGCACTCAAGCCACTGAATCACATCAGCCAAGGCTCATTTCCTTTTGATAAATAACCAGGCTTGGAACTGCTTGATATGTGATCATTTATCTTTAAATTTTTTAGGAACTGCCATACTGCTTAACATAGTGGCTGCACATCCGAATTCCCACTAACAGTGCACAAGGGTGCCCTTTTTCCCACATCCTCTCCAACACTTATTTGTTGATTTATTGATGATAGCCATTCTGATAGATGTATCTCTTTGTGGTTTTAATTTGTATCCCTCTGATGATTAGTGACATTGAGTATCTTTCCATATATCTATTGGCTCTATGTATGTCCTTTGCCTACTTTTAATTGGGTTGTTTGTATTTTTATGTGTATGTTCATTTGTAGGGTTCTTTATAAATTTTGAATAATAGCCCCTAACTGAACACTTATCATAACCCCTAGTCTTCTTCGATTTCTTTCTTCAGTGTCATCTTGTAATTCTCCAAGACCAGTTCTTATCTCCTTGATTAAATTTATTCTTAGGTTTTATTTTATTTATTTTTTTATGAAACTGTAAATGGGAATGTTTTCTTAGGTTTCCTTTCTGATAGTTCATTATTGCTATATACAAATACAACCAATTTGTAAATATTTACTTTGTATTTGCTACTTTTCTCAATTCATTTATCAGTTCTACAATATTTTTGGTGGAATCTTTAGGTGTCTCTATATACAATATTTTGTCATCTGCAGATAATGACATTTTTACTTCCTCCTTTCCAGTTCGGATTCCTTTTATCTCTCCTTCTTGTATGACTGCTGTGATAGGACTTCCAGTTCTATGTTGAATAGGAGTGGTGAAAACAGACATCTTTGCCTTGTTCTTATCTTACAAGAAACAATTTTTCTTTGATGATGTTAGCTGTGGGCTTGTCATACATGGCCCTTATTATGTTGTGGTATTTTCCCTTTATCCCCCCTTTTCTGAGAGTTTTTATTATAAATGGGTGCTGGATTTTGTCAAATCGTTTTTCTGCATCTATTTATTTGATCACATGTTTTATCCCTCCTTTTGTTTAAGTAGTGTATCATGTTAATTCATATGCATAGAAGGGTAAATCAACATCGTATGATGGGTAGAAATGTGGTCACAGCAATAACTCTAAGACTTTTCTTTAACATGTAAATAATCACTATTATTTGACTACCTTCACTGTTATTTTAAAGTAATGACATTTTATAACTTGCACTCTATATCTGTGCATAGCTGCTAAAAAGGCCTCCCGATGGGCTCAAGTTAAAAGCAAAACATAGCAAAACAGAAAACAGAGCCTATGAACTTCAAGACTTTGGAGTTCTTATTTGCCCGAGGACAAAACAATCATGGACCAGGGGTGGAGTTGTCTGTCTATACACGCCATCTTTCCTCTGGCTCTCAGAGTGCACTTTGCTACTCCACTGAAGACTGAAAACTGTTTCTCCAGCTGGAGCTGAAAGACCATAGATGTCTTGTCAGGTCCAAGTGGAGCAGACCAGAGCAGAGTAAACCGGCAAGGAACAAAGCTGTTCAGCTGAGGAGGGACTTGACCAGTGCCAGGGGCATCTTGCCCCAGGGCCTCCTAACAGCTGTGCTGTTTTCCTAGCCATGCTGTATCATAACAGCTGTTTGCACAGTTTCTTTCTTCAACCCACTACAAAATCGGGGCTCCTGTTGGTGCTGAAGTGACAACAGTGACCTTTAATTGACATACCTTACAATTTAAACTATGTACCTATCTTATGATGAAAATCTATTAAATGAATAAAGGTACTTTTTTGATTATTCTTATTACTTTTAAACATTTTTGCTACATTAATGAACAATAAAACTGTACAGAAAGCTATTGTTTTATTCTGCAGACGACACCAGGGTAGAAAATATGGTGTTCATTATTGTTTTCTAACTGTTATGATTCTGTCCTGTACAAATTGTTTGCCAATTTTCTATTTATAAAGCTGGCTTCTTTTAGCTTTTGCATGTTGAGACAGTGTAAACAAAATTGGTTTGCAACACCTGGTCTAAAACATTTAGCTCATGAGAATTTCTCTACCAAAATTATAATAATTTAGGATTTATCTCATTGCATTGGTATAAAAATAAAGCAACCTGAGAGTGTTCTCAGCAAAGTAAGTATACTAAGAAAATGTTTATTGATTACATAAATATGTGCTGTTCTCCAATGAGTGTGGTACCATTTCTGTTTGCATGACCATGTCAGCAAAACTTATTTGAAAAGTAATTGTTGCCAAGAGACCTTGAATTCCAGATCTGCTTTATATAAAACAGTTTTTAAATCACTAAAATAATACAACCATTCTGTAGAAATCAGCTGGCTTAAATACCTAATAAAGGTTAAGAAATTGGCCTATTTAATATTGGCATTAGTTTTACTTTCAGATATGAATTTTAAATATTTTGTTTCTCTGAAATCAAGTCACAAGTTGTTTTTGAGTATTTCTGCCTTGTTCTCTAATGGTGGTTCATATAGTTATTTGTCAAAAGACAAGGTATTTTTGAAGTTTTCATAACATATTTTTAATAACTCTGAAACTCATTATAATGTTTCATACAAGAATCTGAAGTGTACTAATCACATGACAAGCTAAAAATGGTGTGTTAATACACTCTAATAGTACTTAAAGAATAAACTGTGTATGAAGACCTCTGGAAAGGCAGGAAGGAGGAATACTCTGACACAGTATCAAAGAAGTCTGTGAGTCTCCTAGTTCTCTAACAAAAATTGGTCAATTCTAATTTCACACAGAATATAAATATGGTTTATATTCCACAATACATATTTTTTGCTTTGAATGATTGCATATTTTTATAAAAGAATAAAAGGATCTTGAAACTTGTATTTAGCCAAATAGTTTCAATTGCAGACGCGCTTCATTTCTTTCTGATCTGACTTTCCATTTTGGTTTCATTTTCTTTCACCTTGAAGAACTTCCTTTAAGATTTCCAGCAGTGCAAATCCACTGGAGACAAACTCTCTTAGTTTTGATTATTAGAAAATGTTTTTATTGTACTGAATTCTTGAAAAACAAGTTTTCTCAATAAAAAATCCTGGCATGACAGTTTTTAAAAATTTTTTTCTCAATGTTTGCAATTTTTTTTTCATTATTCTCTGGCACCCATTGTGTATGATGAGTATTCAGCATTTGTTGCCATTATTGTTTTGCATGTGACGTGCCCTTTATTTTTCTCTGACTGCCTAAAATTTTCTGTATATATTTGGATTTCAGCCAAATGTGTCTAAATGTCATTGTCTTTGTATTATACCTGCTTGCTCAACAAGCACCGTAAATATCAATTGAATTATTTTTCTCTTAGCCTCTTGAAGACTTCCCTGTACATGTCCCATATTCATGGTTCTGGGTTAGTTTATACACAAATTTGGGTTACCTTTCTCTGTTTTCTCCTTTCATAGATATTGTCACTCATTTTCTACCATTCATGAATGTCCTAAACCATGTCCTAGTAATCTTTGAAACATCAAGACCTCAGGTTTTCTATCAGAGATTTAACTGCTGGGCCTGGACAAACTGGGACTTGTTCTCAGGTCAGAAACCATGAAGACAGGAAACTCACCCAATACCTGCCCTTCTAAGTACCATTTCCTGACCTGTCTTACCTTGTTTACTCTCCAATGCTTTCAAATAGTCCCCACCCCTCCCATGTAGCTGTTTCCCCTGGAGACTTTGTTTGATAAAGCCAAAGTGGGCAATCATGACTCATATTTAAATAGGAAAAATATAAATATTTGTCAAAATTATTGTTTTCCCTTCTGATTAATATTCAGGAAGTTTGTCTTGTGGTGAGTGTGGGTATGGTGGAAGGATTTAGGAAGGAGTGGGGAAAAAAGAGGAGAAAAATGAGAGCATTCATGGGAAGAAAAATACGATGTTATATCATTAAGATATATGTGCGGTACATATTATAAAGATATATATATAATGTTAAATCATTATCTAAGTCTAAGCAAAACTAATAAGAAAAATGATTGGCTGATAAAAGAAAAAATGATAGTAATGTATATGACTTACTCATAATGTATGCATGATTTCCAAATAACTCTAAAGAACACATATATAATATTTCAGAGCAATTCATTATAAACACTTATTTTAAAACACTGAACTATACAAAATATATAAAGAAATAGAATTTCAAATAAATTCTGACAACTCAGAATGTAAAAGAAAAAGAATGTAATATCCCCTACCAGAAAAATACAACTCATTCAAAATCTTTATAACCCATCAATCAGAACTGATGAATAATTGGAGCTTGGTCCTAGACAATAAATTGCAGTTTACTTTGTGGTTGTCTTTCCTTGTCTTGCCACTTGTGTTCAGAGGACTTACGATTAAGAGATGTAAGTTACTAGCTAGAAAATTAAGATGCCCATTCTGCTCTATCACCACTTCCTAAAGGTTGGCGGCATGGTTTTCAATTGCACAGATTCTAGAAAATATGCCAGTGCAAGGCAGAACTTGAGTGCAAACATATTTAGTGAAATTATCCTAGCCTCTGTCATAAACTAAATTTGACCATCATACATATGAAATAATGTAATTCCTGAAGCAAGACCTTTAGCATGTTTACATGATAAGAAAAGTACATCAAACAAAATTTTAAAAGAATTGGTAATATTTATCATCCCCTTAAAATACTAGTGTTTTTAGAGAATAAGTTTAATCTTTGCCTTCTGTTTTCCAGAAAGATCCCTTCATAAACTCGTGTATATGACTTTAAATACTATAAGAATTTCCTTTAACATAATGGGTAACAACTGAAGATAGCTTTCATTTGCTTAATCTTCAGAAGGTTTTTGAAAGTGCTCCTTTATTTAAACATGTGAAATAAAAAGCCACATTGCAACTGCCTGTTTTAATTGTCTTTTTGCCACCAGCTGTGTTGTTTGGTAATAGCTGTATCTGCCCTACTGCGCTCACATACACTCGTGTGTCTGTGTCTCAGTGAGAGCTCCAGGAGAGTGAGCGCAAGAGTGGTAGTGAGAGAAAAAGGATGAATTTGTGCACAAGGAGTAGTCGGGAGTGGCGTTTGCTTTTCCATAGCAGCGATTCTCTGCCACCATCTGTAGTCCTTTAGATCTTTCAGTACTTGACCGTACCCTCCCATAAAAGATTTCATGGCCCTGAGTTCTTAAAAGAGTTTACATGTTGATTTATGAGTGAAGGTAGAAGTAAAACAGTAAAGGAATTACTCTGGCAATCCCAATATTTTTCCTTCCAGTGTTTCAGTTATTGCACAAGGTATTCTGATATTTAGCTATAATTTTTATGAGAAATTATTTATAATGAAAGAATGCCAAGAAAGGAACCAAGATTAGGACTTGAGGATGGAAAGAAAAACCTTGGTAACAAAGTTGTTCTGGCTCTGACAGGTGTGGCTCATTTGGTTGGGTGTTGTCCTGTGAGGGGGAAGGTCATCAGTTCAACTCCAGGTCATGTCATATAGGCATATGCCTGGGTTGCAGGCTCGGTCCCCAGTCGGGGCACATGCAAGAGGCACCTGATCAATGTTTCTTTGTCACATTGATGTTTTTTCTCCTCTTGTACCCTCCCTTTCCCTCTCTACAAAAATAAATTAAAAACAAAAATGTTGTTCTGTGATAGTTTTTCTAACTCAAGCATTTTTTTTCTCAGAACTTAGAAGATAGCTAAAAACGTTAAGTTGTACTTGGCTTCGACTAGTAAAATTGCATTAGTATGTAGAGTGGCACTACAATAATATTCATTTGACACATCCTGGGCATTGATAACAAATTTAAAAGAATGTATATATTTTAACACAACCCCACTATATTTGAGGCATTTCCTTTGGAGATCATTTTGGAGCATTCAGTAACTTTTAGCCTTTCTTAATCAAAACTAGCTAAAGTAATAGAACGGTGTTATAATACAATATTTCAATGTTGCATTAGATTAGAATGCTTCAGTTTCTTTCAATTACTTATACAATAAAATTCAAAAATGATGTAGCATAAATAAACTGATGTTTTATGCTAATTAAATTGCTTTCCTTTGCAAAACCTACCTTGCTGCAATTTAAATCTTATGGATGGTAAATAAATGAGTGTTAGAGCATGTCAGCACCATGTATAACTTAATGATACCCACATTTTGTAATACTGACACTTTTTATCTCTCACCTCCAATTACCTACTCAACATAACTAGTTGAATTTTAATAATAATCCCAAGATAACCTCCAAAAATAGGATAACTTCTATTCGACTTACGAAACATACTCTTCCCATAGTCATCCTACTTCACTGAATATAAAAATCTACATACAATACCTTTGCAATTCATTTAACTTCTTCATCTAAAATGCATCTACTCTATGATTATTGTTTACCACCTTCATTGCTACTCTCCTGATCCAAGCTACCATCACATTTTTATCAGGCGTTTCCATTTCACTGATCTCCCACTTTTATTTTTATCACTTCTTAGGGTTTCCTCAACACAACAACAAAAATGACCTCTTTAAATATAAGTTGGGTTATGACATTTTTCTGCTCAGGACCCCAATAAACTTCCCATTTCACTGGATTTAACTTCAAGCTTCTAAACATGCCCTACAAGGCTTCCGTGACTATGCTCTGTTACTTGCATGACCTCAATGCCTAGCATCTTCCTCCTTGTTCTCATATTGAGTCATTGCTCTATCTTCTTGTTGCTCTTTGAACAACCAAACAATTGTTCTTCCTCCATCCTCAGACCACTGCAGATACTGTGTTCTCCAAGTAGTAAGCCTTTCACATTTTTTGGCCATCATATATAAAATGCTTCTTCAGACCTCCCATCATTCTCTGTATCTCTGACTTTCTTTTATTTTACTGTATAGCACTCATCATCATGTATTATATGTATATTTATTTACTACATGCATCTTGTCACTAGAACATAATGGATAAGGTCTTAGAGAAGAGAGACTTAAAAAATGTGTTTTATACTAAGTGCATTAAAAAAAATGAGACCACATACTATGTACTCAATGAATGTCTGTCTGAAAATAAATCTTTCTTCTCAGTATACAAACACAGTATGTATTCCCCAATTATAAAAATATTTATTTAACCTGACAATTGCAATAATTACTTCATTATTAGACTTTTCTGGTTGCAAGTCAATTTCTAAAGTAGTAGTTATTTTCATAGTCTCTATGTTCTCATATTCCATACTCTTCTCAACCTATCCAATCAGGTTTTGAGCATGGATGCCCACATAACCAAGTAAGATAGTCAATGAAAACACCTAACCATACTGGACCTATAAGTAGTATTTGATGTCATTGATTGCATGTTCTTTCCTCAGTTTGTCTCTAGGACAAAACCATCCCATAGTTTGCTCCCTACCACACAGTGGCCAGTTTTCTGTCCTTGCTATTTTTAATCTTTCTAATGTGTAATTATTGTAGTAAACTAGCATTTAATTTTCAGCCTTTCCCTTCTGCCTCTCTCATATATATATACATATATATACATATATACACACATATATACACACATATACATACATATTCTCTTTCTAAGTCATATCATCATATCCCATGTCTTTAGAGATTATTTTACTAAGACTCTGAAATTTAAATCTTTAATTTATCTTTTGGGCTTCATACTTATATATATACCTAACTGCCTATACTTCATCCCCACTTGCAAGTCTAAACCTTAAAAGCTTATCACATTTAATGTTTAATTCTTAACTTCTTTTTTCCTGAACATTATCTATCACAAGGAGTTGCATTCTCTGTAAAGAATTTCACTGCCCCTATGTACTCAAGCCATAACTTTAGAGTAATCTTTAACATCCTAAATAAATGCCAAACCTAACCACTTCTCATCTCCATCACTGATACCACCCTGGACAAGCCTCCATCATCACTAATCTGCGCTAGTCATTAGCACACTACCAGAACTCTCTTCTTCCTGTCTTGTCCTATCCCAGGTAAATCTCCACATGGTGCAAAAAGAATTCTTTTGAAACACAAATAAGAACATGTGAATCCCGAGCTCTCAGACAGTTCAGTGTATCTGACCTGACATTCCATCAGTTTCCCGTATACTTAATGTGTTTCCGCCCCACTGGCCTTCTGCTTCCTTGAGCACGGAAAGTATGTCCCCTAGTCAGGACCCTGGTTCTGTGTGGTACATCCCCACACTGCCTTTGTGTATCTGTTCAACTTTTACAGAAGACCACCCTCTTTAAATTATTTAATGTGTGTCTTTCCCTCCGTAATCCTTACTCTTGCTGCACAGGTGATTATATACTTAGTAGTTTATGTTTCATTTCAGTAACTACAATACCAGCTTCAGGACCACATACGTTTGTACAGTCCATAGTAAACCCTCAAACTTTGTTAAAAGAGGAAAGCAACAAAAGGATGGATAACTCAAAAGATACAATGTTAGCCCAAAACAAAAAACAAATGTTTTTATTACTTTAAAAATATTGTATATTTACCAGAACACAGCATACCCACTCTCACAAGATATATGTATTGTTTCACCATATTATATACTTCTGTGTCTCTACATACATATGACCTGTGACTTTTGAAGTCGTGCCTGAGTGAATAGTGCTGGTGGCAAGAAGGAAGAGAAAAGTATTATTAGAGGATAACTGAATATGTTTTCTACTTATTCTAACAACGACCTTTCATTTTTAAATATCTTATTCACAGGTTTCTAATTAAAGACTGTTTTTCTTACAGATCACTTCTTCTTTAAATATAATTACCCTAGCTAGATGAACAAGCCATATTTTAATCAAGATGTGACAGAGAGAAATAGGGTAAAATACAGTAATCCAGAAAAGAAATTAATCTATATTAGAAAATTTCCTCTCTACAGATCATGCAAGCATAGAGTTTGAAAGATGATATGATTTACTGTGGTTTAGTGAGCACTCTGCAGGAAAGTAAGGAGCAAAGAAGTGCATTAGGCTGTAAGATGGAAAATAGAAACTAGTTTAAACTGAGCTCCTAATTAGTTTTGTGACCTATGGCAAGTCACTTAACCTCTCTGTAACTCAGTTTTCTTCTGTATAAAATAGAAGCATTTGATTCAATTATCTCTAAAATTCATTCCATGTCTGAGATTCTACAACTATTTGGAGAAAAAAAATGTCTCTGGGTGCTCAAAGTTATAAATGCTATCCCTGTCTATTAAAAGTAAAAATACAAATATACCAAATTGGCTCAGTTAACTTTAGACCCCAGTCAAACTAAATGTCTGAATAAATTGATTTGAAAACTTTGAATAAACTGAAAAGACATAGTGACTAACCACCAATTAGGCTGTATGAACATCAGTGCAATTTTAATTTGGATGATGTGATGATAACTACTACTAGTAATCATAATAAAATGCAAATGTTATCCCTGGTAAATGATTTCCTCATGAAATAGTGGGGGAATCATAGCCTCAGATAAATCTCCTTAAGTATAAAATTTATGAAAGTAACTGATATTCTTTCCTCTATCTTGTATTATGTAAGATTTAATAATCTTCAAAAAATAAATTGAGAATTACTTTTCTGTATTGTCTTCCAGCTTTAGTACCAACCTTCTCTTTTAAACTCTTCTTCTCTATTTCAACATATGATCTCCCTAACAGAATAAACATTTTATTCATTTTACTTTTTCTGTCATTCTGAGGATAATTTTATTGAATGAAGATACTGGAATATATCTTAAGGATTAAAAATAAATGATAAAGCAGAATTTTAAGAAAAATTAGTATAAATAATGTTACTCAAAAGAAAATCAAATTAGCAATTTTTATTCAGAAATAAATGATAAGGCAGAATTTTAAGAAAAATATTAGTATAATGTCACTCAAAAGAAAAGCAAATAAGCATTTTTTTTTTATTCTGCTAACTATTTTCTAAAACTAAACAATCTTTACGGTAGCCACTAGCCACATGTGACTGGCCATCGAGCTCATGAAATGTGGCTAGTTTGGACAAAAGATGTGTTATAAGCCCTGGCTGGGGTAGCTCAGTGGATTGAGCGAGGTCCTGCAGACCAAAGGATCGACAGTTTGATTCCCGGTCCAAGGCACATGTCTGGGTTGTGGGCCAGGTTCCCCATAGGGGGTGCATGGGAGGCAACCACACATTGATGCTCCTCTCTCTCTTTCTCCTTCCCTTTCCCTCTCTCTAAAAATAAATAAATACATTTTTTAAAGATGTGTTATAAGTGTAATACATTCTGTGGATTTCAAGAGTTAGTCCCCTATAATAATATAAATATCTAATTAACTTTAATATGGAATAAATATTTACATGAATCATATTTTGCATATTAATAAAATATAAATCATATTGTATATATTAGTAAAAGTAAAATAAAAGGTATTAAATTTTACTTTTCTAACACAGCTAGTAGAAAATCAATATGTGATTCACATTATCTTTTTATTGGTAAACACTGCTGTAAAATAGTATTTTCTTATTACACTTATTGGAATAGAGTTATGTCATCTCTATCTAAAGGTCATCAAAACACTTCGTGATTTTTGTTTCAAGTGAATTACTGATAGCCTTTTAAGACACTTAATACATTGGTTGACATATAAAGTTTTAAAAGCATACACTGTTATAGACTTCTTGATATACATGTGCTCTAAGTCTATTATTTTCAAAAACTAGAATGCATTAACACAACTAAGAAAGATTTTCTTTAAAATATTTGTGTATATTGACTTCTAAATTTTTAAGTTTTCAGGAATGCTTGTAATGCACCCTTTCATGTAGATTTCTGCCACTTAGAATTTTATAAGTTATGGTGCACTAAAATAAAATACTATACGGAAATGAAACCCTTGCATGAAATAATCCAAAACAGTAAAGAAGTAATATTTAATAAAAATATATTCCATTTCATTTATAAACTGCTGTGAATTATGAATACTGAAGATAAGTAAAATGTTTAATTTTGTATTGTATTTAGTATATTTCATCATGGGCTTAGTAGATATCCCTCAGTAGTTTAAAGTTATTGTAAAGTGTGAATTTTTACTAGGTATGATCAAAACCATTGTTTCATGAAAAGCATACTTTTATAAAATATATGTGTGCATCTACTCTATTTGTTTATGAAACTAAATGAGATGTTTAGAAAATAAGCATTCATATATCAAAAGATAAAGAGTAACATTGATCTGAACATTTTTGATGAGATATGTGACAATAAAAATAATTTTTTGGCAAAAATGAGACTTCAAATATTTCTCTGATGAAAATAGATATATGGTCACAATTAAATGGATATTTCAGAAGTGGAGAAATTTAGGTTCCAGATGCTATTATAGATTCTTTTTTATTTTATAAGCATGACATTTGGTCAGGGTACTATAATGTTGACATGAGTTTGCAGATTTGTGCTAAGATAAAGCATTGTTTAAAAAAAATAATATGAAAGCACCACCACTGTGGACATTTCCTTAGTTTTGTTCTATAGAAAATCAAATTCTTCAGAACTCTCTCCCACCTATGAATACATAAAAGTAGTTACTTTAGAGTTTAATTCTTTGTTCCATTATATAGGCTGTTCCACCATCTCTAAATTGGTGTTGCTAAACTTATGAATTGTTTTATCAAATTTCTGTACAAGTAAAATGAGATAATGCATGTGAAGTATTTAGTACACCCTCCAAATCATGAAAAACACACAATAAATGTTAGTTTTCACATTCCCAGCTTAATCACAGTACAAAATACAAGAATGTATCTCTCATTTTATGGTAACATCAACAGAATAATTTTATTTTTAGGAAATATTTCATATCTACTTTAATGCATATTAGGTTTCATTGGAATATCTGTAGAGAACCCATTCTAAAATCAGTTACATATTCATGATTTGAATGCTAGGGTAAAGCAATGAAAGAAATGGATTAATTCAGCATCTCACTTCAATATACCTATTGAAAAGAAACAATCTTTCAAGTATAAAATAGAGGATTATAGATAGATGAATAAATATAAGTATATGGCAAGGAGAAAATTTTGCATCTCTTTCTTTGGCATACTGTCTGTCACTATTTGCCGAATGGGAGATGGCTCTTTTATTCACTGGGAAGCTCTAATTTATTCCTGGAAAATCTAGCTCCTGAGCAACATAATATATTCCTGGTAAAACTAGCTCCTGAGCAACATAATAATGAAGGTAATCTCACTTCTCAGAAAATTCAAATCCTGGACTTTACATTTCAAGCCATATACAGGTACAGCTGAAATGAAAAGCTTTTGACTCACAGGAAACCCTTCATCTGAAACTAATTATTTACTATCCACTGTGGGTGGAATGCAATCTATATTAGAATATATATTTTGGTTGCTAAGAATTATTTTTATTTAAGTTATAATTTTTATCTGTATTCCAGGGAGCTGAGTTTTCAAATAATGTCTAGTTATTCATTTATGTGCACTTTTTTATGTGTATGCCCACCATTTGTATTTTTTCTTTTAATAGACAAGGGTAGATTTATTGCTTTGAGTATCCAGAGACATTTTTTGAAATTATAGTACTTCAGGCACAGAAGGGACTTCAGAGATAATTGAATTCAACATTTTTATTTTATAGATAAGAAAACTAAGATCTAGAGATGTTAAGTGAATTGCCACAGGTCACAAAGTAATTATTGTCTCAGTTTGAACTAGTCACTATTTTCTGACCTACATCATTAAAACAGAGTCCTAATCGTTTTGCTTAAATATGTGTTCAAAGTGGTCTCCTCTTCATCGTTAATGCTACTGCCACCTATCAGACCATAATCTTCTCATGTAAAGACAATCAGTTTCATCTTTTGAGGTCTTCCCACCTCAATTGTGTCATTGAATATATTGAGTATACAATCCCTTCACTTCCTTCTCATTTCCCAAAATTATAATCTTAAATTAAGCAAAAACTATTATGGAACGAGACCAAAATCAAAAAATATATGAAAGTCAATATCTTACACATTTTTAAATTCTCTAGGATAAACTCTGTCATAACAAAACCAAAAGATGTATGACATAGGAAAAAATAAATGCAGTACATGTATATAGTATGTGACTCATATGCTTAATTTGCAAAGAATTCAATGAAAAAAAGAAATAAAAGATGGTAGGAAAAATGAGATATGTCAACTAGATATTAAAGTGATGAGTTTGTGAATGAAAATCAATCCTTATATCATTTCCTTATCATGTAACCTTTATCTGGTTGGGTTCAGTTTATCTTTATGAAAATCTGTGACTTGTGTGTTATTCACCTAGTTTACATCTAAGGAAAATGAGTCCCAGAGAAGTTAAGTGATTTGTCCAAAGTCAGTTTATTCTAGTCAGGTGATGTGTCCAGAACTATATGATTGCCCAGTCCAGGGTTCCTAGATATGTTTAGGTTAAAAATGGCCAGAGAGCTTGAGATATTGTAGAGATGTTAGTGATGTGTCATTATGATGCAAACCATTAAAGTTCATTGACCCAAAGTTCTTGGGACAGAGGGTAGAACTGAGTGGAGGAAGCACATCAGCTTCTGGAAACTTCTGGTCTGCCTTTCTCTGGCCACTTGTTTTCAAAATTTCCCCTCTCTTTATAACCAGAAGTCATGGAAAAACTGATGATAGATGAGAAAAATAGATAGATGATAGATGATAGATTTTTTAAAACATAAAATATCCTATACACTTGCTAGGGGAAATTCTGCTGGTTGGGGTTACATTGATTTGTTTTATTATGTCTTTTTTAGATCAAAATGTCCCTTCAAATTGTAATAAATGAGACTCTATGCTTTTCTAGGATAAAAGACTTTTGAATCACTTTCTAAAATTAAGTATCTATAGGCAAGTTTAATGATTATGTGTTTTTAAAAGAAAAGTTCTTACATAGTAATGTTATAACTACTGGAAACCTATACTTATTCTAAAATTCCCACAAGTAGTCCAAAAGAATAGAAAAATTATAATGTAATTTTATTTTCTCTACATCAGATATTTTAAAATTTAAATTCATCATGAAGTAATAATTTAACTTTATCAAAAAAGAAACCTATTTGCTCTGGCTGGTATAGCTCAGTGGATTGAGCACTGGTGTGAAAACCAATGAGTCGTCAGTTTGATTCCCAGTCAGGGCACATGCCTGGGTTTCAGGCCAGGTCCCCAGTAGCGGGCACCTGAGAAGCAACCACACATTAATGTTTCTCTCCTTCTCTTTCTCCTTCCCTTCCCCTCTGTCTATAAAAATAAAAAAAATCTTTTTTCAAAAAAAGCGTATTCAGTTTAATTACCAGATAGACCTGCCATTTAGTATTACCACTGGCTCAAACATGCAGAGAAAGTTTAGTTTTCTCTTTGTGTTCTGGTTGACTTCTTCCCCACCATCTTGCACACTTGGCATATTATAATCTTACAAATGCAAAATTACATTATATTTCATTTTCTGTAACTTCTCATTCAAAACAAATGCAATAGAAAGTAACTGTCTCTCATGATAATGTCCCTCCAACAGATCTTCAGCTCACTACGGTGCCATATCTTCCAATAATCTCAATGTAAAATATCTTTACCAGGGTCCTATAGATTCTTCACACCATAAAAATCATCAGCAAAAATAATCAGCTGAGACTGTGGTGATGAATAGATCAATATAATAAAGAACACAAGCCACTAATTACAGATACAGAGCCTTGAAGCTACCGAGAAATATAATTTAACTCTGCTGCCCAAATTCCACGCTGCCTAATATAAGAGCACAATGAAAACAGCAAGGTCTTCCCCCAGTCGATACTTGTGGGATCATTCCAGATGTAAGAAAATGTGTCATCTGCACCAAGTGGCTTGTGATCTACTAAGTATAATGCTTTAGAAGAAAACATTTTAAAATTAAATCTGACTAAACATTTTGTTGGGTACTCTCATCAAAACCCTGGGCTTCCATCACATCTTCTGGTAATTTCTTTGAATTTTCAAATGGTTCCAGAGACTTTAGTCTTTACTTGCAGTGCAAAAACAGCGTAAGAATAAAAAAGCTGTGTATCCTTAGAGCTGCTTGGAATTGTCTGTTCCTTAGAAACATTTTTTTCAACTGCATAGAAAATAGTAGGTTATAGAGAAGTGTTTCCTAAAATTACTTAATGATAAAAATTATGTGGAGCCTTTTGTAAAAATTCAGATTATTGGAAAGTAACCTGGACAACCAGAATGTATTCTCAAAAGCGAGGTGTTGAGATACTGATTTCAGCGAGAGGTCCAGATGATTCTTGTCAAGTTTGGTGCAGTAGAAAAGAAATTAGTTTTGAACTTTAATACCCATACTTTGAATCATGAGTCTGCCATTTAAAAAGTGTGTACCTTATTGAAAACCATTTCTTCTCTCTGAGTCTCAGAATTTTTTATTTATAAAGTATAGAAATATATCTCTTCATAGGGTCCAAATATTACATAGATATATATAAATCATATATACATAAATATAAATTGCCTAGTAATGTGTTTGCACATATTATACATGCATCAAATATCAGTTCTCTCCCACTAGTTTCTTACTTTTAAGGTTTGTTTTTTCTTCAATAAATATATAGTCTCATTAATAATAAGGAAGCTATGAGAACAGTATCAGTTCATAACTTAAAGTACTTCACAGTATAGAGTATCACAGATAATTAGTCCTACAATAAAGAGGAGGAAGTAAGCTCAAGAAGATGTCCTCTCTTAGCATACCCAGTCGCCCTGACTGACAGCACCAAACGAATGTATTTGCCTAGTCATGGTATTGGGATTTGATAGTTAATATTCTCCACTTTTAAGTCAAGAGAATTTTGTCATAAAGTAAGGTTTTCACCCATTTATGTGACATGGCTTGTGATAAATTCTACTAGTAGCAAAAAAATTTCCAGACTATATAAGGTAACATATATAAATAAAAAATTTCCTCATTAAAAGGTTATCATGCGTGATGTCAAGTATTTAGAAACTTCATCTCAGTATAATTCCATGAGCACAAGAATATGCTTTGGAGTATACTATCGTATTTTTGAATCATACCCAAATAGATAATAAAAAGTGCTGTTATCTTGTATCTCTATCTTCTTGATTCTATTAAGATTACAACTGATATTGTAGGCTCCTAAAAATTTTGTCTATAAGAAGTCATTCTGAAAAAAGTTTCCTCTTTGAAAAGGAAAATGTGGTTTTATTCTCAAAAAGTACAGTCCTAAGCCTTGAGTTGCAACCACATATCTGTTCTCTTAACAAGTATTTCAGGATGACATAGGCCAATTGAGGAATGTATAGATTATTTAGACACAGAAAAGGTCATAAAAATCATCACTTGTACAAGTTACACATGTACATCTTAACAAAAGGGTTCCGAGATTGACTAAGAAATGTATAACACCTGTTAATTCAGAGGAAGTCTAGATTACATGCAGCGTGGATAACCAGGTGGGCACTCTAATTTACCAACTGGTCAAATTAAGCCAAAATGAAGGTAAATAACAACAACAACAACAACAAAACCCCAGTATCTTGAGTTATTCTTTAGCTCTTTTTCCTTAACCTTTCACAATTTCAACACCAAGTCACTTTTATTTATTTAAATATAAAACAGTTCAGCCCTGACCTGTGTGGCTCAGTGGATTGAGCACTGAACTGCAAACCAAAAGTTCGCCAGTATGATTCCCAGTCAGGGCACATGTCTGGGTTGTCGGTCAGGTCCCCAGCAGGGGGTGCATGAGAAGCTGCCACACACTGATGGTTCTCTTCCTGTCTTTCTCCCTCCCTTCCCCTCTATCTAAAAGTAAATAAATAAAATCTTTAAAAATTTTTCATCCATACTTGGATATTTCATTGTTCAGAATACTGTCTACCTTTTATCAAACTGGTTGGTTTAAATTTTCATGCAAAACTGCCTTTTTACCATAGACTTGACTATCCATATTATTAATTATTATTATTATAGTTGTTCAGTTATAGTTGTCCCACCTTTTTCCTTGTTGCCCCTGCCACAATCAATCCTCACTCCATTGCTCATGCCCATAAGTCCTCTATTCATGTTCCTTGACTTCCCCTTCCCTGTCTTTCCCCAACTATCCTCCTCTTCTCTCCTCCCCTATCACTATCAGCTCATTCTTTATTTCCATGTCTCTGGTTCTGTTTTGCTTGCTTGTTTGTTTTGTTGATTAAGTTCCACTTATAGGTGAGATCATGTGGTATTTGTCTTTTACCACCTGGCTTATTTCAATTAGCATAATACTCTCCAGTTCCAACAATGCTGTTGTGAAGGATAGTTCTTTCTTTCTTTCTGCTATGTAGTATTCTATTATGTAAATGAACCACAGTTTTTTGATGCATTCATTTACTGATGAGCACTTAGGCTGTTTCCAGCACTTGGCTATATCCTACCCCCTGTAAAGAAATGTGTTAAATCAATGAATACATATTTTTGAAAACCTACTTTATGCTAAGCTCAGTAAGGCTCAGTGATAAGTAATGGATAAAATAACACACAGAGCTTACCTCTTTATAGAGAGAGACATATAATAAACAAAAATATATCCTCAGAAATTAATAAACATGATGGAAATGATAGAGCAGCATAAAGGAGATCAAGGCTGAGGGAAAAGCAAAGTTTAGTAATAAAAATAGATCTCCACAGGATGGTCACATTTGAGGAAAAATTTGGAAGAAGTGAGAAAACAAATAATTCACGCAAAGACAAGGGCTGGTGCAAGGACCTTTAGATCATGTACAATGTATGTTCTAATGTGATAATTATTAATAGCTAACAAGTTAATAACAGAGATGAAACCTCTAAATCATGACACATGCACAGTATAAAATTAAGGTTCTTCATTAAAATTATTTTGTTAATTCAGCACTTAAGCTTCCTGTCAAACCATACATGTTTATGTCTTTTTTCAGTTAGGCTTACTAATCCTCTTCCACCCTGACAAGGAAGCCACCATTTTCGTTTGAGGAAAGCTCTTCCTTCACTAGTATCATGAACTCTTTTAGGAGAAGGAAGACAACAGGAAAAGATTTTAGGGTAGTGAAGACATACCCTAAACAATTGAAGCAACGAAAGAAACAGGATTGGGAAACAGAGTATTCTGCTCCAATTTGTTAATAGTAATAATGTCCCACAGCCACAGCCACTGATAATCTCATAGAATTCTTTTTCATGTAAATCCTAAAACAGATAAATAAGTAAATAAATAAACAACAAACAAAATACAAATTTTATATTTACTTTGTCTCCTTCCTAGACTAAATAATTAATACAGGTCTAATTTTTAAAGCAAGAGAGATTCAAAAAATAATAAAAAGTTTAGGGTTGTAAATAATACAGCAAACCTAAGTAACTGAGGTAAAATAACCGAGTTGGACATAAAACAAAGTTTTGAGTTTCCAAAAAGCATATAAATAGAAAGATTTAGGTTCTATAGTTCTCACAATAGAACAATAAAAATAAATAAGAGCATTTCTGCTCTAGCTTTCGCTCTTTTTTTCTAAAAGTAACACTTTATAGATGCCTACTTTACTAATTTCCCATAGATAATTTTTATGTCTGTTAAAATAGAGAACATTATAGAAGTAGTGCAATATTTTATTGCTCTTCAAAGGTTGAGAAAGTTATATTTAAAAATCCAAATATGATAAATTAGCACCTGGCATATAGTAAATATTCAAAAAATGTCAGCACCTTCTAAATGCCTTAATTTTCTTCATTTGTTCTCATTTTATATGTGCAACTAATCACACTGTTGTATGGAGATTACTTTGAGGCTCTCCCTTATGCATTGAAAATGTGTTGAAATAACATTTGATGGAAATTATTCCAGTAGTGGTGCTGTGTTAACGTCAGTAGTGTACTGCTAATGCCCCTAGACACAGGGATACAACCCATCTCAGAGACTCACTTATTACCATATCCAATTAGTTTGTTTAGCTTAATTAAATTTTTGGCAGTTTAGTATTCAAATCCTCAAGTTTAAATGACACAAGAAGACATTTAGAGGTACTTATAGGAATACTGAAAAGTATAACTTGAGAAGAACATGAAACCACTAAGATGAGGACACATGTTAAGAAGAAAGGAAATTTAAAAGACACAAAGCTAAAAAAGAGTCTAAAGTCAGCCTTCATAGATTGAATCATTATGTTTTACACCTGAAACTAATGTTATATGTCAATTATATCTCAATTAAAATAATAGACAAAGAATAAACACAGTTCACTATCACCACCATGCTCCATATCCCCTGTTCTTAACCCTGTCTATAATAGGGAAAATGTTTAACCCATTAAGTATTATTTCCAGTAGCCATCAATTATAGAGAAGGCATTAGAGTTTCAGTTACATAGAATAAACCAAAACATATTTTAAACACCCTATCTCACTCAATTATTTATGTATTTTATATTTAAAATGTCTACAATATAAAAAAGACAGAAAACATTTTAGTAATAGAAGAAAGAATCTCATGAGAAAGAAAGAATGAATTCAGGGTTAAGATTAGCAGATAGAAATGCTTCACTAAATTCTGAGTAGAGATGTAGTGCAGACATGGACCAAAATCTTGAATCTTTACTTCCAGGTGATCAAAACAATCAGGATAAAGTTAAGAAACATGGTGTCTACAAAATTAAGGAAATGGGAAGAAAATGTAGGTGTTGTTCAAAGAGATACACACCTTTCAGCAATATGGGGGTTGAGAGAAATTTCTCTTTTGGGAAGAGGAAGTTGTTCATACATTGACTGATGGCCTCAATAAAACTGACACAAAAGGAAAACTAACAATTTTCTTATGACTTTTTAAAACTTCCAGAATATAGCTGGTGGTAAAATACCCAAGTGCAGTTCAGTAAAAGCAATTCTATCAGAGGCCAAGCCACTGCCATCCAGTGCATAGCTCCCCAGGGGTCGAAAATCCAGAGCTAGTCCACTGGGGTCTGGGAGAAAATAACTCTTTTAGATGTACAGAGTGAACTCTTCATATTGAGAAGAATATTTTTATTTCACTCTTTCTAAAGTGCAGAATTAATTTTTTCAAAGAAAAGGTAATTCCCCAAATTAATCTCCAATAGAAGTAATGCCACACATCTATAAAGTATGTCAAACAGCATGATGGTTTAATGACCAGTCCTCCAGAAAGGGAATCACTGTGAGAAATTTCTGTCATGATATATTTTCTTTCTGAGGTCAGTGAAGTAGTGGCATTTCTATCTGGCCATATTCTCTATCAAGGTTCACTTTGAAGACTTTCAAAGGCCATGTTTGGAGAATGAAAATAGTTCTCATTTTTATCCCTTTGACCTTCAGGTCAGCATGTAAAAATGGCAATTCTTTTAATCCCTGGGAAAAATAGTTTTAGACAAACTGTTATAGGTGTTCTTTTTTCTGGGAATAAATTAAAAGTCATAAAACTGTTATAGCTAATGCTTGGCATAGTAAGGAATTAAAAATAGAGCAATTATAAATCACTTATCAGTTTAGAATTTATACACTTAAGACATGACACATTTAATGGAAGTCTTGAGGGCAACAATAACATTAAGTGATATACTAAAAAATAGAGGATCAATTTTTTTCTTTTTAATAACAGGTATTTCATATATCACTAGAGACTATAAAATAGTAATATATTGATTGACAGAGCTGATATTTTATATGATATATATTCCCATTGTATGGAAGCATTTTACCCTCAAACTTTTTCTTCCAGCACCAAGGAACTGCTGCATTGAGGGGGAAGAAAAGCAAGAGGACTGTCCAACAACTAGCAGGTTTCCCTGGCAACAACGAGTGTCCATTTATCTTTCAGTTTGAATGGTGTCATTCAAAATCCTCTCACTTCACTGAAAAGCAGGGCAGTAAGAGGAGGAACTACCACGCATTACTTTGAAGTACAGAGCAACCTGCTTTCAAAGGTCCTGCAATTAGTTTCAGATAGCCTAACACCGTTTCTGTATATCTTGATGATTGCAGTGATGATAATGATGATGATGATGATGATGATGATGATGATGGTGGTGATGTTTTCCTGTTACAAAATTTGTGGAGACAGAATTTTTTAGAGCATGTTTTAATCTAAAATTCTCAGATTTGCTTTCTTTGCTATCAGAACAACATTTCAGATAACTTTTAGTAGTTTAACACATAAAGCTTTACAAGTTTCTGTATTCTTGTATACATTTGTTATGTAAATAACAAATTTTCCAGGATGATATTAGTATTATATCATGTCACAACTTATTAGACAACACATAAATGTAAATAGCCCTTTCTAATAATGGACACAAACACAAAAATAAACTTATTGGACTTCCATAGATATTATCTTAAATATTCCTTATACTTTATCAACAGATTTTTCTTAATATTTTTACTCTAAATGCTTTTAACTATATAAACTGAGATTCATGTAAATTCTCTAAATCCTAAGAAAATCTCATACTTATATCAAATTCTAGATTTTACATTTAGCTTGAATTTCAGATTCTGAAATGCCCAAATCTTTGAAAAACAAAGTGTTTTCTAATTTATTTCATGGAAAATAATCTGCTTTGAATTGACTATAATGCTAGGTATGTAGTCTTTATTAATCACATTTAGTTTGAATATTAATATATCTTACT
>CM052541.1:30059941-30092730 GCA_028533065.1 Trachops cirrhosus | reverse complement strand
GTGTTTGGCAATAAAGTCCCAGTCGGAGTTTCCAACCAACAGCAGTTTACATTTATTCTGTTTTACAATCTTAGTTCCTTCCCTTTGATTGCATCAAGACAATTGCTCCTAGGGATACCTGAACCTGAGATGAACTGAAAATATTTTACAGCTTTTGAACTTGCCAGCAGTAGAAGTAAAATTCATACCAATCCCAGCACTCTGAACAGCTGTTACTATAAGGTGATGTTGCTAAAAAATCCCAAAATAGAACAAAGCAAATACCATCCCTGCAAGGGTGCTACTGTGTTTTAGATATCTCCAGCTGGAAACTTAATTGTAATTTAAACAGAGCATACAGAAACAGTTTTCCTGCATCTATTCACCATACTTTATTGAATTGAATAATTTAATCAATAAATCATGATATTCCATAATGTGATACCATCTAAAATTCTAGAAGCAGAGAAATTTGAACTTTGCTCATTATTTCCATCTTTCTGCACTGCATTTCTCTAGGACTTAGGTAATATTTCCATTCTAATCAAGTCTTTAAACACTTCTCTTTCTTGTGGTAGTGCCCCATAGCCAAAGACCACCAGAATGTCTGGGTTTACTCTTGTTTGCAGCAAGAAAGTCCATATGCAATGTCTTGGTATGAAGTTGTATTAACCAATATTCTTCACAGAAACAGAGCCAAAGGAGAGCCTGCATAGAGGTGAGAGAAACAGACAGCATTTGGCCCACATAATTACTGAAACCAAGTAGTCCTATACTCTGGCATCTGCAAGTTGGAGAATCAGAAAAGCCAGTGATATAATTCAGTCCAAGTCCAAAAGCCTAAAAACCAGGAATTCCCAATGTCCAAGGGCAGGAGAAAATGTCCTGGCTCAAAAAGAGAAAACAAATTTATTCTTCCTCTGTCTTTTTGCTCTATTCAGGCCCTCAAGAGATTGGGGGTGCCAGTCCCATTGGGGGCCATCATCTGCTTTACTCAGTTCACCAATTCAAATGTGAATCTCTACCAGAAACACCCTTAATGGGCACACTCAGAAATTATGTTTTACTAGCTATCTGGGCATCCCGTACCCCAAACAACTAAAATATAAAATTAGCCATGACAGAGTGTGAAGGGGAGCTCCTCCCGCAGGGCACCCCACCTCCCAGGCCACCACTGATGAGAATAAGTCTACCAAGACATGATCTGCTTGGGGAGGAAAGGTGGCCAATCTCTCAAAGGAGAAGGACCAAGAGCCTTTTCCTCAATGGGCTTTTATTGGGTTCCTTTGCACAGGAATACAGATAAAGCTCATTAATCATTGTCGGGCAATAAGGATCAAACAATAGATAACAAAGAACTCTGAGGGCCTATTTTGAGCCAGGGTCAGATAGTTAAAGAGCAGTAAAACTTTGAGGAACAAACTCACTTCTTGCTTGGACCCTTATCATTTAATTGAGAGCATTCTAAACAAAGCAGGTTTCACAGGATTTTACATATTCTTTCTTAGGCCTGATTGCCCTAGGGAACCCACCCTTTCAAGCACAGGGCTGCACCTCCCTCTGTCATGGTTTCAGGCTTAAATCAGGCAGGGGAAGTAAGGCAACCAAGAGATTAGAAGTTCTCCCAGACAGAATGAGGACTCAGGCTTTGTCAAAGCTGAGGGATGAGGGCCCATCACCCCCTTTTGCTGTAGCCCCCCAAGTCCTTCCTTGGGGGCCTCCCACGTGATCCTGCCTGTCTTAGGACATTCCCCCGTTGGGGAATCTTACCCGTCATTGGCTAACTGACCAAGCATTGGGGGCCAGTTATGGATGAAGTAAAAGGAGCAGAAGCAGTGCTCCTGGCAGGGAGATAAGCTTTGTCTCCTTAGCGGTTTAAGGTCCAAAGGTCACTCCATCAGCCTTAGCCTTGGGGGGATTACAGCTTCATAAACCAGGCAGGGCGGTTCCCAACAACAGAGATTATTTTAAAAAGCTTACGCTGAGTTATTTTAAAGAGGATTAAAAGAAGCAGGATTTTCCCCTGGCTTGTTTAACATCAGGAAGTGGTGTCTACTCTATGACTGGGTATCTCAAAATACTTTATCTATGTAGAGATAGGCTGTAGTGACGCCAATGTAATTAATTCAGGAATAGAAGTTGCTCACATTAGTCAAGAAAGGTTATACTTGGTTATTGTGGCTTGGACAATATTTCAGGCTCAAACATGAGTATATAACTGGTCTTGTCTTTATTCATCATTGTCACAAAAAGGTCTCTCTAATTTTGAGATTCTGTCAAAAAAGTTCAACAGGAGACCCAAAAGCCCAACTGTGAGGGCCGGGTAAGCTTCTAGCCAACACCAAGGCTTAGCTGAAAGTACCAGCCAAGTGCAAGCCAGGCCAAAGGAGCTTGCTCTTTCTCACTTGTTTCTATTGAAGATTGTTAATAGAATGTAAAGTATAAAATGTAAACAAATTAGGAGAAAATTGAGAATTCCTCATAGAGATAATCACCATTGATTTATTATTGTATGTACTTATTTTTGGAAGTTAAGGCAACATTTTTTCAATTTCCTTGCAATGATATTATTTAAGGCATGTGTGGTGGTTGACAAGGACACTATTTGTTTTAAGGGCTTTTTATAATTAGATTTTATATCAGAAATATATCAGATGTGTATTTGATGCAAATTTGAAATAATTTATTTCTGGCCTGAGCTCTTATTAATGATAAATACACCTCTACCTATTTTAATGTGTACTGATCAAGTCAAGTAACAGAGGGTCATATGAGCTCCTTGCTTCTCTGATCTGTGCTCCAAATGATGAGTGTGATACCTTGGCCACTACCAATGTAAGCTGATCCAACAGCATATTTTCTACCTTGACACCTTAATTCATGAACCAGATAATTATTGATCCAGATCCTTTCAGTGACTGATTCAAACTAATGGCTCTTGCAGTCACATTGATTTTACTTAGGTCAAGATCCAAGCTCTTCTTAGCTGCCAGGTACTGAGGAGCAAAACCTTAATTCATCTCCACCAAATCCATGTCCTTAAGACTCAGTCTTGTTTTTACTTTCCCCCATTGATAGTGGGGACAAAACCAATAGCTATGTTAGAGGGATTATATCCAGACACAAGATAGCCCATAATTCTTGCCAGTGCTGTGAACTTATGTTTTATAACAGGATCTTCACTAGCTATGAAAGCATCAGATATTCCTGGCACATTCTTTGCAGTGACAGTCTCTTCTTTTTCCAACACTGGAGGAAGTTTATTTAACTGTTCCAGGCTTGTTTGCGACAAGCATGTCATCTATTTTCATCGCCAATTTTCTTCTTTGTCATCACCATAGTTGATACCATTTCATTATTAAAGTAACCAGCTTCATTAACATCTTTACACCTCTGTTGTGACTACAGGGCATATTTGTTACATTCTTCTCTGTTTATTTTATATTTTGCAGCAAAATTCTCTGCAGTAATTCCCATAGGAAATTGAACACGCCGAGCTGTTAATGTTGTGCACAGAGAATCTTCCAGCTTGAGATCTAATCCAAACTCGTTTCTAATACACATGTTTCTGACACAGAAGGGAGTCTGGCTCATGTTCTTGGCTCCCTGACACAAGACAATTTCAGCATTTTTAACACAAATTTCGTGATATCCACTCACAATGGATGGAAAACCAGAATCATGAATCCTATTAATAGTAAGAGCTAAGTTCTCTTTTGAGATTCCCACATGCAAATTAGCATGCCTTACCAAGCATGAAGCAACTAAATAATTATTTGACAGTTTATTGCAAAAAACACAACTCAAGAACAGAAAAATGGAAGACATACATACAGCAAGGTATAAGGAGGTAAGAAATAAAACTTTCATTTTCTTCTGGGCACTCATAGTAACAAAACTTCATTTGTTCACCAACCCAAGGCTCTGGTTAATTTATTTTTCAGTTATAACAGAAATACTTGTAGACAAATGTAATTAATCCTCAATAGAATTTTTGTCAATCAGATTCTGGGGAGCATAGTGTCATCCGGGGCAATGAGCAGTCATAGATGGAGGCCCCTAAAAACTTGGCAAATATAAAGTCAGTCTTCGTTGCCTTCTTATTACTGCACTTCTGGTTTTCTTTACACTGAGTTTCTAAGAAGAATTCTGAATTAAAAGAATTAAAGGTAAATGTTGAATATATTGAGATGAAAATATAATTTTCACTACCATTATGATTTTAGACTAAAAAAGATCTACGACTTCCAAGATAGTGGTAAAATGGGTAGTTACTACACTCACCTCATCCTGGGTCCAAAATGGAATTACAACTAAAATACAGAGCAAGCTACCTGAATAACTGACTGAAGACTAACTGAAGGGAGATCTTATAACCAAGGATTTAAAGAAGAAGCCACATCAAGACTGGTAGGAAGGGCAGAGATACAAAAAGGCCTGACCCTGGTACCATGAGTGATAGCTGAGTATCTGGAGGAACACCTCAGCTATAGGGGGTTCCACCCAGCAAGCATGATGTCTGATCCCCGAGGAAGTCTCCCCAACTCAGAATACCAAAGCCAGGAACAGGCACCCACATAACATCTGGCTGTGAAAATCTGCAGGTATCCTGTCAGCTGGGGACTGACAGGAGTCTGCTAGAGTCACAGCCATCCCTTTTTTGCTTATTTAATTTGTTAATTGAATTTGTTGGTGTGACATTGGTTAATAAATTTATAGGTTTTAGATATATATATTTCTACAATATATCACTTGTGTTTGTATTGTGTGTTTAACACTCCAAGTCAAGTCTCCTTCCGTGGCCATTTAACCCCCCTTTACCCACTTCTACTTCATCCTGCCCTATATTCCCTCCTTGAAAAAGAAAATGGAAATAAGAATACAGCAACCCAAAATCTATGGGACACAGCAAAAGCATTTCTAAAAGGTAAATTCAGGCACCCTCTTAAAAGGTCAATGCAAAAAATCTTATTCACAGCCACTTACCCTGGGCTCCAACAGAAGAAGGGTAGATTGGACTAGACATGTATGAGGAAAGACAGGTAACTTTGATTGTGGGGAGAGAACTGAAGAAACAGCTGCCGTGATATTTGTGCTAAGTTACTCTCTAACACCACAGATACCATCTTTCTTGAGTGGAGCACTCCCCTCCACACAGCACCACCCTGGGAGAATTCAATAGTCCCACCCTGCAAAGCCGGTGTCCTGCTGAGAAGGCAGCTGCCTGAGCTGGGGTGTAGAAGTCTGGGCAGACTCAGGGGATGTCACTGACTGAGTTGTGTATCTCTGAGGAGGGGCCACCCTTCCCACATTCTCCCAAGCCTGAACAACCCCACCCCTTTGTGGGAGATACACTGCCACCATCTCCACTCCTTGCAGCCCTACCTTGCTGATATCAGGCCCCTGGTAGAATATGGGACAGACTGAATTGTGTAGGACTAGGACAGGGGCCATTTTTTCCTTGCATGCATGGCTGGTGCAGAGGTCTTCCTACAAATGCCTGAATCTTGGTCTATCTGGGCCTGATACACTCTGCTAGCCTCACCCTGATGGCTCCCTGATACCATGCCTGATCATAAATGTATGTGAGCACCCAACAATGACAGCTAGACTTGGTACACCTAAGGCATTTGTTGAGTCACCTCAGACCCAGCACTGACACTGAGTTTGAACTTGTGTCAAACTGGTAAACACTATTTGCCCTTACCTGGTGACTCACTGAGGACCTACCTCATGCAACTTGAGTACCACCAGAGGAGCTTTCAGTGACTAGGTCTAAAAGGCAGCTAACAAGCTGAGACAAGCAGAGGGGGATCTCAGGGTGCATTATGGCTTTTGCTGAACTGTCTCTGGACCTGGTGCTGATTAAAGCCAGCCTTGGTATTCAGGCTGGTCTTTTTGATGCATACCCAGGCTCAGCAAAGGCAGTCACAAATTGTGGATCATTTTGTAGCTAATAACAGGTGGCCCAGGGCCAATCACAGGCAGCATCTGACATTGGTCTGTACCAGAGTCTCTCTCAAAAAGCCTCAGAACCAACACACCCACAGACAATATCAGAGTAGGATCCAATTAGCTTCACAAGCAGCATACCCAAAAGAAGATCTTGACAGGCACCAGACCCTGCTTAGGTGAATTCTGCTTTGTGTGGTCAGCATTTGTACATAGTTTGTACACTGTGGTTGAGACTGATCTCACAGTTAGCCAGCCTTAGAGTCTATCCCATGCTTGAACAAGTCAACAGCAATCAAGATTCAATTACAGCAGGACAGACACATAATTCACATGAAAAACATTCCTGGAGAAGCCACCTCAGAGGATCAAGGAATTATACCACTGGGTCCCACAGGAAACCTATACATAAGGCCACCCTACCAAGACTGAAAGTCATAGCAGGTCTACCTAATGCATAAAAACAAACATAAACAGATAGCCAAAATGGGGAGACAAAGAAACATGCCCAAAGTAAAAGAACAGAAGAAATCTCTAGAAAAAGATTTAAGGGGAATGGAACCTAGTAATTTACCAGATAAAGAATTAAAAAAAAAATGATTATAAAGATACTCAAAGAACTTAATGAAAATAACAACAGCATGAAAAAGGACATGAAAACAATAGAAAAAGAACAAGTCAGAAATAAAACATATAATATCTGAAATGAAGAATTCATCAGAAGGAATAAATTGTAGGTTGGAAAAAGCAAAGGATCAAATCAGTGATGTGAAAGACAAGGTAGCAGAAAATGCCCAATCAGAGCATCAAAAAGAAAAAAATATTGAAGGAAAATTTATGGGACCTTTGGGACAACATGAAGCGTAACAACAACCAAATCATAGAGAGCAAGAGATCAAGAACCTATTTGAAGAAATAAGGATGGAAAACTTCCCTAACCTGGATAAAATAAATAAATAAATAAATAAATAAATAAATAAATAAATAAATAAAATAAAAATTCACACAGGTTCAGGAAGTGCAGAGAGTCCCAAACAAAATGAACCCAAAAGCTCACAACAAGACACATCATAATTAACATGGCAATGGTTAAAGGCAAAGACAGAAACATAAAAGTAAAAAGAGAAAGACAATTAGTTACCTACAAGGGATCTCCAATAAGACAGCTGATTCTCAGTAGAAACATTTCAGGCCAGAAGGGATTGGCATAAAATATTCAAAATAATGAAAAGCAAGGACTTACAAATAAGACTATTTCACCCAGCAACACTATCATTTAAAATTGAAGGAGAAATAAAGAACTTTCCAGACAAAATAAGCTAAAGGAGTTTGTTACCACCAAAACAGTATGACAGGAAAAGTTAAAGTGTCTTCTTGAAGAAGAAGAAAAACAGCACTGGCTGGTGTGGCACAGTGGATTGAGCATTGGCCTGTGAATTAAAGGGTCGCTGGTTCAATTCCCAGTCAGAGCACATGCCTGGGTTGCAGGCCAGGTCCCCGATAAGGGGAATGCAAGAGGCAACCACACATTGATGTGTCTCTCCTTTTTTCTCCCTCCATTCCTCCCTCTCTAAAAATAAGTACATATAGTCTTTTAAAAAAAAGAAGCAGTAAAACAACCACAACAAGAAAAAAATAATAGAAACATGGATATAGAGAATGAAATGAAATAAATGCATATCTATCAATAATCATTTAACATGTAAACAGCTTAAATACTCCAATCAAAAAACACAGGGGAGCTGAATGGATAAGAAACAAAGACATATATATACGAAGTCTGTCCAGAAAAATTTCAACCATTGTGAACATAACAAAAACACTTTGCACAGCATTGATGTAAACTGGCATCCAAGGAGAGTGGACAAGAATGTGCATCTGTGAACAATGACAATTCCACTGTACTATTCATTTGGGGCTGTAGACTCCCATTGAGTGAGCATGTGTACTGTGTGGCCGTCACATTCAAAATGAGCAAGTAGAGCAATGAATCTGCACCAAATTTTGCATTAAGCTTGAACACTCCTCTGCAAAAACTATTTGGATGATTCAGAAGGCCTCAGTTATGGGTACCTGATGATTGGCAGCTTCATCATGACAACACACCCGCTCATGCATCACATCTTGTGCAGAGATTTTTGGTGAAACATCAAGTCACCCAGGTGACTCAGCCCAGATTTGGGGCCCTGAGACTTCTGGATTTGTCTTATTAAGATAGCTTCGGTATCTTAGGTAAAGGCATTAATTAATTAATCCACTTAATTAATTAAAAATATTTTATATATTATCCGAAAGAGTTTATCATTATCTGTATTTTTTTATGTTGTTATTGTTGTTCTGTCATAAATCCTCATTAGATAGGAGGTTGGTTTTGTTCTTTCACACACATCCTCTCCACATTTAAGACACTACTATAAAGTTGTTTTGCAGATTAAGAATAGAAAGCAGAATTCTCAACAGCAGGTCCAGTAGGTGGCTAAGATATGTTTATAACCAATGTTTAAAAAATATACATATACTTGTAGAAATGAAGCTTATAGATAATAATGCTTATCTATTTTATATATAGAGAGAGATTTTCCCCACAAACACCAATTATATATTGTCATTGATGGTACTTGTTAGCTATGCTGTCAGGTAAAACAGATATGACTGGTCTCTAATGGCATCTGGCAGAAGTGAACCGAGATTATAGCACGCAGATGGGTTAGGCCCCCAAGCCAATCTGTGCAGGTTTCAATTCCGGTAATCAGTGACAGGAGGCAACCATTCTCCTTGGTTACAAGTGCTGACAGAAACTAGAGACCTGTTTTCAAGCTACATCAAAAGCAGCTAAGTATAAAAGGAAAAATCCTCTTCAGAGTAAAGTTTTAATCTCCTTTTAAGAAAAAAAGAAAGGTATAACATAGCTTTTTTGTTCGTATTTTCAATTATTTTGCAGCCAGGTAGATTAAGTGTAAACAACCCAGTGAAGGATAACCACAGCAGGGAGGTCTTCGTTTGGAGTTCCCAGTAAGAACTCTGAGCTGCAGTCCCGAATTCAGCATGGGGCTTTAAACCGCAGCACTGGTGCTCACTACCCCATCCTCCTTTTCAGCTCCTTGTTAGAGTTGTGTGAACCTTTTATCTTGTGAAACTCGCCAACCTCAGGAATATTTTATAAGTTACTAGCTTTGCAACTTTTGCAGAATACATTCAAACATCACTTTTACTGGCAGCAAGGCTACAAATGTTTTTCCAAAGATTAAAAAAAAAGTATACAAAAAGGAACCCTAGTGGAAACAAAAACCATTGTTTCCCTTCGAACCCTTTTGTTTTCTGTAACTTGAAGGGAAATCATGCCAGGGGTAAAGGTCGGTGGACCATCCTCCTGAGGTTATCATTCTCAATCAAATCTCTTTCCAGAAGTGCAAAACCACTGTAAGTAATAATTTTCTTCCACTATTTTTTTCAAACTTTTAATTGCCTTTCTTGGTTAAAATATTCCTTAATAACTTATTATTTTTATTTCCTTTTTTCAAATAATTAGCCCAATTTAATTTGTTAACAAGCTATCATCTCTCAATATGTAATATTTATTCACTAGATTACAAAAAAGGCCATGGATTTTTTAAATAAACCTTCAAAAATCATGTTGAAAACACACTATTCTTTTTCAAAATGTTCACAGTAGTACATTGTTGTTTTTAAGCTCAAATAACTCCCGTGGAAACTCAGAAGGCATTATGGACAGCTGTATGTTAGCTATAATGAATAGAACAAACCTGGTTTTAGCCATAGAATTAAACTGTTCTGAAAATTTGACCTGTATAACTAGTCCAATAAAACATATTAAAACTGATTTTGGTAAGAGAGATTTGGGAGCAGAACTATACAATTTGTCTGGTTTATGAAAGAAAAGAAAACAAAAAGTTAGAGAATATCTAATACAATTAAGGGTCTCAGCAGCACAGATATTTTTATTTACTACCTGATACTCATTCTCTCTTTAGATATTATGTAAGGTCAGTGTATGAAGTCTCCATGGGAATCTACCCTGGATTCTTCTGGAGCAGGTGTCCGCATGACCCAAGTCAAACAACATACTAAGTGGTAAAAGTCCCAAGCCTGCTTATGCAGAACAAATCTCATAAATGTATGGCATTTACATGAAATATTTTTCTTTCTCAGAACTAGAAATGTAAGAACTGCAGCCATCTTTCTACCAAAAAGAGAATCTGAGGGCAATTTTTTGAATTTACTGGAAAGGAAGTAAAGATAAGGTCAGAGAGAAAACCAAGACCTAGAATATCATTCAAGCCACTGCATTAAGCCTGATCAGCACTCATTCCTGTCCGTGGAAGTTTCAACCAATCAACTGGGGGGCATGAGAGGCCACTGTATAATGAACCACACTACTAACCAAGCAACCAGCAGAAGCAATGGCATCCAACATCACCCTCCCCACACACCAGAAAAAGTGAGCTCTCCCAGCTAGTCTCTTGAGAGGGAAGTGCTGGTTGTTTTGTCTAGGAGAAGATGGAAAGAGAGAAATGAGTTTTTGCTGCTCCTCTTTCAAATGTCACGACCACTTAAAGTGAGAACACTATTCACTGCAGTATGTTTTGGATGCTACTGAATAGGTTGATGGCTTAAACTGAATGAAACCATGGCTTCCATTGGAAATAAAAATTCAAGGTTCATCCAATTTATTTAACTTATTTAGAAGTAACCATTAATAAAAGTAATTAATTTAAAAAGTAATGAATCTGGGAAAATCCTAAGCTAGCCAGGCAGTCAGGATAATAAGCATAAACTATGACTGTCCTGGGAAGCCCAGGGCACACAAATGACTTGCCATGAGGAATTATAAAACTGAAGGATAGTTGAAGGTAATACCTGTGAGCTTTGGCTAGTATGTAATGAAACATGAGTTTATTAATCCAACTCAGTAAACTTTCTTCTGCAGACTATCATGAACAACAGGTAATCAGAATAAAATTTCTTACAATAAAATAACATCCCTGCATTGACGGAGAAAGGCACATGTGCAGATGGTTATGCACAAAGGTCACAATGTTCAGGTGGGTTGTATAGTGAGCACTCAGGAGATGGACAGCTTAGCTCGTTTGCTCTGCTGGAGGAGGGGGGAGACAAAGTAACCAGGAAAGTTTCAAAAAGGAGCAAAATGGGAGCTGCATAAAATGAAATAACAGATATTTGGTAAGTAATTAAGAAAAAGAAGAGTTTAGCCTCAAGTGAGGGGATAGAAAGCATGGAAACATGAGGTCTAACAGGAAATGGTAAGTTTGATGCTCTGCAAATCATTCACTGCACCACAAAGTACCGACTCACACTTGTTCCCAGATGACACTAAGGAGAGTTTTCAGGAGGCTTCAGGTAAGCTAAAATAATTACATGGTTCATGTTTATAAACCACTTCACAATTCATAGCACAATTTTATGTTCACAATTTTATACATAATTAGGTTACTCTCCTAAAAATGTCATAAAATGGCTTAATAACTTTAGGTTAATTTTGTTATAAAATATTAAATCCTTCTAAGCCTTATTTGAACCAAAGTTAAATGATTTAGAATGATGCTGAGAGGAATTTTACTGAAGCAATGTATCACATCTTTCAGTTTTTTCAGCAAATGTATCAGTACTTTAAGATTTCTGTGATCTCAATAAATTTACAAAGGTTAGTTTTTATAAGTAAATTTAATGAAAGATTCCTTATTTTCAGTATAAAAGCTTTGATTTAAATTTAGGGAGATAGCCCTGGCTGGTGTAGGTCAGTGGACTGAGTGCAGGCTTGAGAACCAAAGGGCTGCGGTTTGATTCCCGGTCTAGGGCACACGCCTGGGTCCCTTTCTCCCTCCCATCCCCTCTCTAAAAATAAACAAATAAAATCTTTTAAAAAATAAAGAAATTCTGGGACACAAAGCTGTTATACTTTACTAAAGTTGAGAAAAAATAAAATAATATGAAATTCCTTACAAAATTAAAGAACATTTTATTCCCCTTTAATACAGTATAGTCATTTCCACTTTTATTGTTTGTATTTAAAATACAGAAGAAACCTTACCATGAAAATTTTATACATAGAACCAAAAGATAAACAGCTTTCATTGATTCCCACCTGTATTCCCAGAGAGCCAAGAAAGTTATTTTGCTTAATTAAACCAAGTTAAATTATAAAATAAATTTAGAAATACTTTCAAAATAATCACGATGTGCATTTTTCTAGAATCTCCCTGCCTGCCAAGTTTATCCCATTAGTTAGGCAAACATTTACATTACATAATTAAAAACTTTCTTCTTTACTTAATAGAAGTTGTTCAGTCCAGTATGGTTATTTTTATCCAAGTACAATATGTTGTTTTTTTTATAATGACCTATTATTTTAATTTCTTATTTACTTTATGATGAACTTTGGTTGTATATATGGTATTAATTGTTGATATTTTAAATATTGGGACCATTAAGTACAAAATGAATTACATCATTTTTTTGCCATAGCTCAAATGATTTTAGTAGAAAGAAAAAATTAACACTATTTTGAGCCTATAGAGATATGTAGCATAATGCGGAACTCTGATAACCGTCTACTGTTGTGGATCCGTTAATTTACTGGGCTGCCATAATGAAGTGTCATAAAATGTGTAGAGAAGGCTATTGCCTCACGTTTCAGGAGGCTAGAAATACAAAGTCAAGGTGTCAGCAGGGTTAGTTCCTACTGAGAGTTGTAAGGGAAAATCTGTTTCACGTTGCTTCTTACTTTCTGCCTTACAGGTATTCTTTGGTGTTCTTTGGCCTGTACATGCATCACATCGACCTCTGTTTTCATCTTTTTTTACGCTGTTATTTTGTTTTACTTTTTTGATTGTACATTATTGTTTGTGCTATAACAGTTGTCTCCCACTTTTTTCCCCTTTTCCCATCTTCAGCCAGCCCACCAACTTCCCTCTTGCGATCCCCATATTGTTGTCTATGTCCATGGTTTTGGCATATATATTCCTTACCTTTTTTTACCCAGTAATCCCCCTTCTCCCAACAGCTGTCAGTCTGTTCCATGTATCTATGCTTCTGTTTCTATTTTGTTAGTTTATTTTATTTTGTTCATTAGAATCCACATATAAGTAGATAATATGGTATTTGTTTTTCACTGAATGGCTTATTTCACTTAGCATAATAATACTCTCCAGGTCCACCCAAGCTGTCGAAAAGAGTTAGAATTCCTTTTTTTTTTTTTTTTACTGTGTCGTAGTATTCCATTGTATAAATGCACCATAGCTTTTTCATCCACTCATCTACTGATAGGCACTTAAGTTGTTTCGTATTTTGGCTATTACATATAAAGTTGGAATGAACATAGGTGCATATATTCATTCAAATTAGTGTTTTAAGTTTCTTTGGACAAATTCCTAGAAGTGGAATTGCCAGGTCAAAGGGTAGTTCCAACCCTGGCTGGTGTGGCTCAGTAGATTGACTGCTGGCCTGAGAACCTAAGGGTTGTCAGTTTGATTCCCAGTCAGGGCACATTCCTGGGTTGCAGGCCAGCTCCCCAGTGGGGGCATATGACAGGCAACCACACATTGATGTTTCTCTCCCTCTCTTTCTGCCTCCCTTCCCCTCTGTCTAAAAATAAATAAATACAGTCTTTAAAAACAAAAGGTAGTTCCATTTTTTATTTATTTAGGTAATACTATGCTGTTTTCTGCAGTGACTGCACCAGTCTGCATTTCCACCAATAGTGCAAAAGGGTTCCAAATTCTCACCAGCACCTTTTGTTTTTTTTACTTTTTGATGATAGCCATTCCGACCGGTGTGAGATGATATCTCATTGTGGTTTTAATTTGCATTTCTCTGATTAATGATGTTGAGCATTTTTTCGTGTATATTCGGGCTATCTGTATGTCTTCTTTGGAGAAGCACCTATTCAGGTCTTTTGCCCATTTTTTAATTGGATTATTTGTCTTGGTGTTGAGTTGCATAAGTTCTTTGTATATATTGGATATTAAGCCCTTATCAGATGTATCATTACAAAATATGTTCTTCCATACAGTAAGTTCCCTTTTTACTTTGCTGATGGTTTCTTTAGCTGTGCAGAAGATTTAATTTGAGATTAAATCCTATTTGTTTACTTTTGCTTTTGCTTCCCTTGCCCTAGGATATATCTGAGATTTAATGCTTATGTTTTCTTGTAGGATTTTGATGGCATCACAATTTATATATAAGTTCTTAATCACTTTTGAGTTTATTCTTGTGTATGGTATAGGTTGGTGGTCTAGTTTCATTTTTTGGAATGTACCAGTCTAGTTTTCTCAACACTATTTATTAAAAATACTGTTTTTTCTCCATTATATGCTCTTGCCTCATTTTTCAAATATTAATTGATGATAAAGGCATGAGTTTATTTCTGGCCTTTCTGTTTTGTTCCTGACCTACATGCTTGTTCTTATGCCAGTGCTATGCTATTTTAACTAGTATGGCATTGTAGTATAGTTTAACATCAGATATTTTGGTACCAGCAGTTTCGTTCTTTTGGTACCTGCAGTTTTGTTCTTTTTTTCTCAAGTTTGCTGAGGTTATTCTGAGTCTTTTTTGTTTACCTGTTTCATATACATTTTGGAATATTTTTCTAGATCTATGCAGTATGCCATTGGTGTTTTATTAGAAATTGCCTTGAGTCTATAGATGGCTTTGGGTAATATGGACATTGTAATGATGTCAATTCTTTCATCCATGAACACAGTGTATGCTTCCACTTATGTGTATCTTCCTCTGTTTCTTTCTTCATTGTTCTACAGTCTTTAGTACAGATCATTTACCTCTATGACTAAATTTATTCCTAGGTACCTTATTTTTTGTTGCAATAGTCCATGGGATTGTTTTTTGTTTCTTTGTTTGTTTCTCTTTCTGACAGTTTATTATCAAAGTATAAAAATGCCATCAATTTCTGAGTATTGATTTTGCATCCTGCTACTTTACCAAATTCATTTATCAGTTCTACTAGATTTTTGACGGAGACCTTAAGATTTTCTATGTACACTATTGTGTCATCTGCAAACAATGAGGGTTTTGCTTCCTCCTTTTTAATGTGGATGTCTTTTACTTCTTGTCTGATCACTGTGGCTAGGACTTTCAGTACTATGTTTAATAAGAGTGGTGAAAGCAGACATCCCTGTCCTATTCATGATCTTAAGGGAAATGATTTTATTTTTTGCTCTTTGAGTATGTTGTTAGCTCTAGGTTTTTCATATATACATGACCTTTATTATTTTAAGGTATGATCCCTCTATTCCCACTTTACAGAGAGTTTTTATCATAAATAGGGGCTGGATTTTACCAAATGCTTTTTCTGCATCTATTGATATGGTGAGGTGACTTTTATCTCATTTTCTTAATGTGATATATCACATTTATTGATTTGCAAATATTGCAAATCAATAAACTAACTTTGATCCCTGGGACAAATCCCACTTGATCATGGGGTATGATTTTTTTAATGTATTGTTGTTTCAGGTTTACTAATATTTTATTGAGGTTTTAGCATTTATATTTATCACAGATACTGGTCTATAATTTTCTTTGCTGTGTCTGCTTTCATCTGCACATGGAGTTTTGTATGTGGTGTGTTTGAGTGTGTATATCTGTCTATCTCTATGTCCAAATTTCTTCATTTTTTAAAAGGCATAATTATATTGGATTACAGCTCAGCCTAATGAACACACCTTAATTTGATCATCCACAGAGACCCTATTTCTTAAATAAGGCCAAATTCACAAGAACTAGGGTTTAAGACTCCATATCTTTTTGTTACTCAACCCTTAACAGTAACTGAGTTTTAAAATGCTTTTCTCTAAATTCACTGAGAAATTATTAAACTATGCATCACAACACCTGGGTTTAAATTTGTCCCCCATTGATTATGAAGGATCATCATTTCTTCATGTTCTGAGCTTTCACAAATATACCTGGGTATCCAGGTGATGCTTTATCATATCTGAATCAAGAATAAACACAAGATGTCAAGAAAACATTGAAAGGAAAACTTATAAAAAGGGCTTTTGAGGGATATTTGAAAAGCAGGGATATTTGAAAAAACTAGAAATAAAAAAAGAAGTAAAATGTTTAGAAGAAAATAGTGGTTGAAATGGAAGAGTAGCGAGACTAATTCACTTTATAATTTAGACACACAAAAAAAGAAAAGTTCATGAAGTCTTATTTTCTGGTTGTGCCTTCCAAGGGATGCTAGAAGCAATGACAATCAAGTAACAATCACATACCTATAGGGCTCTTCCAAAATATTATGAAAAACATTTCAGGGGCTACTCATGGGACGATGGGGTATAGTGGTAAGATTTATTGAAGCTGGGAAAGCCAAGAAGGACTGTTTTCAGGTACCGGGAGTCTGTGTTTCATCCATGGCCAGGTGGTTCGGCTATGCTCCACTGTGGAAGAAGTTCTGCCTTGTCTTCACCAAAAAGGGCAGGGGTCCAAAATTTTCTACCATCAGTTCAGTCAATGTCAAAACTTTGTCTAGCTCACTTTCTTTCCTCATTCTGCCAGCTTTGTCTGTCTCCAGCTACACACCAGCCAGTGCTGTGTTGCCACACCAAGGCCTACGTTTTGGCCCATTCTCAGAGCCTGTACTTGGGCCCATGCTGCTGCTATGAAGAAAGAGCATGCAGATGCATGGGCTAGCACACAATTTTAATGCTACCAAGAGAGGCCTTTGTTAAACTTTGATTATATTACCTCAGGCTTGGGAAAGACCAGGTATTCGCTCAAACTAAGCAATCTTTTCCCCAATCCTTCATGGACATATGATGGCCCCTAACCCTAACCAATCCTGTCTTTTCCCCAGATTAGACACCTCCTGTTTATGGTTGCCATCTTGGTTTCTATTGCACATGCCCCGAAGTTATGCTGTGTCATCTGGTTTCTACTGCACATGTGCTTACCTTCATCACTATAGTCTGGACAAATGGACCAGCTATTCCCCAGGGCAATCCTTCCTCAATTCTTGAGGAGAAAGAGGGGTCTTAATCCCCTGGATGGGGCCATGTGCTTATCCCCTGGAGTGTGTGAAGCTGTTGCTTTCAACCTAATTAAACTTAGACAGTTTTTCTACCTTTTCTTTTATTAATATTTAGCCATTTCTGCTAACAATAATAATAAATAATAGAACTCTTTTCATTTCAATATATATGTTTGTGGTTTATTTAAGTATAAATAGGTCACAGGATTCATTTTCATATTGTGTTGAATGTGTATTGAAATGCAGAATCTACATATTTTAATGCATATTGATGGCTATAGCTAAAGAGTTAATTTATATATCTCAGTCCAAATTTACTGATATTTTATTCAAATTTAATCATGTTTAAAATACTCAGAACAACCATGAGATTTAGAAGATCTTAAACAAAATTATCACTGCACTATTTTACAATCAATTGATGATACTCTAATTCTAATTGAATATTGGAAATCTACATAAATTTAATCTTGAAGTTGTTATTTTGAAGATTCACATTTTAAAATAGTCAAAAGATGATATCTATTTAAGTGAATCAATGGATAGTTATTGAGCAAGTACAAACTTGTCTAGATAATTATTTTCATCAAGATTCAACAGAATAACTCAAGTGTAGTAGATGCTAGTCAGAATATTTGGAACACATGTTATCAAATAAGGCTCAAAACTAATTTTCATAAGCCATCAGGAGTAAAATACCAAGGATATAACTGTGAATGATCATGTAAACCTTCATCAGAGTAACTTCTTTCAGGATTTCACTCCCTTGAATCATTGGAAATGCAATTGCTATTCCTTGTCCCATGTCTGTTTACAGAGTTTTTTTCAATTAATATGTTTCAAAAATATGAATTTCTGATTGTGCCATAATCACATATCACCTAAAATCACCATGTATGAGTAAAAAAGTTCAACTGATTTTTAAAAAGAATTTGACAGTTATTTCTCAAAAAAATGTTATTGAATATTACCTATTCATATATAACATGAAGTTTTAATGCACAAATATTCTAAAACAAAAATCTAGATATGTTTTGAACATGCAGGTAAAAATTAATATATACATGAATGAATGAATGGGTATCATAAATGCCTAGATTGCAAGATTCAAAGAGAAGCATTAGTCAGTGTCAATCTCAAGGGTTCTGAAGACCAACTCTCTGAATTTAATTACCAGGTAAGTCTTGTACTAGCCATGTGTACTAGGGAGGTTACTGGACTTTTTAAAACATGTACACAATAAAGAGGCTTAATTTTAGTGCATCCATTTATATGGAGTAGTGAAGATTAAATCAATTAATCTAGCTAAATGCACCTAATCTTAGTATTGTATTAGTTTGCTAGGGCTGACAAAACAAAATAGCACAGACTGGGAGGCTTAAACAATAAAAAATCATTTTCTCACTGTTCTGGAGGGTGGAAGTTCAAGACCCAGGTGTCAGCAAATTTGGTTTCTCCTGAGGCCTCTCTCCTTGACCGGAAGATGGCCGTCTTCTTATTGTATGTCCTCATGGCCCATCCTCTGTTCTGTGGATCATAGTGTCTCCTCCTCCTCTGATAAGAACGCCAATCATGTTGGTTTAGGGCCTCACCTTTAGGACCCCATTTAATCAGAATTACTTCTTTAAAGGCCCTATCTCCAAATACAATCATATTGAGATTTAGTGATCCAACATCTAAATTTTGGAAGAACACAATTCAGTCCTTAACAGGTATTAAATATTATTAATAATTGATAGATGATTATTTGGACTTGATTAATCAAAATATAATGGCTGAATTGGCAAAACTGAATTTATATTCAACTGAATAATGATTCAATATATCGTATGGCTTTAAAAGGCTGAAAATAAGTACAATGTGAGTCAGTTTGCCGTTCATTTACTGAGAACCTAATCCCAACATGAGGACGGCTACTTCAAATTAAACTCAGAGCCTGGACAGGGGCTCCCCCAGTGTCATCCAGACTAATGCCAGTTTCCACACACTCATTGTTTCAACTGTGAGTAATCAAATCAAACAGATTCTGCCTCGGCCACTTCTGCTTCACTTCAGAATATAACAGTATACTTAAAGTTACCTGCAAAAGCAAAAGTAATGACTAAGCACCTCTTGCTCAGTCTACCCTGTGCAGTCAAAGGGAACAGTGGATAGTACTACAATATCTAATATCAGTTGACATCCTAAGGGAAATAAATGAAATGCATTAAAATATTGTTAAAATGGAGACTTTTTCAAATCTATGACAATTTATAAAAGATACTACATTACAACAATATTATGTTATTGCTGTAGATTTAAAATTTAATATTTTATAAAATAATGAGGAAATATTAAGAATTTCTTCTCTTTCAACTAATAGCAATGGTTAATAAAATGTAATTAAACATAATTAGATATTTCTATAGGGGTATGTGTTTATATATATATACACACACACATATATAGTGTTATGGAAGTAAAGTTAATTGCAGGATTCTTTATTTTTCTCAATTGACTAATAAAGTCAGAGATTAATTTAAGTTCCTTGGATATCAGGTTTAGCATATTTTAACCTACTGAACTTTATCCTTAAGTAATTCACAAGCTGCCTTTTCATGCCTAACATTTTAAAAGAGCACATTTACTTTCTTTGTTCTCTGTAATTTTTATTGTGTTTCCCATTTAGTCTTATCAGTTTTCAACACTTGGTTCATTTCCATTACTATCTTTTTCTATTCCAATTATTTTCAATGAAACATACATGCCTGTTTTTGTCTGCTTAGTTTGACCTTTGACATAGTTAAATATCATCTCTGAAAATGAATGGTAGCACTGGAAAAACATAAAGCATTGGCTATTTTGTGGGATGAGTGTTTCAGAGTACAGTCACTGTTCCATTGTGGAAAGCAGAAGACAGAGACAAGAGGGCAAATGACATTTACCAGTATTATGCAAAAGGCAACCCTTGAGGATTCTGTGTTAATCTACGGAACCTATGTTTTTCTCTTCAGTTTTTCACAGCATTTTCATGCTAAGATTCTTTTGTCTGGACAAAGGTTTACCTGATATTTCCCTGTTATTCTTTCAATATTCACCTCAGGTTTCAAGAGAAGTTGCATATTAATGTCCCACTATTTACCAACATACTTAGTTAAAACAAAAATTTTATTTGCTATGCATTTGAGTGTGTGTGGTGGGAATATTTCTGATATTATGCACATTCCACTACAGATTAAATCTTGTCAAAATGCCACAGACACTTTACTGATTAATATGCTGAAATGATTACTCTCAGAGTAAGCTCTATTGACAGAACTGTTAGAAAAACTCCCAGTAGAAATTTGTTTGAAACACATTTCACTGACACAACATGTATATCTTCTTTGAAATATTTTATGGAAAAATAAAGTATCTGTAATTGGCATCCATATTTTTAGATAATGTTTCTGGCACTTTATTTGCATTACATATATTCAGAAATGTTTTCAGAGTATTTTCTTGCATAAATACAAATTGAGTATGGCAATCTGTTCTGGGTTATTCAGCTAATTTCTAATACTAATTATTGTATTTCCAAATATTTTGATAATTAAAAATGTTCCAGTTTTGAGTGGCATTTAAATGGTAGACCTTTTGGAAAATCCATTCAAACAGATAGTACTTCTCACCTGTTGATACTGTCCTTCATGTTGATGTCACTGATCAGTGCAACATCTTTCCAACTTCTTTCCTCTCCTTTTCTCAGTTGTGTTTTAGGAAGTTGTGCTGTGGATTGTGTGGTTTGTAAATCTGGCAACAGGAGAACAGGCCTGCCCACCCAGCTCAGCTCTGTCCTTGTGCCTCTTAGATTCTGCCCACTCACCGAAAGCACCCATTTGTTCCCTTCCTTCAGAAGACGTTTGTACTTTAGTAGAGGAGCAAAGACATAGAGGTGTTATTCTCTAAAACTTTATTATCAGAAGGTCAAGTATGATTATCAAAATATAATTAAAAATTTTCCCCAAATACTTTAAAATTATTTTGGGTGAAAACATTCCTTATATCACAACCACTTATTGGCAGTAGCAGCAATTTTTATTTTAGAACCAAGCTCTCACAAATCAAGATAAAAAAATTAGGATTGCAATTGTAAACTTTTTATTTAAAGCTAATAATTGTTTCACACTCCATGGAGACTGTGAAGAATCAACAAAAGTGCCCAAAGAAAGGCACTTTATAGCAAGCAAATGTGGATATCAGCAATTTACTTTTTAAGAGAGGAAAGATTACCGGTGAAATGCATGCATTTTCCTTTCATAAGAATGGACTTTACTTTGCACAGTCCTATATATTTTACTTGACTTAGTTTTTTCTTGTGCACCTTCCCTGTATTCCTAATTCTGCTTCCAAAAGCAATTCACAAAATTCTTCATTGAAATAAGAGTAATCTACAATATCATACTTTTTGAAAGCTAACACATAGAGTTACCCACTCATAACTAATGCACATTCTGTAGAAAAAAAAGTCCATTAAGAAAAGTTGGAACCAGTACTTGCATTGAAATTCACAGCATGATACAAAGCACAGCTAAAAAAAATTGTTACCACCATTATAGGATTGGGCTTGATGGGAAACTAAGGTATTGCCCTGCAAGTGGCAACTATGGAAAATGATTCACTTTGGATTTTCACCCAGAAAAAAATACTCTGCTATGATATTAAGATACATTTTGTTTTGTGTGTTAAGAATTTGGAGAATTTTATCTTGAGGGTAGCGTGAAATCATAGACTGCAAGGGAAGATGAGGATACCTAACAAAATGAACATGGAAACATAAAAGCACAAAGGGTTTCTGAACTCCAATGGAAAACATAAATTCATAAGGTAAATAATATAGATGATGGCAACAGTGCACTAAACTATATTAATCACAGAACTCTAGAAAAAGTGTCTAATTCTATGTAAATTTATATAATGAGAGAGCCACTGAAGACAATTTAATTTAGAAAATTAAGATTTCAAAAATTCTGTTGTTATATGTTATTGATCTTCATAAATTAGTGTTCCTTTACTCAAAGTGTCTTAGATGTTTACATAGATTCATAATTTACAAATGAGTTCAGATATAGCTACTGTTTAAATAAATCAATAGTCATTCCAGCACTAATATTCAGTGTGTATGTATGTGTGTGTGTGTGTGTATAGTGTGTCATTCAGTGTGTGTTACTAAAACTGCTTTTGGGTGAAGGGTGGATGGGCAATATGTCTTCTTGGTTTTCATGGTGTGAGTACTCATCATACCAGGGCTGTTTTGCAGCTGCTAATGTGATGTTACTGAATGGGAGTTGAAAACAGGTGCATACTTTCGGATTTTGCATGCCACTGTTAGCTGGCTCCAGCACACGAATATATGGGTTGGGAGGATGTTCAGCAACACTTTGAGGTGTCAGTTATCATCATTTTAAAAGGTGTGGCAAGTGTGGTTTCACATTTTAGTGAATTCACTGAGTGCCTGCATCTAGAATGGGAAAGTGAAGATTCAAACCTCAGGTCTGTTTCTTTCCCTACAAAACCCAAGATCTGTATACATGCATGTTCAAACACACACACACATACACACTCCTTAAAGGGGGGTATATAGACAGAGGAAGACTCTAACTCTAAGAATATTTATGCGGTTATATATTTATACTAATTGTTGGCCTTTCTACTCATTTAATCATATGAACTCAGTGAAAGCAAGCAAGAAGTAAATATTGAAACTTCATTAACTCTTACTAATGCTGACATCAGATTTTGAGTTGTCACTGTATAAGGTTCAAGCAGGAGTTTCCAAATGACTCAAGATGTATGATGCAATGGTATGTGGCCAGAAGACAGTTCCTTCTGTGTTCATCAAGAAGTACCATAGTGCTGTGTAGTACCTTGGCATACTGAACAATCTCTATCCATCTCTTTCTCGTGTTCTCTCTCGAATTCAATTTATGTGGGCAATTACTAAGCCTCTCTTTTCAGTACAGAGATATGACTGTTCTGTATGAAAATAATTGAGCAAGTATGATTTACTTACATACTCTCTTTGAATCTATAAAGGTCGAAATTTATATACAATATTCTATAGACAATCAATTGGTGAATAATTAACACGTCGCAGAAAGTCATTTAATATTTGCATACAAAAGAATACAACTTTGAAAAGTGCTCCTTCCATGTAATAATTCATTGTATTAACGATAATTCTTCAAAATAAAGCTTACTAAAATAAAGTATTTTAATGTCTGAAATCAGTAGAGCAGTGGGCAGAAAGGCTGGACAGATGAAATCAAAGTTCCCATTTTGTTTTCATGATCTATTTGATAATTCTTTAAAAAATTATAGCTCTTGTTTTATCACAAAGAAAGTTTTACAGATTTCACAGTGCTACCTCTTATTTTAGCTTTAAAATTCTAGAGGAAGAAATGCAGTCAAATAATATGTTTCAAATCTTTTCCATCCATAGAAGCAAGTTATTTAATGCAGTTGCTTTGGTAACTTTGATTCATTGCAAAGATTCAGAACTTAGACTATTCCTGATGAATTCCATATTTGGAAACATTTTGCCCAGTTTAGAAAAATGAATACCCTTATAAAAATTGGCTTTTAGATTTGAGAGACATCACTTTCTCCAAACTCTTGAGTTTATGTTTCCTCATTAAAGGGAAATTTTACTGGGGAATGTAGCCTGTCTACCCTAAGCCCACTTAAGAAGGTGTTTCCCAATGATGTCAACAGTATTGTTCTCTTCAAAGAGCCCTTTCATATTTCTTATCCATTGAAAAGTGTTATAATAAATATGCAATTTCTTTTTTTTAGATTTTTTAAATTTTTTTAATTTTTTTATTTCAGTTTATTCAGTACAGTTTCTATACTTTATTCCCATTCCAGCCCACCCACCCATTCCTCCCCTCCTCCCTCCCCTTTCCACCCCCCCCAGTTTTGTCCATGTGTCCTCCATAATTGTTCCTGTAAACCCTTCCCTTCTCCCCTGGAATTCCCTCCCCTCCATGCAATTTCTTACTGGTGTAGAAAGTGCCCAACTATTCTGAATATAAGTTAAATATTTTCTTAATATAATTTAACTATTTGTATAGATCTTCAAAAACAAAAAAACTACTATGCTATCTGGAAATTACCTTAGGGAACTCTGCCATATAAATATGGGAAGGAAGTGAACAGCAACTCTGACTCCTGAGAACAGAGCCTAAACAGGTCATGGGTCTCCTTTTTCCTGAGCAGCAATGAATCATAATCAAGCTAGATAATATTTTAAAGCAAATGTAGCACCAAATTCTAATTATTTGTGCTTTTGTTCATGACTGCTCCAGTACTGGATGAGCAAAATGTGGTTGATTCCTTTACCATATTTTGAACCAGGCTTGCTCTTCACAGTTGAATCTAGGCCCAGACTAATTTTCTGAGCTCAACTTTTACATCCCCCTGCCATGTTCACTGTGCTCTTGCCTTATTTGCCTGTCCCTGCCTGCTGAATACACCAGCCTGGGCTCTGCATCAGTGCCTGATATTTCTCACACATGGATTAATGTGCATGCTAGAGTTAAACAAATTAGTAAATATATTACAAATGAGAATCCAGCTTTTAATGACTGGGAAAAAGTTACAAAGAAGGAATGGTAAAAGACTAAAATGAAGCTTGGATGTTGAACTGGAATTGTAAAACTCATGATTATAAAAAATTCAGCTGATAAAAACTCATCCCCTGCCAAAAGTTAGTGCAAAACAAAAGCAACATCCGATATGAAAAATATGTATTGGACATCTTATGAAATAATTTTCAAATATGATAAAACTGATTTTGATTATTTAATCAATGAAAATTCCACACTTCATGGTGAAGAACTAAATTTCCCTGAGTTTAGGGACAATATAATGTCTACTTTCACTACTAGTATTCAGTATTGTACTAAATAAATAACACGTCTACATTTCATGATGATTTCAATTTTCTCAATGAGGTAGAAAGCCAGTTTATGGTTGGAAACAGTGAAAATTGAGGATAGTTTAGCGAGGGTTTGAAGAGGAAGGGAAAGAGTACAAAAACTGTCAGCTCTGCATGTGAATAAAAGAATAGTCAATTGAATCACAATATTATATGTGGTTGAATCAAGGCTTGTTTCTGCTCTGGTCACGGTACGATGCTGCCAGTCTGGATGGCTGAGGATTTTCTCCAGATGCTTGGTGATGAGAAATGATTTATACTCCTTATACTTCCTTTAATATATTTTCTAAATATGTTAGCCATTCTATTTTAGAAACTATTTATTTTTTAAATGGTTATTAAATGTTATAGTAAACTGCGTTAGGATATCTCAAGTCAAAATTAATAATATATTTTACAATTGAATGTCTTTTTAAAAGGTTGACATTCAAATTTAGTAGAACACATGAAATTAAGTGTAAAGTCTAATGTCAACCAAAAGGAATCCATTAAATAGAAATGATTTTCTGTGAATTAAATGGATAATTTTTCCACATCTTTCTATTTGAATCATATATCTTCTATCTATTTAAACAAAAAATTGTCATCAAGAAAATTACATCATTTTTATAGAAATAGTAGATTAGTGTAAAAGCAATTAATATATAGCATTTTACACATAGGAAATGAGTCATCATTTTGGTGACTCTAAAGATAGTCTTGGGAATCCCATTGCCTGAATTCAAGTGGAGAGGCTTTCATCATTATAGCAACGCTGTCAGCATATTGCTTTGAAAAAGATTAATGTTATATGGAAGAAATGCTTTGGAAGATCTTTTTAATTCAGGCCTATTTCCAAGAAGTATCAGTAATGTTATATATGGTTTAATAATTGTAAATAAATTTATATAAATTTAATTTTTGCATGTGAAATCATGGTTTACGGAAAAGTTAGGCAATTACAGCATGAACCACCTTCAATAAAATACACAGTTTGGAAGTCCATGACACAGAATATCAAGTAAGACTAACAAAATTGGAAGACAATGTGAATTAATTAAGAGAATATGTTCCAGGGTGTGTATTGTGACCTTGATCATAAAATAGATGAACAAAGAGTGAGATTGTGCCTAAGTGGGCTCATTAAAATGGTTCAGTAAAATGTGTGTGCTTTTTAAATATGTGCTGTTTAGAAAAATCAGTTGTAATTTGTTAATTATTTGAACTTTTTCTAAATAAATAATCTAGACTGGTATATTCTCCCCCTCCTACCTTCTTTTGAGAAAAAAATATTTTGTAGCAACAAAATCAAAACTGAAACTCAGTGTGGCTAAACACAGAGTCCTGGAGTGAAAATCATTGCTCTTTACGTTAAATTTAATAGAGCTTTGCATTTAGTAGAGCTTTTCACTAATACTAAAGAAATAACAACAATGATATATTAATATTCATGCCAGTTTTCAACAAAGGCCTCAATGTCTGTGAATAATATAAACCAAAAAGTAAATAGTATTATACTGAAATGTATTATAATATTGGTATTTTGAATTTCACACCATATTTGGCCTTGGGGAAAAATTAAAAGGGATCTTATCAGTCTTGTCTTTTATGGCAACATAATCCAGAGTTTCGATGAGACCACTTTGGAAGAGATCTGGATGATAAAGCAAGTAAGACAAGTGGCAAAGATCACTCCAAAGATGGAGGCTCAAGCTGTCAAATGCTCTGTGCCTTGCCAAATAAAAAGAGGAATAAATGTTTGTAAATAAGATAAAATGAGGTAAAGTAGAAATTTAAAAAAATTAAAAAAGAAGTGGAAATGTGGAAGCCAAGGTAGACGGAAGTAAAATAAGACTAAGTTCCTGCAGACTTTATAAGCAGATAAACACTGTTTTAGACTACTTATTTCATGTTATCCTTAGTGTCTGGGAAAGATTTTTCTCCCAGTGCTCCTAAAAGAAATACACAGGAGCCATACTGTATTAAGTAGATAAGTACAAACAATTTCATCAGGATTTATCTTCTAATAATTCAATAACCATTCTAGAAAAGTAGTACACAGATAAGAAATGAAATTTTGTCATTATTAAAATTTCACAATTATTTACCAAAAATATAAATATAATGTGTTTTAGCAGCTGCTAACCCTTATTCAGTTATCTTCACATAGACCCCTGAATCCCACAGTGTTTTTAACTTTTCTTTTTCTTCTGCTTTATTTACTCTCTTCCTTTCCAAAACCCCATCCTGAAACAAGGGGCTGTCTGCTCACACAACCTCCAAGAAAGTGTAGTGTAATGTCAGTTCTAATTACACCTTTTGCTGGAGTCTGAAGAACATCCCTAATAGGATTTTCATGTATACAGCTCTGAAAATCCTTATACAGACAAGTAAACAGCAGATTAAAATTAAAAAGTGAGTAATTTTAAGTGGAAAGCACAGGAACTTATATAATGAGCAAAAGAAAAGAGAGAAAGAATTTCGTGGACACTGACAACAGTGTGGTGATTGCCGGGCAGAGAGGGGAAGGTGGAGGAAGGTACAGGGGGTAAATGGTGATGGAAGAGGTCTTGAGTTGGGGTGTGAACACACAATACAGTGTGCAGATGATGTGTTGCAGAATTGTACACCTAAAACCTGTATAATTCTGTTAGCCAGTGTCACCCCAATAAGTTCAATAAAAAGTGGAGGAAGAAAGCACACAACCGACATTATTGTCATTAAATGAGTAGAATTTTCCAAAAATGGTATCACATAATTTGATACCTGATTGGATGAAAATATAGCAGACAAAAAATGAGCATGAGGAAATTTGGTGTTGGTATAGCATAGAGTGACAGTGTTAAGAAGTGAGGTTTGATGTGCAGTTCCTGTCATATCATAAATACTTATAAATTGTGTTGTGATAACATGCATGATGAGATTGGTAGTATGAAAAGATGGTGGCTCTGGCTGCAGTTTGGATTATGGTGTTTTAGCTAGATCTTCTTATTTGTTCGAATAGAAAGTCCTTTAGACTAATTTCAGTAAGAGAGGGAAGTTATCTTCATAACTGTAAAGATAAACATCTGGCAGTAAAGTGTTGAAATCTCCTGACACCATGAACAGGAACAGTAGTAATATAGGAAAGTCTCATAAAGCCTGGAGAAGATGGGTAACTCTGCAAAGCTCAGTAGAAAGGCAACACTAAATTGTCTCTAGTACAGCATTTAATTCAGTCTTGTCTTTTCCCTTTTAAAATGTTTAATAATTGTTTTTATACCCTGCATTTATTCTATACCTTGATTTGTTTTTGTACACAGCTTCTGGTTTTATGCCATTGCTATCTATTTGTGTCTCTCATTGTACCTCATGGATTCTTTCTACACAGCAGAATGAAAGAAGGAGCTCGTTCTCTTTGCAACAGCATGGATGGAGCTAGAAAGCATTATGCTAAGGGAAATAAGCCAGGCAGTGAAAGACAAATACCATGTGTTCTCGCCTTTAACAGGAACCTAAACAACAAAACAAAGAAACAAGTAAAATATAACAAAAGATGCTGAAATAGAGGACAGATTGACAGAGACCAGAGGGGAGAGGGGAGGGAATTTCAGGGGAATTTCAGGGGAGAAGGGAATGGTTTACAGGAACAAATATAGAGGACACATGGACAAAACTAGGGGGGTTGGAAATGGGAGGGAGGAGGGGAGGGATGGGTGCGTGGGCTGGAATGGGAATAAAGAATAGAAACTGTACTGAATAATGACTAAAAGAAAAAAAAGAAAAAAAAAACGATTCTTTCTATTGATACGCCTTTCACCTTTAGTTCCCAGGATTAAGTGAACTGCCTACCATTTCTTAGGTTGGATTTCAGAGGGAGAGAGCAGGAGAGAAAAAGACACACACACCAAGAGACAGACAGTAAGAGAGATGGATAAGTCTAGCTTGTCTTTTAACAATAACAACAAAAAAGTGGTAGCTTAATTGCTTTCAAATCATTGGTCATTCCAATTACATATACTATAACTAGATATAACTATCTAGAGGGTAAACTCTTAGGACACAACTTTGCAACATGAGCAAAGTCAAAGAATGGGACAATTTTCCTTAGAAGAATCTGTGAGTTAAGGCAGATAAATGGCAAGGAGAAAATTTAATGATCTCTAATACAAAAAAAAAAAAAAAAGAAAAGAAATGGCAGTAATCTACAGTTATGGCCAAGGGGAAGACCGTTAGTCAGAATACATAAATGTTTGTTGGTCAATTAAATAATCCTGTCAACTAACTAGCCAATCTAATTAAATAAAATAATGTAGCTAATATATAATAAGCACTTACTCTATATTGCAAAGTATTTTACTAGGTTAACTCCTTAATCCTAGTTAGCTATGCATTAAATTTCACATTATAATGCCCATTTTACAAATAATGGATCAGAAACTTATAGAGGAAAATACCACTCGAGGCCATGATACTTATAATGATAAACCAAGAGTGGACTCTAGCCTGTCCTTTAACCACTGTGTTAATTACTTATACTTGTGTTTATGTTTTATGAACCTAAACATGAACCTAAATGTCTGTAGGTTAAGACAGGAAATCATGCAAAGTAAATGGCAGGGCTAAGATACTTGCAGGGTGAGGACACACAAGAACATGACTGGGAAGCACAGAGAACACACTAAGTCCCCAAAATATTCATGGAAGACAAAAAGTTATTACAGTGTTTCCCCACTGAGACAAAACTTTGTTTCATGTGCTTCTATATTGTATGTATATAGGAAATGTTTTACTATTTCCCATGAGAGTATTTGACTTATAATTTAGTTTATAATTCTTCTGATATGTTTGTAAATAATATGTAAAAATATATTTATTTCTATAGAGTTGCATAAAATATGTATTTTAATCATCAGCAGACTTAAGAAACTACTCCAGAAAAGAATTTGAAATACAAATCTCTCATACAGCTGGCAGTTATAAAGCCTTATCTCCCAAATGCAGAGCCATCATAGGTAAATGAAGAAAATGAGGTTTCTTTTTTTATATTTTATAGATACATTAGCCACAAGAGGGAACTCATGGAGACCTGTTAATTTAAGTGAAACATATTAACAGTTGTAAAAAATGTTAGTCTGCAGAGTTCAAACAAAGTTCACTCTCTCTTATGTTTTAGTCCTGTGATGCTTGAAAAGAAGTTTTGAGGAAACCAATTACTTTTAATAACTTGTAAAGGTTTTTTGTGTGCTCTATTATAAAATTTGATTATATGATTAATTATCCTCTTTTCTCTTTTCGGCAAGGCTTCAAGGTCCTTTAACAGACATGGTTTTGAACTGCCTGAGCCGCTCTCTCTGCAATGTCTCTTCTCTCTCGGAAGCTTTAGAAGATATTTTATCCCTCTGCACACAATCCTGCCTATATCTTTTCACTAATACTAAAGAAATAACAACAATGATATATTAATATTCATGCCACTTTTCAACAAAGGCCTCAATGTCTGTGAATAATATAAACCGAAAAGTAAATAGTATTATACTGAAATGTATTATAATATTGGTATTTTGAATTTCACACCATATTTCGCCTTGGGGAAAAATTAAAAGGGATCTTATCCTCTCCATATTTGGTGACAATATTTACCAAGATTAAGTTTGAAAGTTTAATGCTGCTTGGAATTTCTTTCCTTTGGGGAAAGCATCATTGCAAATGTTAACCCGGGGAAACAGGTGGATAGTACAAGCCATCAGCACCCACAAATACTCTATATGTTAATCAGAGACTCTATTGGGTAAAATTAGTTTGCTGGTTTTGTTGCTTATTTGGTAACATTTCTGATTCTATAGCTCCTGGTAAATCTCTAAATACATTATTATTGATTAAGTTAACATTAGCAAAAGTTATATGCTAGTTTTGTAGTTTAACTTATTTCTAATATGGGCTTCTTCTTCCTTCATTTGGATGTAAATGCATTTGTGTTTAAAAAATCTTTATATGTGTATAATATATTTGGTCATAGAACTTAATAATAGAAAGAAAATAGCATTTGATATCATAACTATGATAAGATTCCAGGTAGCACATGGACTAAATCAAAAATATGCAGGTGAACAAACTTTATGACTTGTTTAATTTAAGAAAATATTAAAGTCATGAATTTCAATGTATGTTCCTGAAATTGAACGCTGTTAGACCTCATAAATTGACACAGCAATTAATTTAAGATGTTGCTAGAGTTAAAGGGGGGTGTATTTGAAGCAGCTATCTAGGTGAGCCCAGTGTAATCAGAAAAGTCCTTAAAAGTGTACGTGGGAGGCAGAAGAAGAGAATCAGAGGGAGACATGGTTTTGCAAGACTGGTCAGGGAAATGCAATATTGTTCGCTTTGAAGTTGGAGGAAGGGGCCAGGATCTAATAGATGCAGGTGTGCTCTGAAAGCTGGACAAGGTAGGAGAATGGCTTCCCTCTACCACCCTCGTCCCCAAGCCTTTAAAAGGAAATGCAGTCTTTCTGACACTTTGAATTCAGTACAGTGAGAACATCAGACTTCTGACCTACAGAATGGTGAGGTAATAAACATGTGCTGTTTTAAGCCACTAAATTTATGATAATCTGTTATAAAGCTATGGAAAGCTATTATAGATTTTGGTACCTGGAGGCGGGGTGCTACTGTGATAAGTACCTAAAAATATGGAACTGACTGAGCAGTAGGCAGAAGCTGGAAAAACTTGGAAGATCTTGATAGGAAATGTCTAGATTGCCTTCAACAGGTTGTGCACTGTATATACTAACAACTCACCTAAAAAAGACTGAAAACAAAGTGAAGAGTATGGTAGTGAAAATATATTACTGTAGAAAAAGCTAACCCATTCTGAATAGACTACAGAGGTATGAACATTAAAAAGAGTGCTCACACCCTGGCTGGTGTGGCTCAGTGGGTTGAGCACTAGCCTGCGAATCAAAGGGTCTCAGGTTCTGTTCCCAGCCAGGGCACATGCCGGTGTTGAGAGCCAAGTTGGGCCCCCAGCAGGGGGTGCACAAGAGGCTACTATGCATTGATGTTTCTCTCCCTCTTTTTTCCTTCCCTTCCCCTCACTCTAGAAATAAATACATAAATAAAAATATATTTTTAAAAACACTGCTTGTAAGACCTCAGAAGGAAATTGGAAAGTGTTGTAGCTTAAAGAAAGTATCCTTGTTAGACATTTATCTAAAAGACATTTATTTCAAGTGAAGTGTTAATGGTATAACCTAGTTTCCTCCTTCTGCTCATTTAAAAAGAGAGAGGAAACAGATGGATTAATGGAGGCAAAATATGATGATTTGGGGAAATTTCAGCTTTCCCAGATAGCAAAGGATGTTAAAATTAAGATGTTCAATCCCAGGAGGGAACGCCAAGGGTGTGTTGGTACAACCTGTTGAGGAATTAGGAGTTGAAGTGGTCAGCTAGGACAAGCTGCACTGAAAGTAGCAAATGAGGCTTTATTTATTCACCATGACAGTGAAAACAAGAGGCAAAGGAGGCACTAGTTCATTAACGTTCCATTTCCCCCCCCCGGAACAGCACAGGAGACAGTAAAGTGAATACGGGACTGACAAAGCGAATGAATCACCTTACTGTCAAAAAGCCCGTGACAGAAGGCCTTGTCTATTTATGAACCCAGGGCTAGGAAGAGAGAGAGGAAAGGGCTAGAAGTGAAATCATATTGTGTGGAAAATACCTCGGTCCAAGCCTCCAGTAGAGAGGTCTTCGCACAGGTACCTAGCAATCTTCTCATCTGAGGCAAGCAAGAGTGATAAAAATACTCAGCTATAAACAACGGGCTACCTCTCATGAAAAGTGAAGGACGACTAGGACTGGAGCCTTGGGTCCAGCAGGCATAGCTGCACCAATTGAACCCGAGTGGTTTTCCAA
>CM052541.1:29990432-30059441 GCA_028533065.1 Trachops cirrhosus | reverse complement strand
AATAGCCAAGTGCTGGAAGCAACCTACATGACCATTAGCAAATGAGTGGATCAAAAAACTATGGTACATTTACACAATGGAATTCTATGCAGCAGGAAGAAAGAAGGAGCTCCTACCCTTTGCAACAGCATGGTTGGAACTGGAGAGCATTATGCTAAGCGAAATAAGTCAGGCAGTGAAAGACAAATACCACGTGTTCTCGCCTTTAACAGGAACCTAAACAACAAAACAAACAAACAAGCAAAAGATAACCAACGACACTGAAATTGAGAACAGGCTGATAGTGACCAGAGGGGAAAGGGGAGGGAATTTCAGGGGAAAAGGGGAAGGGTTTGCAGGAACAATGATAAAGGACACGTGGACAAAAACTAGGGCGGGTGGAAATGGGAGGGAGGTGGGGAGGGCTGGGTGGGTGGGCTGGGATGGGAGTAAAGGACAGAAAACTGTACTTGAACAATGATTAAAATAAAATAAAAAAAAAAAAGTCGGCAGAAGAAGAGAATCTGAAGGAGACATGACTTCACAGGAACAATTAGAATGATACAAAGTTGCGGGCTTTGAAGACAGAGGAAGGGATGTAAACCAACTAACTGGCAATCTCTAGAAGCTGGAAAAAACAAGGAGATGGATTCTTCCCTAGAGACCCCAGGAAAAGGTGGAGCTCTGCCAGCACTTTAATTTTAGCCCAATGAGATCTCTGTGCAGCTTTAACCTGTAGATAATAAATTTGTGTTATTTTAAATTAGGCATTCAGTGTGTAGTTATTTGTCACTGCAGCCTTAGAAATAGAACACTAATACACCTAGGATTCTGAAAGGCTTGATTTATTATCCTTAATGAAATAGTTTTTGCAATTTAGTAAAAAAATGCAAAAACCTAAACTTACCCCAACCTAACGTGTAACATTTTTATGCATTAATTTACCCATTTCAAAAATTCCTGAAAGTAATTTTTCTCCTTATATCTTAAAAAAAAGGATATAAGTTCTCCTTATATCTTAAAAAAAAGTATCTTATCACTATCTTTTGAATAAGAGTCTAAAATAAGTGGAATTCCCACTTGTACTTTAAGAATGCCAAATAATTTTATGGATCCTATGTAGATATCATTTTGCTCTAATTCCATGCCTATAAAACCACAGAAGACAAATGTAATGTAGACATTATGAATCTCAAGGTCGAACAAGCCTGTTAAGTCCAGGGTCTCTAACTAGACCTTTAATGCTTTTGTCCCTTTCTCAGACTGTCTTTCCGTTTGCTTCTAGCTTCTCTTTTGCATTACCCTTTACATTCTGCAGATGTAGAATGTCATTCTTTGTCATTCATCCCTGGATTCTGCACATCGATGCGACTTTTTTATTGTTGTTGTCCATAATTGCCACAAGTTCGAAGGTATGATTAACTGGTGATCATAAGGGCCACAAAACTTAATTGAAGAGTACTGAAAGGCTTTATTTTTAATTGCAGAATAGATGAATTCTAGAACATTTTTGTTCTCTGAGCCTCCCACTCACACAACACCGAGAGTTCGCATTTACTGCTTTTGTCCATCTGTCACAACAAAATCTTCCTGGTTTTAAAATGTAATAAGACAACTGTACTTGGACATAAGTCCCAGCAAAACAGAGACCATAATTTTTAACTCTGCAGAGATAGCATTTCTATACTATCCTTGGGGCCTTATGAAGTCTGTGGCAGATTTGATTTTCAATGGAAAAAATATAAAAGATGTATTTAAACTCAGTATCTTGTTGGATTGCATTTTTGTTAATGTAAAAAAATTATCCTTTGCCATATTAAGCAACAGTAAGAGAATGCATCACTAATGTCTTTGTTGCAGATCCACACCCCTTACAAAAGGGCTCATGTGAAATCTGCCGGTGCACGTGAAAGTGCAGAGCACTCCACGAGCATGCGCTGTTACTGCAACTAAAATCATTGCGCCTCGGTAACAAGGTTAACAATGCCCTGAAACAGGCTCCCGTGAATCGCCAGTCTGAATAATCATTTTCAAATTATGTGGTATATGAAGTAAGGACATGTTAGTTAACATGCAAAGCCGAACATGAGTACTTGGCACTTCTTCCTTTCAAAAGGATTGTCACTGCTACGTGGTAAGATGTTCAACAGGCCTATTTGTTGGCTAATAAATCAGAACAAATGTTTTCTAATTTCATAAATCATTAGAAAAAAGCTGAATGAACATATGTGCTAATAATAAAATGCTTCTTTAATAATAAAATGAAATAAAATAGCTTAAACACAAGTCTCATTAAACATACAAATAAAATATTAAGTTAATACATTTATATGGTAAATACATTTTATATAGTTCAAAAAGTTTTTCGTAACACTTTTATCTTTTAGGTATGCTAACATACATTAAAAGTAAAAAAACAGACAATTTTCCATTGAGTATGATTTTCAGTAACAATCAATCTTAATATTAGAATCCTAAACCAAAATAAAAAGGACTAAATGGAAGACATCAAAAATTATGTTCATAATCTAAAATAATTATCTTTATTCAATACTTAACTGTTTTTAAAAATAAAAAATGCTTAGCTTCTAAGAATTTTGTTAACATGTGTGTTAAATTTCCTTTACCTTTGGCCTTTTTAAAGAATCAGAAAAGATAGAGAAGTGGACATTTTCCTTAACTTTCAACATCATTTATTCATCTTTGTATGGGCAATACATTTCTGTGGCTCATAATTAAGAGAGTACACAGATACACAAAAATATTTTTATCACTCTTAGAAAACTCACTTAGTTCTTCTTCCAGGAGATTACCTGCAATATCAGTTTCTCACATATCTTTCCAAAGATAATTTTGTACTGACATATATATATATATATATATATATATATATATATATGCATCAGTTCATAAGGGCACTACATTCTTACCACATTCTTTTTAGTAGTTGCAAGATACTTAGTTACATATAAGTGCTATAATTTATTTTGTTTGTAATTTATTTAAACAGAATTGTACAATTTTGTGATGTTTTCAATATATTATCACATATGATTTTCAAATGTAACTGTAAACTAATTATTATTCTCATTTTATACATAAATATTTCAAAACTCAGAGAATTAAGTCATACCTGGTTATGGGGCTAGGACTTTTTCAGGCCCAATCTTGTACAGATAGGGCAGAGATTCAAACTCGTTTCTGTCCAGTTTTATCTCATACCATTACCTGTTTTAACATAATATAGTCTGCTGTCTTTTTGAATTTTCATTAATATTTCAATAGTCATTTTAAATGTATACAATTTTACAATAAAAATAAAGTTTAAGGGTAAAACTCTTTTAACAATACAATAAAACTAAGCAAGTTGAGCTATGGCAAAATTCAAAGTCAGTAATTTTCTTCTGCTCTATGTTAAGTTGTATGTAGTCATGCAGGATGGGATATGGAAAAACTAACAATCTTAAACATTGATGTCGGGTATGTGTGAACTTTTTTGGTTGAATAAATTTAAAAACAAGAAAAAGTCCCCACATATCCCTTCTACCTCACAAAACATTATTTGATGTTGAATTTCTTATATTACCTCATACTATCTAAAGCGTCTTTCTCTCTTTTTATAAACAAGAAAATGTACATTCAATTCTTTTTTAATAATATTCACTTCCATTAAATTTTTGATGTAATCAGAGAATCTGACTTAATTTTTACTAAGGAAAAAATGACTCATCTGCAAATGGTCTAGAATAAAGATACATTAGTCAAGAAAACTCTTAAGTTAATATGTAGTTGAAAATAAAATATTTCATTCCTGAAAGATGAGAACTATTGTAAACAGAGGAATTGTAAAGCACCATTAATTTCTTATGATTATAATTAAATGAGAGTCTTGTCTTTAGTTGTCTGTTGATCTCACAGCTTTCTCTCATCTCCAAATGGAAACAAAATTCAAATGTGTACTCTCAGAAGTGGCACTTATATTGTGTGACTCCACCACCCTGGCCACAGTGCTATAATTCAGGTGTGTGATTCAGCCAATCAGCTTTTCTCTAACAGGAGTTTAAAATCTCACATGAGGAGAGAGAAACCCCCATGCATCCTCAGAGAGAGGAGGACTTGCGAAAGGAGTCTGTGCATCTCCTGAAATTCCACTACCTGCGTAGAGGTTCTTCATTCTTAAAGCTTTATTTTTTATCTTTATTCAGACAAAGTATAGATTTATCTATTTCTTCATTTATTCAACAAATAATTGATATGAATTTTCCACTTCAATATGCTCTATTCTGTTCAAGGCATTGGAGAGCCTTCAGAAAAAAAAATTATTCTAACTTATCCACTAGTGAAAGATTGAGAGTACCAAGGCAAAAATTTATTATCATTTAATGTAGTGGCAAGTTCTGTGAAGAAATAGTTCAAATAATATGAAATTGAACATAAAGAAGGCCCTTTCTGATAGGATGATCAGAAAGAACGTTTCCTCAGAAATAAGAAGGGAGAGCACAAGCCTACGGTGGCCTGGAGGAAGAGAGCTCTAATCTGTGGGAGCAGTGTACCCAGAGACCCCTGGAGGCACACCTTGGCCGTTTGTAGTCAACAAGCAACAATGCCTGAAATAGTGACAGTGAAGCTGTGCAAATCATTTTTCGGTGATTGACTTTCTTAGTTTAAACATGGAAACTCTAATTATTGAGTTTCTGGCATGTTTATGTGAGATAATATATTGAAATCACATGGTGTGTTATTCCACATATAATATTTTCTTTTCTTTCCTTTATTATGTTCTCATAGAAACTTTAAATTTGACAGAAATGCCCATACTGTCACTATTATGAATTTAAGGACCCTTGGATGAGGTTGCCCAAAACAATAGAAAGAAAAAAAGCAATTTAAAATCACATTTAAGTTGCTTGAAAAAGTTCTTGCTCTTCCCCATACATAATTAATATGGACATTCTAATAAAGGGATAGATGAATGATTGAAAGTAAGAGATATTGAATACCTCAAATATTTTTTAGTATTAGGAGGGACAGAAACAAATATTCACTTTTTAAAAAGCCATTAGGAAGGTATAAAATGTCAAAGCAAAAGTTTAGTGTAGCAAATTCTAGTAAATTGCAGTATCAAGTTCAAACATTTAGACAGGTTTATCTTATAAAGGGGAATTATTTATAAATGTTACTGTTTTACCATGTGGTGACAAAATGTAATGCTTATTAGTATGATGGCACGCTAAAGAAAAACAGTTTTTCTGATATTTAGGCTTCATTTCGACGTTTGAAAGATGTTATGAATAAATCTGGCTTATTTAGCTGCAAATGGATTTATCTTTTATTTTCTTCCTCACCCGATACAGCACAAAACAATAAAAGAATGTGTGTTTACCTCCTTCTACTTTCCTGTCTTGTATAACTTGATTGGAAAATGAATTATTTTATGCTTGGTTAGAGATCACTGCAGTGCTTTCTCTCCGTGGCTTTGCTGTAATTGTGGAATATTAAAGTAATCAGAAGTAGAACATGTTCATCTACATGAAGATGAAGTGAGACTATTTTTAGTGATGATTTCTGAGTTTCTCTGAACACAACTAGATACTGCATCACAGCCCAGAACTCCTTTTTCCCAAAAGACGGTGTGTTCTCTAAGTTCCAGCTTGATATCTGGCAAGTATGCCCCAGATGCATCTCCTGGTCACTTCAAATCCTGTCAAGAATAAATGGTTTTGCACTTCTGTCAGTTTTTTTTTTTTTGTATATTACAAGAAACCTAGTGGGAATCCTTAACCAAATGAAAAAAAAATATTCAAACCTGAAAGTAGTAACACAACATATAGTATTTCTCCAAACACATTTCCCAATAATATTCAGTTCTTTTTTCTTTGGGTCACAGTGCTAGGTTTCACATCTAGGTGTGTTATCTGTGTACGTGGTCAGGGGGAGGGAGAGCTGTTAGTTGGAAAATGGTAATGAGCACTAATTTCACCCAATTCTTCAGTTGTTGAAATCTGAATGATTTTCTCAGCTTTGCTCCATTGCCTCAATTAAATGATGCTTCCCTTTACTGTAAAAAATCATTCAAAATCTTTGCAAGTGCTTTGAAATTATATATATATATAATTTATACAATACAGAAATTATATATAGATTATAATATAAATGCAATTTTTAGAGGCAAAAACCAACTACAATGGATGCATAAACTTGTAAAGAAGACATTTCTCTTCAAAAGATAAATAATGTATCATATACATTCAGAACTGGTGTCAGGTCTTACAGTTTTATGGGAAACTGTCTTATGATAATAGATTAAGTTTGTGAAGTTCCCTGGAGATTGTTTACTTTTTATATTTACTAAGTGCTGAATGAATTTTTTTCTAAATTTTTTAAATAAATGCAGCGATTGATAGAATTAGAATTGTTCAAGAAACAGAAAAAAGAATTATGTTTTCAATTTCCCAAAATTTGTTCAAGGCTTTTCTGGGGAAAAGCAATTTTGATTAAAATAAACAGGGAGAGAGCAAAGAAAAGAAAGAAGGAGGAAGAAAGAGAAGAAAGACAGAAAACACATCACGTAATTCTCCATGTGGAATGGGCCGAGACTCAACCGTGCCTTTGCAAACCTCACTGGAGACTTTTCAATACAGGATATAGATAGAACATGATGAAGTGGGTGAGAAATTGATTGGTTATCTCTTGCCAGGCCTTGATGCCTCAGCTTAGGCTAGTTTGCAGATACTCTTTAATTATCAACCTCAGTATTCACATTTGATCTCCAAAACCAGGACTAATAATATAGAGATATTATAAAAGTTGGCTTATTAATTGATATATGTAATTCATTGGTGACAATGCTGTAGTACTTGCAAAATGTCACAAAACAACACTTTACAGGTTGTGAAATTAAATGAAATAATTTACATAAATTATGTTGCAAAACATACAGTAGGCATTCCAAAAACGGTATTTATTCATTTTACCTGGCCTTTTTTGAATTGAGAAAAATCATTTGCTTTGTAGTCTGTAGAGACAGTTTTCCCACTAGTGTTCTTTAATAAAAATAAATTAAAATTACTCTAATAATAAAATATCAGCTTTATGGATTTGAAAAGATTTAATAACTATATATTTTATATGTACATGTATATTATATTAAATAATATAATATTTCACAAAGTCATTACGAAGTTTGTTTGCTCTATATTTGCTCATAAAAAGGTTAGTCAGGTGTGGCCACAAGAGGGGGCACATGAGAAAGGCAGGAAAACACTAGGATATCCACAGATCCTTGAAAGACAGTCAACACAAATTAGGGAATTGCCCAAGCAGAGCACCAGGGGAATGTGCTTCAACACTGTGAACAAATGCCTTCGTTGGGGGTAATGGTAGAATACACAAGCAAAAGGTATTCGGGGGGATTTTATTGGTGCATTTGAATGTCACCAGGTCACAGTCAGCTGAGGGCACGAAAGCAAAGTTGTGACAGGGGTCAGTCTTATCATACTGGCGCACCTGGTCACCTGTGAATGTTGCTCAGAGGCTATTTCTGGGGATGTTAAGGCAGCAGGAAAATGAGAAGTTTTGAGTTTTTTAATATAAGGTTATAAACTATTATTATCCATATTTTACATAGTGTAAAGACAAGCCATTATAGAGGTGTTCTTTTATCACACAGCTAATAACTGGTAAAACTGTGATTTGAACCCACTGTCTCATTTCAAACCCATCAGATTTAATTACTTCCCTAGCATTTACTTAGAACCAAATATTATATTTATTCAGAAGAAATTTCTTATAAGCTTACATAAACAAAAAGTTAACTTCTGAGAGGACCAGATTATGACAGAACCGCAGTGCTTAAGATAAGGGGAGAGGTGCCCTGACTGTTCTGGAAGAAGAATAAGAGAGAAGGGAGAAGAGAGTTGGGCAGGAGTTGTGTCCGACGTGAGCGGGGCCTCGCTGTTTTCTGATGCTTCCAGAACTCCCACATATCTATCAAAATACGACGGTCATGAGTGGCTTCGTGGAAGCAGATTCTTGGTGAAATGACTAAAGGTTAAAGGTCCTTTAGCATCTAAATTTCTGTTAATTAAACATTTGTCTGCTCTCTCCCCATCAACTAGAACACTGAGCTGGGTCATATTCAGGACATAGTAGAAGTTTTGAATGAGGGATTAGAAGCTCCAGGGTCATCCCCAGGTCTGCTAGTAACTACTTGTGGGAACTGGAGCAGGTTACATGATCTGTTTTTGTCTGAGATAGCTAACCCTCTGGCCCTAAGAGTTTACAGTCTCATAACCAGTGTTGTTTAATAAACTTTTCTCTAAAGTGCATAATATTCTGTTATGTCTTTTCAAAGAGAAATTTGCCAGCACATGATTAAGAAAATTGCTCATGAATTAAACCACAAATGTAAATAAAATGTTTCATGTGTGCAAATATAAAATTATATATCATCAAAAAAGTACCTATTTTAAAATAATTTTTCTGGTTTATTAACTATTTTTGGAGTTCTCACAGTAGTTTATATTGCTCTTTCATTGGAGAATTCCCACTATTTGAACATGTTTGTTTAAATAAGCATATCCAACTGCAGAGTGGATAGAAATAGTCTGAATCTTACTAACTCTAGTGATTGCTTTCATAATCATTTCAATGGGAAAAGCATGTTGCTGCCAAATATTGTTCAATATATTAAATCTCTTTGGTTGCATAAAAAGATAAAGTAACCCTGAAATATAGCATATTCCAAAAATCTGGTGGTTTATGAAGTGAGTAATTATGGGCTTGGGCTTTTATAAAATTTGAAAGGTCAAGAGGGTAAACAGATGGCTAGCTGTAGAATTTATTACACATTAAGCAATTGTTTTGATGTGCCAGACAAAGTCCTGGAAGCTTATGAGCCTGTAAAATCCAATGACCTTATATTAGACTAAGGGCTCAACACATGATACACATGCAATTTTGGAGATCACATCTATCATTGGTTTATTATCTGTCAGAAACTCATGCAATTCAATACGCTTAATATCTTGCACTGTAGATTTTACTATTGCTATTTTATGCTTCTTTTACAATATTACTCAGTTCAGGTTAATCAAGTGACAGCTCAGCAATGTTAAATGATTTCCCAGTAACGTTTTAGTACTCATAAGTAATAAAATTTTATAAGGGATATAAAGAATTTAGATACTCGAACTCACATACTGTCCTCAATGTACATAAGTAATTTCATTGTCATCAGTTGGAGATTTAGAATACAGAAAGTAGCAGTATTTTTTTCATCATCGAATAAAATGCTTAAAACAAATTCCCTTCCTTAAAAAAGATGTTAATCCTAAGAAGGTAATGTGTAATATTGTTACTGAAGATCCTTTTTTTAAAATTACTTTATTGTTGTTCAGTTACCATTGTCTGCATTTTCTCTCTATGCCTCACTTCCCCACCCCAGTAAAACCCACCTCCCTCCCTTGCTTCCACCCTCCCCCTTGGTTTTGTCCATGCATCCTTTATAGTAGTTCCTGAAAACCCTTCTCCACACTGTCCCTCCCCCTCTCCCCTCTGGCTATTGTTAGATTGTTCTTAATTTCAATGTCTCTGGTTATATTTTGTTTGCTTTTTTTTGTTGTTGATTATGTTCCAGTTAAAGGTGAGATCATATGGTATTTGTCTCTCACCACCTGACTTATTTCACTTAGCATAATGCTCTCCAGTTCCATCCATGCTGTCGCAAAAGGTAAAAACTCCTTCTTTCTTTCTGCTGCATAAAATTCCATTGTGTAAATGTACCATAGTTTTTTGATCCATTCATTTACTGATGGGCACCTAGGTTGCTTCCAGCACTTGGCTATTGTAAATTGTGGTGCTATGAACATCGGGGTGCATAGGTTCTTTTGGATTGGTGTTTCAGGGCTCTTAGGGTATAATCTCAGTAGTGGAGTTGCTGGGTCAAAAGGCGATTCCATTTTTTGTTTTCTGAGGAAATTCCATACTGTTTTCCACAGGGGGTGCACCAGTCTGCATTCCCACCAACAGTGCACTAGGGTTCCCTTTTCTCCACAACCTGGCCAGCACTTGTTTGTTGATTTGTTTATGATGGCCATTCTGACCAATATGAAGTGGTATCTCATTGTGGTTTTAATTTGCTTCTCTCTGATAGCTAGTGATGCTGAGCATCTTTTCATATGTCTTTGGGCCCTCTCTATGTCCTTCTTGGAGAAGTGTCTGTTCAAGTCTTTTATCCATTTTTAATTGGCTTGTTTGTCTTCCTGGAGTGGAGTCATGTGAGTGGGGTCATATGTCCCCTTGCTCTAGGGGACATATCCATGAAGATGCTGTTGCGTGGAATGTCTGGGATTTTCCTGCCAATGTTTTCCTCTAGGATGAAGATCCTTTTTATATTAAAACAAAACAAACAAAAAATGAACGATAAATAAATATCATAAAAACTTAAGAAAATACTTTCTGTGAGATGTTTTCTGAATTATGCTAACAAAAGTGTACCAGTACACTATGAAAATATGCCATAGCACTCTATATTAGCTGTTTCTAGTGGATGGCATCTAATAACGTCATATGTATATAAGCCAGCTTACAAAGTTGACCCTCCCCGCTGAGTTTCAGGAAGTTCTGATTTTTAAGAATATTAAACGAACAACCACAGTCTCTTTAAATGTACTATTAAAAGTTCCAATGACTCGGAATTTTTAAGTACTAATTAGACTAAACCACAGGTCATCATTATGTTCATTTTATAAAAAGTTACTACTTTTAAATGCATTTAATTTTATTTACTAGTAGGTCCAACTTTGGGGCATACTTAACTAGGCAGTCTTTAATAAAAAGTAGATGTCTTTATCATTTTTAATTTATATCCTTTTTATTTCACATGTTTTAGAGAAAACAATTTAAATATCAAGATACCACATCTAAAAGAACATTTTCCAAGATAAACCTTCATTCAATATTCTAACGCCAGATTTTATTTACTGTGGCGTACTCTGTTAATAGTGGTTTTACTCCACAGTTCCCTGATATGTTCATGAAAGATAGCTGACATTTGTTCATCTCTACCCCAAAATAAGACAATTGTAGCAATTATTTTTCAGATTATGAGGGAAGCTACTGTTGCTCAATAACAGGCTTTCTAATTTAGTGAGATTTCTTGCTTAAGGGAATGGTTTAATACATGCTGAATGATTTATCAAAACAGAAACTTCTAATATATAAATATTTTTAAAAGTTTAATACTGAGGAAAAATCTGTTCAGCAGGTAACAGGGTCAGTGCAATAGAAAGCAAACGTACTGTACGAGCCCGAGAACAGTGGAGTGTGCCGCTGACAGACAATGCATCTGTGAGGCACGTTCCCTCTCTAGGACTAAGGGAGCCCTCTGTTTTCTATAGATCATCTCTAAAGTGGTGCTGTGATGGCGTGACTCGATGGAGAAGCACATTTGCTTGGACAAAAACCTAACTCAGTATTTTCATCTGTACCATCCATATCATAATATCCTCCATGAAACATTGCTATGACAATTAAATGAGATAAATTTATCAAGTATCTAGTTTAGTGCATGACATACTGAGGATGTTATTTTTCAAAATGTCTATTCCTTCAACTTTCCTCTTTAATCCTCTGGCTCTTCTTTTCTATTATAAGTTTCAATGATTTATCTCAAGATATTTTATACCCAGGTCTAAAAGAGTTCTTGCAGTTAGAGAATTATTATGGTACAAGCATTCAACTGAGGAACACATATACGATATCCAATCAGTTCAACATAGAGAATATTCTAAAGTATAAGTTATTGTTACAAACTTGGAAGAGAATGCATATGAACTCAAACTGAACTGTAGAAAATATTGTCTAGAGATAGGCACAGCCTTATGCACAAGAAACCATGATTTCACATCAAACAATATTCTGAAATTCAGTGGGAATTGTAAATTTTGGGTAATATATAGAAACGATTGCCTCTTGCATTATTAGTACTACCTCTACAAACTGGGTGACAATTTGATAAATCCATGATTAACAAAATTCAAACATATTATCCTTTAAATATTCATAAAAGGTGTACCTAATTAACATGACATAATGCAAGAGCACATAAAGTTTAAAGTCTTCATCGCTGGAAAAACATATATACATATATCAGAATAACATCTAGACCAAATGTTTTTGAACATAAAAAAAGAAATTATATATCTAGAGAATTTCAGATTCCAGTGTAATAATCAAACTTGGTAGGAGTGGGAGATTCTAAAAGTAGAAAAAATCAGGTAATATATATATTCTGAATCTCAGGAGTTGGGCTACATGAATCTCTCCTCTGTGCTATGGATTCATTGACAAGGAACTCTATAAATAGGATTTATGTGAACCACCAATGTCACCTATACAAATTTGGTAGGCATCCCAGCCAACATCCTTGGTCTGTATTATCTTCATGCATAAAGGCACTCCCAAAATTACCTGGGAAGATATACTGACTTTCTTGATTGGCAGTGAGAAATATTGCTTCGGATGTCTGCAGGTCCAAGTTTCACATGAGGCAAAAACTACCTAGTATTTAGTTAATCTCATGTAATGAAGATGGTAATCTTTTCTTTAACACTATTTTAATCTGAGGAATATTTAAAATTCAGTAAAGAGTTTAGTTTAAAATATCAGTAGCATGATATTAATGTTTTATGTAAAGAGCAATTAGTGGTATTTTCTGTGCAATGAACACTGTCTTTTGGAGTGACAGCCTTAGAACTTCAGTTTGATAAGTGATTTGTACTTTTAATTTCAGGTTGAATCCTACAAAGTTTGTATAGTATTAGAGCATTTAAGATAATTTTAATTCTGCCATGTTTACATGCATAACTTGTTAAACATTAAGAATTATTTATTATTCAGAAAACTTTTGTTTGATCAGTCAGAAAATTGAAGTACTTATTACAGGAATCAAATATATTAAATTTTAAAATGCAGGTAAAATATTTGAAGATGTTTAATTGAGTTTGTAAGTGGGATCAGACATTGCTCAAAGCAGACAGAAAGTAATTATTAATTCTTGCTAAATGTATCAACAAAGTAATAAAATATGTATGCTGCACCTAAAGGCTTAAAATATTTTTGCTATAACTTTAATAATTTAAATCTTAATATTAAAAAACCAAGTCAATCTTTAAATAGTCTGTATTTTATTTCATATTTTTTGTGGTGTGAACACATAATGTGAGATCTACTCTCCTAAAATTTCAAGTGTACAATATATTATTGTTGACTGTGGGTACAATGGTGTATAGCTACAGCTGATCTGTAGAACTTGCTCATATTGTTCACTTAAACTCTACACCTTTGATTAGCAGCTTCACATTTCCTCCTCTTTCCAGCTCCTGGTGACCACCATTCCACTATTTGATCCTATGAGTTTGACTATTTTGGGTATCTCACACAAATGAAACGATGCAGTGTTTATTCTTCTCTGACTGGCTTACTTCACTTAGCAGAATATCCTCAAGATTCACCCATGTCTTCACATATTGAAAAATATTTCTCTTGTTTAAGATCAAATAGTATTCCATTATTTGTATGTACCATACTTTCTCTATCCTTTCATTTATTGGTGAATATATAGGTTGTTCTCCACTTTGGCTATCGTGAATAGTGCTATAATGAACACAAGTGTGTTAATATCTCTTTGAGATCATGATTTGAATAATATTGGGATTAATGGAATACATTATAGTTCTAGTTTAAATATTTTGAGGCCTCTCTATACTGTTTTTCCATAGTGACTATAACATTTGGCATTCCCACCAACAGTATTTAAGAGTTTCAATTATTCTACATCCTCACCAACACTCATTATTTGTTTTTCTTGATTATAGGCATCCTGACAGGTGTGTGATGGCATCTCATTGCGATTTTGATGAATAGTCTTTTTTACACATACAAAATCACTGTTCAGAAATTCAAAATTCTACGAAAATGCAGAGTACACTTTTATCACTTTACATGTTTAGGGTCATAAGAATATCATTTAATTTAATTCATTCTTAAATACTGAATCTGTAAAATGGGGATAAAAGTTACTATTTAGTGTAATCATTTTGAGGATTGACAAAAACAACCCAAATGGCAGCTTATAAAGTGCTTGACAAATAAGTGCACAATAATAACTATCATTATTATTAAACCCCCTAGTGATCCTCTAAAACAACAATTATTTTTCTCTTAGTACTTAAAAATTGTTTGTTTTTTCATGTAAATCTGCCAATCTCACTATAATATATGGAACTGAATTTAATGGAATTTCTACTACTAAATACCTTCTCTGTAACTGTGTGGGGCATCTTGTAAAGTAAAACATTCAGAGAACCTCAAAATATACACATTAGATGTATTGTTTATCCTATTTATGTCATTAATGTCTTTGCTAAAGAAATTTTAAAACATATGTGTGTGCATATAAAGTTTTTAATTCTAGAAATAAACCCTAAGTAAATATATACTTAAGTTGCCAAACATTTTCTCCCTGTTTTTTTAGTTAACTGGTATATTTGTCTATTTGTCTATGGGTAAGAGGTTGTCTTTTGCTTAAATGAAACAAAACATGAAAATTTTAACAATAAAACATGTGCAATATAAAAAATAAAAAGCATGCCATTCCTCCATATGCAGAATAAAGCTATATACCTCTTAAATGTAACAAATCTTTTCACATAGAAAATTGTAAGACACTTAACTACTTCAGAATCATGAAATTGAGAATAAATGGTTAGAGAATGTTAATATTAGACATTCATGTTTAAGCCTGAAGATTTTCTGCCCAATGCAAGGCTAGTCAATTGGCAGTACACATTACCGAGAATTAAACTCCATTTAAAGTTGAATATAAAAAAATTGTATAAGCTTTTCCTGCATTTAAAGTAAAAAAACAGTAATCTGAATATAATATTATTTTAGAATAGCACCAAGTACTAAGAAACATTAAAATTTATCAAATTATTGTAATAATTCTGAATAAAATAATCATATCTTAATATATGAGCATTATATATCCCACTTATTTCTTTGAAATTAAGTAACTTTGGACTCAGCAAACATTCAATCAATCCTGGGCATGGTTCATATGGTTCAATGCCGTCTTTGTGAGTAAATAAAATTCCCTGATTGCCTTCACTATCAGATCACTTTAAATGCAATCACATAAAGTCATTTGCTTACTCAGGAAACATTTACTGAGAAACTATTAAAACCAAGCAGATGCTGTTAATACATCAAAGAAGGAAATGTGAAAGCTCTTACTGTATGGAACTTATATTTCAGTAACAGAATTTTGAGATTATCTTCTTAGTTTGATGTCTTCAACTTAATGTAAAATAATTATTTTGTTTTTAAGGTTAATCTTGACCAAAATGTTAATTAAGTAATAGGCAATATTAGCCTAAATGTGAATGCAAGAAATTTGTTTTGATCAAATAAAAGCAATAAGAAAGTTTCCCTTTGTTTTCAATTAGTTTCTCTTCTAAGCAACCCTTTATTTCTTTCACAACTATATCAGACCTCTTAGGTCTTCAGTGTTGAAAAGTTGATAAATCTATTGTGTAATTTAAAATGTCATGGAGGAGAAAGAATATCTTCAAATCTTATTGGATTCATCATTGTTCTCTGATTGTGTACACACTATTTTTTTCATTTCTGAAGAACTAAAATCCCAGGATGAAACTAAACCAAAGCATTGTAATTATTCTCATTCTTGTCTTTCCTCACCATTAGGGTACTGGAAGATTTTATGAACTGATAAATAAATGAAAAGAAAAAAGGAAGTGTCATTCTTTTCCTTTATTGATGGCTTTCCAGTATGATGGCTTTCCAGATAGTTGAGGGAAAAAGTTCTTTAAAAAAGTACAAAAAGAATGATAAAGTCATCCCTTTTAAGCCCTAATAAAATAATGGATCTACATAATAATCATTAATGAATGCTAAAACTCTATGTATACATTAATTTTATTTTTTGTTTTTAAGGTATTTAAAGGTTTTTTAATATATTTTATTGATTATGCTATTACAGTTGTCCCATTATTTTTTCTCCCATTTATCTACCACCACCTTATATCATTCCTGCTTCCAGCATTCCCCCCTACGTAGTTCATGTCCACGGGTCATATATATAAGTCTTTGGCTTCTCCATTTCACATATTATTCTTAACCTCCCCCTGTCTATTTTGTGCCTACAAATTATGCTTCTTATTCCCTGTACCATTTCCCCCATTCTGCCCCCTCCCCCTCACTGCTGATAACCCTACATGTGATCCCATTTCTGTTATTCTGTCCCTGCTCTAGTTATTTGCTTGCTGTTTTTGTTTTGTTTTGTTTTGTTTTAGGTTCAGTTGTTGACAGTTGTGAGTTTGTTGTCATTTTACTGTTCATAGTTTTTATCTTCTTCTATTTCTTAGATGAGTATGTTTAACATTTTATATAATCAGGGCTTGGTGATGATGAACTCCTTTAACATTACCTTATCTGGGAAACACTTTATTTGCACTTCTATTCTAAATGATAGCTTTTCTGAATAGTGTAATCTAGGTTGTAGATCCTTGCTTTTCATCACTGCAAATACTTCTTTCCAGCCTCTTCTTGCCTGCAAGGTTTCTTTGGAGAAATCAGTTGACAGCCTTATGGGAACTCCTTTGTAGGTAACTCTTCTTTTCTCTTGCTGCTTTTAAGATCCTCTCCTTATCTTTAATGGGTAAATAATGATAATGATGGGTAATAATGGGTAATAATGATGTGTCTTGGTGTGTTTATCCTTGGATCCAACTTCTTTGGGACTCTCTGTGCTTCCTGGACTTGCATGTCTAGTTCCTTCACCAAGCTGGGGAAGTTTCCCTTCATTATTTTTTCAAAAAAGTTTTCAATTGCTTGCTCTTCCTCTTTTCCTTCTGACACCCTTATGATTCAGATGTTGTAATGTTTAAAATTGTCCCGGAAGTTTGTAAACCTCTCTTCATTTTCTTGAATTCTTGTTTCTTCATTCTGTTCTGGTTTAATGTTTATTTCTTCCTTCTCTTCCAAATCATTGATCTGAGTCCCTGTTTCCTTCCCTTCACTGTTGTTCCCCTGATATTTTTCGTTATTTCACTTTGTACAGCCTTTACTCCTTCCTTTATTTTGTGACCATACTCAGTAATTTCTGTGAGCATCCTGATTACCAATGTTTTGAAGTCTCCATCTGATAGATTGGTTATCTCCTCACTACTTAGTTCTTTTTCTGGAGTTTTGATCTGTTCTTTCACTTGGGCCATATTTTTTTGTCTCAGCAAAGCTGTTATGTTATAAGGGACAGAGACTTAAATATTCACTAGGGTGGGACAACCCACTTCACTCTGTGTGGTGCTGTATGTATGGGAGAGGTCAGAGAGAGAAAATTGCCATTCGCTTGTTTCTCACCCTGCTTTCACTCACTTCTCTCACTTTCCACATGTAGACTGTGCCCTTTCAGGTGCTAATTCCTGGGTGAGTGAGCTTGTGTACATTGTAAGATCCTGTGGGCCTCTCCAACAGACTCGCCTATGAGCCCGTAAGTTTCTCCCCCTGCTATAACCTCCACAGGTTTTTATAGCCAGAGGTTTTGAGGCTTTATTTCCCCACACTGGAACCCTGGTTGTGTGATCTGTCTCACTCCCCAGTTGTTCCTCCCAGCTTATTTGTTCATGAATATGGGACCAACTGGTCTGCCAGCCACAGCCTTATCACTTGTCCTTGTTATCCAGGTACCTGTCTCCACCCCTCCTACCAGTCTGGGTGAATGTTTCTTTAACTCCTTGGTTGTCAGACTTCCATACAGTTTGATTTTCTGGCAGTTCTGGTTGTTTGTTTTTTTTAAATTGGTTGTTATCGTTCTTTTGGTTGTGCGAGGAAGTAAAGCATATCTACCTATGCCTCCATCTTTGCCATTATGTGTATATATTAACTTTAAAAAACTAAGACTAATGTTAAATGAACAAATTTATCTATTTTAGCAAATTAAAAAATGAAACAACCATGAATTTTGCCTTATGTTTTAGAGCAATGTGGCATGCAGAGAGCCACATATGCATCATTCTCATGTAATGAATCGATCCTGCATGAGAACATCTGGATTTAGAAACCAGTTTACAGGAAACACACAGGGTAAAAGAACAAGCCTACAACAGAACAAGAAAGCAGTAAATCAAGTTCAGAATGAATAATATTCTACAGAAAATTGCCCTGGCTTCCCTAAAAAAATCAATGATAAAACAAAATGGAAGGACGATCAAAAATGACTTACCATAAATAATTATCAATGCCATTTTGTTTAAATCCTGACTCAAGGAAACCACTATAAAAGTGATTTTTTGAGACAAATGAATAATTCAAATATAGAATAATTTTTTACCTTATTTTTATTGTTGACACTATTACAGATGTCCCCCTTTTCTTCTCTTTGCCCACCTCCACCAACCACTCAGCCCCTCTTCCCTTGGCCGTCACCACACTGGTGTCTATGGATTACATGTGTATGATCTTTGGCCAATCCCTTCCTCTCCTTTCATCCAGTCCCTACTTTCCCTATTTCCCCAGAAAGCTGTCACTGTGTTTCATGTATCACTGGCTCTGTTTTTATTTTGTTCATCAGTTTATTTTGTTCATTTTGTTAATCTGGATAAATATGAATGACTTGCTAGTAATTATTATTTACTCAAGTCCTTATCTGATGCATAAGCTACATATTGAAGTATTTATAGGTAAAATGTTATGATTGCTAGGATTTGTTGCAAATTCAGGCTTCTCCCTCTGCCATTTTTCAAAAATGTGCTTTGAACTTCCATGGATATTTTGAATTTTTTGCCTACTGAAATGCTTTTGGCTGTATTTTAACTATATTAAACATATTTGAGATTATAAACAGTGTGGGGGTTTAAAAAGTAATTTTCTTCCCACTGTTCTAAATTCTTCTGTCTGGGCTAATAATCAAATTAGCATGAGAAAATATCTAAAATTTTTTCAAATGTACATTTGGGATGCCATAAAAATAAGAGACCCAAAGACATATTGAGCAATTGCGGTTTATATGTCATTCCGGAGCTAAGGAGAAGAGTCGGGGCCGGGGAGAGGGACGTGTGTTTTGGGAGCTAAGCAGGCAATAAGACAAATCACACAGAGATGGAAAATCATACGTTTGGTAAATAAATGTTTGCTGGGCCATCTTTAACAGTGGGAGAGAGAACTTGGAACAAATGGGCCTTGCTAGGTTTTTCTCTCACAGTAGCTTATATTAAACTGTTGTTATCTATGATGATATCTCCTTTCTTGAAGCATGTTCTCTGTCTAAATTCTTTAGGCATTTAGGGGAAAGGTCAAAGACTTCCTGGGTCTTTTGCACCTTAATAAACAGCTTAAAATTAGTATCCTAAAAGGCTTATTTGGGGTGGCAAACTGTGTCTCTTAAATACAAAAATAGATTTTTATTATATCAATATTTTACTCTTTATTATGAAATGATGGCATTTGGGGCTATACTAAATAAAATATTCTACTTAAAAAATGTATTGATTTATTCCTTTTATCTTGTTATATATAATTTATTATATTTTACACATGGATTCAATAATGTTCCATTAAACTAAATAATTAGTAACTCAAAATTTTAAATGTCATCTTAATACACATTTCTATGATAGTATTCATATGTATTAATTGTATCCATGTATGTAAATATTCATGTGTAATTAGTGCCTAGGAATTATTAGCATGATTCACTTGCTATATTTGAACCTAACACTACTGAAAGTTTCAAAACATTACCTAGCAACTAAACAATATGAATTACCTAGGATCTAATTCTTAATGTTATGTCCTAAAAAGTTAAGTAGTCCTGATTTAAATTGTCATCAATATGGTAGGTTGGGATTGACAAATTTGCCAGCTAAATTATGAAATCTCATTACTAATTTTATACTCTTCACTAGTTAGTCCCTAAAAACAGGGGCATTTACAGTATGGGATAAGAAACTACTAAAGGTAAGTCAGATGCTGATAAATGGTAAATGTTGCATTAGCGTGTGGGAAAAGAGCTGATGAAAACCTTTGGTTTCATTCCTTATTCATCTCATTGACATAAGAGTAAATTCATATACTATTGATTTTGGCACAAATTGAGGCATATTTCTGATACTTAGATTACAAAATGTTACGTGAACTTATATAATTCACTAGTCTGGTGGGTGTGTGTGTGTCTGTATTTTAATTTAATAAAATTCATAGCTCTTCCTTTTCCAATGTTCTGAAAGAAGAGGATGTCATATAGTAGGTACACAGTTAATACTTACTGAGTAAACTAAAGATAAAAATCAAATTTTAAATAAAGAATATAATAACTGTGTTGAATATAGTTATATAGCATGCACCTTTATATAAAGATTATTTAAATAGGTATCTTCCTGAAGGGAAAATTGATTAATTGAATGCAAGCATGCATTTCAGACTTGGACTGGCATTAAAAACATGCCTGAGAATATATGTAGGGAGAAAAATATGGGTTAATTGTGTTACTTGGTTTGCTTGGTTTTACTTTGCCATTTTTCCATCTCCTGCAGGCATAATTTTCTTTCAAATTTTAGTTTACATTATTAAAATTCATCTACATTTATTTTATTAATTATTGTTATTTTAAAATATTGTGGCTAAAAACCGCTCTAGATCACATGGATACAAACTGGATCTTTTAGAATACATTCTTTTTAAACCTGCTAGAAAAATAATGACCTTTTCTTTCCTCTCTGTTTTACCTTTCAAGGTGTGTTTACCATTCAGCTTTATCTAGTTAATGCTTCATACTAATTCCTCAGGCATTCATGACCAAATGATTATAAGGGCCAAACTAATTCCTGTGAAAGTCAGAGAAAAACAGTGAGTCATTGGGGGGGGTTGCAAGAACTTCTACTTGATTTTCCTCCAAGTACTAAATGGTTTTAAAAAATAAACCATTAATAAACTAACAGGTAATAATAAAAAGTAAATATTTTAATATGAAAAATGAGGAACAAATAGGAAGCTAAAACTTGTTTGTAGAACGTCTTGAGAAATCATATAAATTATCATCTAAACTGATCATATTGAAATTATGCTATTACTAATTATATTGGGGCAAATAGTGTGACCTGTGGCTCTGCCAGGTAAACTGGCTGGGGTGTGGGGCGTGTGGAAATCCTCGTACTACCTATTGGGGAGTTTTCAAACTATACCAATACAAAGATAAACAGCCTGATTGTTCTTGCTGTTCTTCAAAGGGAAGAAGAAGTGAGGTGTTAGCTTGTGTTTCGACAATCAAAATACTTAAACACTTGAACCAAAACTTTAAATAATATTTTAAAAATAGATGTCTTGAAAAATACTGGGCAGTTTATATGATTAACATCTTATTACTTTGTTAATAGCCATTTTCTTATATATACATATATTATTTAATGCTAGAAAGAAATGTATGAGAAATAAGCCAAGCTGTTGTTATTCCTTCAGAGTAAGAAATATTCTAAATGGGTTTTATTTCTAAGAATAAAATAAGGTTCATTAGAGCATAATCATATTGTTATTTCATGTTTTAATACTAATAAAATTTTAATTTTTTAACTTTATTAAAAATAAATTTAATTTATTTAAACTGAAAACTAAAACAAAAAGCAGTTCATTCATCTCTCCCATCCCTGCACCCCCCACCTGTGACAACCACCAGTCTGATCTCTGTAAATATGATTTTGTTTCTTTTTCTTTGTTACTTATACAGAATGGGGCAAAAGTAGGTTTACCACTGTGAGCATGTGAAACACAGAATTTATTCTTGTATTATTATTTATTATAATATTTTTCACACAGTATTTCTTTGATAGTTTCAAAGAATAAATATATAAAATATTCCTTTATAATAATTTAGCATGTGATACAAAGTAATGTTTTGTGCAAAATTTGTCTTGGAATTTTGCTAGAAGTATCACTCTTTTTAAGATTTTTTTAAATTAAAATATACTCCAAGTATGTTTAAATGGTTAGTATATGTAGCCATGGCTAGTGTAGCTCAGTGAATTGAGCCCGGGCCTGTGAGCCAAAAGGCTGCCAGTTCAATTCCCAGTCAGGGCACACGCCTGAGCTACTGTGGTCCCCAGCAGGGGACGTGTGAGAGGCAACCACACATTGATGTTTGTCTCCCTCTCTTTCCCCCTCCCTTCCCCTTTGACTAAAACTAAATAAATAAAATATTTTTTTAAATGGTTAGTATATGCTATTTATTTTTGAGACATTATTGCTCTTTAAAGAAAAAATCAATGGTTTTATAAAATTATGCTATATGACAAATTTACCTTTGAATACAATAGCATTGAAAATCAATGGGAATTTTGGCATGATGTTCATGAAACATTCAAAAATTGATAATAATTTCATGAAGGGACTATTTTCAAAGGTGGTGCCAAGGGCCAAGGAGAGCAGTGAAACCTACTACTCTTATAAACTGAGTGGACAAGGGGAGGAAATGATTACAGCCACAAAGAGGCAATATCTTTATTAATAGAAAGCTGTACCTAAAAAACACTATGGCCTTTGGCAGAGTAGAATAAATAACCCAATTCACTCCACTCATCTTCTTGTTCTCCTTCCAGCGATCACATTAGCCAATTCCAATTAGGAACCATAAGAAAGTAACTTATTTGATAGAGTCCATAAGGAATAGTCTTCAGTGTGAAAGAGTAGAGTACAGAATGGCCGCAAATAGATCTGGACACGCAAAGGAGAATATCCGGGAAAGTCCACACTTTTTCATTCTCAGCATCTATTATTCTCTTTTGTACAACACAGTGATTGGTCTCCATGGGCTGATGTGAATACAGTCATTATTCCATTTGAAACCTAAAATGTTATCCACCCATATTGCTCTTTATATGTGAAGGAAAAATATGTAGGGTTTACAAACAAACAGAAACCCACACAAAACATAGCTAAATATGTTTTCTATTGCTAAAGCTAATTATGTGGATAATTATCATAGTATTTTTCTTCCAGCATACATTTCGATTTTTTCCTTACCTCCTTCTAGCACCTTAACTGGACAAAAGGTTTACTTGGTTAGTGATCCAAACTTTTGTTTTTATAAGATCTGAATTCTTGGTGGCCCTGACCTTTATTGAATTGCTATGATCTTCCACTACCCAGGGCTAGTAGGTTAGGGACCATTCAGAGGTTCTTTAGTGAATTACCCTGGACCCTCAATGTCATTTACATGTGAAATCTAAAAACAAACAAACTCACAGAAACAAAATAGAACATTGGTTTCCAGGAGCTGGAGGCTGGGAGAAATGGAGACATCTTGGTCAAAGAACACAAACTCCAGTTACAAGATGAATCATTTCTGAGGATCTAATGTAAAGTATGGTAAATACAGTTAACAATAATGTGTTATGTTCTTGAAAGTTCCTCAGAGAGTAGATCTTAAGTGTTCCCATCATACCAACACACACATATGCACACACACAAGATAATCATGAGAGTCGGTGGAGGTGTTAACTAACCTTATTGTGCTAATCATTCTGTAAATGTAACTATACTACATCATCAAACTGTACACCCAAATCTAACACAATGTTATACATCAGTTAAATCTCAATAAGGCTGGAAAAAGTAAAACTTCCTTGTAGTTACTGTGTAGCAACAGTTGGGATCAGCTACCTAGGCCAGTAGAGTAACTTCTTTTATCCAGAGAAGTCAATGGCATAAGGAGCATAAAATGGTAAGGATGGATCCCACACCTAACATCTTGCTTTTGCTGTCTTGAAACTTGAATAATTTTAACGTGTAACTTGTATTTTGTGTGTGAAGTATGATGAGACACCCTGAGCAGAGGAGATGTATATATAATATGCATGTTTCTCACTGTTTCTTGTCTTTTCGTATGCCTGTCATATTTCCAGTGCCCCATGAGGACAGAATTTTGAGATTCATTTTGCATGGGAGTGCAATGAGATTCAAAGCAAGTACAAGGTTAGCGTGCTGGGTCTACAACTGAGCAAGTGGGAGCACTAACGAGTTGCCATGCTCTTCATTGGACCAGAATCTGCTTCAAGAGCAGAAAGAAGGCAATGGAGTTATAGGAAACATGAATGACCTTGGAGACTTATCATACCCTATCTCATTCCTGTTACTGTACTTCTGTCTATTCGGCTTCTATTTATGCTGGAAATGATAAATAGAGGGTGAAAGAAACAGTAACCACAGTTCCTTTGCCTTTCAGTTTTTCTTCATTCATTATTAAGCCAAAGTTGGAGACTGTTTCTAGAATGTGCCCATATCAAATAAAATAAAAGTAGTTAAGTTAGTTTTATGCAACATTCCCACTCTTCTGGTCAGAACAAAATACATATTTATATACAATCTATGAAAAACAAATTTTGTACTTTTTTGTGATTCTATGAGTTCAATGTTCTTAATTTTTCCTTTAAATTTGTCATCACACAATATAAAATTGAACATTAAAATCCAGTTGCTAATTATTTATATTTACTTTTTAACCTGTAATGACATTAAATAGCCTGTAAAAACCCTATGACAAGTTGACAGAGAGTGTGAAAGAAAAATTAAATGTTTTACATTTTAGTACTATTAAGGGTATTTGTTTCCCACTGTTTGAACATTTTCATTTTGCTTAGGGCCTACAAATAGGAACTCCATTGTTCCTATTGAATGAGAAAAAACTATTCTATCACAACCTCTCCCTTGATCATCTCTGGCCTCCTAAGAATTTTGCAAGAATTCTGATGCTTCTCATAATTTATTTTTAATGGACTTTGTGAAGAATGTGATTAGGAAGTATGTAACTTGATTGCTAATTAGATATCCAACATGCCCAGCTCCCTGGTCTTGGATTCCTTTAACAACATTTACGGAAATCCAAGTATTGCAACCTCATTGACTATATGTCAGCTGTGAGTCAAGGCTTCAATTCACCAACACAGACACCACTGAATTAGGATCAAACCGACATGTTGAAACCTGAATGCTGGCTGTGTGATATCCATTAGTAAATTCAGCCTAATTAAGGTTTATATTTCATTCCCCTTTAGGCTGCAACTATTCACACACATATATACTCCCAGATTCCTGCTAATGCAAATATGTATAATCTCCACAGCTTCCCTTTCTAAGTGTAGACTAGTACTATGGTGGCTATTTTGAGATCAATCTCTTCTCATGGGCTCAGACTCTAGGGAGAATGAGAAATGGGGCTGGGGGAGTGACAATTTTATTCTGACCATAAAATCACCTTTTTGAAAGGCAAGTGGTAATCACTGAAAGGCTTTTGTATAGAAGTTTGAGAGCTTCAGCAGGAAGGGAGGATAGCTGTGTCAGTCAGCTACAGGAGGATGTATAGGTTCACATTTTTACCTTTGTTTCTACAAGCCCAAATATTCCCAGCCCATGCCTGAGTATTTCCACATCTTCCCTTAATGCAGCATAAGAAATTAAGCTGTAGTACAGACTTGATTGGTGCACTACTCCTCAACCTTTGCAATCAGACCCTGGCCTCGACTCTAAAATATCTTCCCTACAGTTCTAGAAAAGAAAAGATTCTGTCAAAAGCTGGCATAGAGTATTTCCAATTTTATACCAGTGTGCTGAGTTGTGCTGTCAAGGTCTTCGGTCTGACCAATTACTTGCATACACTCTCAAGAGTCTTCAAAACCAGTATCCCAAGCCACAACCTTTGTTACTGTTGAATATTATGCCACCTTGTGCCACAGATTACCAGTACCTGGTCTTCCTTCACAAGTAAGTTACCTATATAATCCTCAAATATGTTAACAACTGAGTCTCAAAATTCCATTTTGAAGGTATAGTAGGCACTTCTAATGCCACTGAAATTTCCAGAACAATACAGATAAAAAACTTTGTATAAAATACACAAAAAGAATAAACACTGAAAGCTGATTAAGAAAAAAATAGCAATTCCACTTCTGCAAATATATACAAATAAACCTAAAACACTAATTTGAAAGAATATATGCACCCCTATGTTCACTGCCATATTATTTACAATAGCCAAGATTTGGAAGCAGACTCAAGTGCCCATCAGTATATGAGTGGATAAAAAAAAAAAGCTGTGGTACATTTACACAATGGAATACTACTCAGCCATAAAAAAAATCTTACCCGTTTTTGATAGCATGGAAAGACCTCCTGAAGGGCATTATGCTAAGCATTATGACAAGTACCATATGATTTCACTCATATGTGGAACCTAATGAACAAAGGAACTAACAAGCTAAATAGAGACAGACTCACAGAGAACAGGCTGAAAGTTGTCAGGGGGTCTGAGTTAGGGATCAGGAGTGTAGGGATTGAGCGGAAAAGAAAACAAAGAAAAACTTCATGAACACAAAACACAGAGTGGTCATTGGCAGAGGGAAAGGGATGGGGAAGGAGGATGAGTGTAAAAGGGGGATTAATGATGATGGATGGAGACTTGAAATGGGATTGTGAATACACAATACAGTGTACAGGTGACATGTTATGAAATTATGCACCTGAAACCTGTATAATTTGTTAACCAGTATCATCTGAATAAATTCAATAAAAAAATAAGGTGGACATCCCTGTCGTGTTCCAAATCTTAAGGGGAAGGCTTATAGTTTTTTTCATTTCAGTGTGATGCTGGCAGTGGGTTTGTCATAGATGGCATTTATTATGTTTATTATGTTTAGGTATATTCCCTCTAATCCCATTTTGCTAAGAGTTTTTATCATAAATGGGTGCTGAAGCTTATCAAATGCTTTTTCTGTACCTGTTGAAATGATCATGTGATTTTTATCCTTCACTTTGTTTAGGTGGTGAATCATATTTATTGATTTGCAAAAGTTGTACCAACTTTGCATTCATAGAACAAATCCCACGTGATCATGGTGTCTGACCTTCTTGATGCACTGTTTTATTCAGTTTGCTGATATTTTGCTGAGGATTTTTGTGCTTATCTTCATCAGGGATATTGGCCTATAATTTTCTTTCTTTGTCGTGTCTTTATCTGATTTTGGAATTAAAATAATGCTGGTCTGGAAAAATAAGTTTGGGAGGCTTTCTGCCTCCTGAATGTTATTAAATAGTGTGAGAAGGGGAGGTGTTAGTTCTTCTCAGAATGTTAGGTAAAATTCATCTGCGAAACCACCCAGTCCAGGGCTTTTGTTTGTTGGGAGTTTTTTTAAATTACTGCTTCAATTTCACAAGAGGTAAGCTGCTATATTCAAATTCTCTGATTCTCCCTGATTTAGTTTGGAAGATTGCATGTTTCTAGGAATTCCTCCAGGTTGTCCAGTTTGTTGGCATATAGTTGTTCGTAGTATTTTCTTACAATCCTTTGTTTTTCTTTGGTGTCAGTTGTTATTTCTCTTCTTTCATTTCTGATTTTATTTATTTGGGTCCTTTCTCTTTTTTTCTTGATGAATCTGGTTAAATGTTTGTCAATCTGGTTTATCTTTTCAAAGAACCAACTCTTGGATTCATTGATCTTTTGTATCATTTTCTAGACTCTATTTCCTCATTTATGCATTGATCTTTATTATTTCCAACCTTCTCACTTTGGGCTTTATTTGTTGTTCTTTTTCAAGTTCCTTTAAGTATGACATTACATTGTTTATTTAAGCTTTTTTGTTTTGTTTTGTTTTTGTTTGTTTTTTGAGATAGGCCTGTAATGCTATGAATTTCCATCTTAGGATTGCTTTCCCATGTCCCACAGATTTTATATTACTGTGTCCACTTTTTCATTTGCTTCAAGGTATCTTTTGATTTCTTCCTTTATCTCCTTGTTGACCCACACATTGTTTAATAACAGATTATTTAGCTTCCATGCCTTTGTGCGAAGTAAAACTGTCATTATTGCAGATGACATGATACTGTATATAGTGAACCCAAGGATTCCACCAAGAAACCACTGGAACTGATGAATGAGTTCAGTAAAGTAGTAGGATACAAAATTAATATCAAGAAATCAGTTGCATTTTTATATGTCAATAACAAACTAACAGAAAGGGAAATTAAGAAAATAGTCTCATTCACAAGTATTATAAAAAGAATAAAATATCTAGGAACAAACCTAACCAAGGATATAAAAGACCTGTACTCAGAAAATTCTAAGACAATGAAGAAAGAAATAGAAGAGGATACAAATAAGTGGAAGCCCATATCGTGTTCATGGACAGGGAAAGTCCCATCATTAAAATATCCATAATTTCCAAAGCAATCCATAGATTCAACACAACTCCTATCAAGATTCCAATGACCTATTTCGTAGCACCAGTAAATATTTTTCAAAATTTTATATGGAAACATATTCACTTATTTCACAGAACTAGAACGAATATGTCAAATATTCATATTGTACCACAAAAGCCCCCCCCCAGAAAGAACAAAGTTGGAGGAATCACACTACCTAATATCAAACCATAGTAATCAAGACAGCATGATACTAGTATAAAAACAGACACATAGATCAATGGAACAGAATAGGGAGCCCAGAAATAACCCACACCTTTGTATTCAGTTATTATTTGACCAAGGAAGCAGGCAAATACAATAGGGTAAAAACAGCTTATTCAATAAAAGTTATTAGGAAAATTAAATATGTGCAGAAAAATAAAATTAGACCACCTTCTTACACCACACACAGGAATAATTTCAAAATAGATCAAAGACTTAACTGTTAGATGTGAAGCCACAAAAATCATAGAAGAAAACATAGGCAGCAAAATTTAAGACATTGCTTGGAGTGATATTTTATTGGATATATCTCCTCAGGCAAGGGAAACAAAACAAAAAAAAATAAATGTAACTATATCAAACTAAAAAGTTTTTACACAGCAAAGGAATGAAATCTTTAATGAAATATTGATTCAGATGATAATTATCACTGATGCTAAAACCATGAGCTGATAGATCGTTGAGATACTATGTATTTGTTTTGTATCAAAGTGTCACTCCGAAGATTACTTGTTCATAATGGATAGTGTTAACTTTCATTATTTTACCTTAGTGATCAGTCTTACTATCACTCAACCAGAAATCACATACCCCTGATGTCTTCCAATGTGAAGTTCATAGCTCTACCTCTGAAGGGTTTTGGCAAAAGTATATTTAACCTGAATCTATACCCAATCTTAGATCTAATTTTCCCATTAGAGTAATTCAGATGCTGAATGAACAACTCATATGAGAACAATAAAACAAATTCAGAAGGTGGGCCCTTCTAGGAGGTCTTCAACAAGTCAGCTCTTGAAATGCTTTCACGTTGTTCCTTGAGTCTTAGTGGAAACCACCACCCAGTGGCACCTGGACTACTGCATTATCTTCCCAGCTGCCCTCCTCACTATCCAGTGGGTGCCCCTGAAATCTTTTCCCCATAGACTAGAGATCTGGTAAAACAGACTCTATCATGTCTCTCTAAGATTTAAAACACCTGGAAAAACTGTTCATTGTCCTTAGAATTCAGTACAAAATGCTTGAGACAACCTGTAAGGCACCTCATGATCTAGTTCCTGCCTACTTCTCTAAACTCACTTCACTCCACACTCAACCAGTTCTCTCTGATTCCTCTCTTCCCTGGCCTTTACTTAATGTTTTAAGTAAATTTACGATTTTCCTGTTGGGTAACATTCACAGCCAGCCTGGACCACCTGAGGCCCACGGGCTGCAGGTTGGACGCCCCTATTAGTGTTTCTACAGACCTTAAATTGGCTTCATGCTGATTACACCTCATAGTTCCCTTGGTCTGAAGACATACTGCATTTGAAAAACCTTGATACTTCCTCTGAAAGAAAAACAATTTCTGGCACAACAACCATAACTGGTGGTTCAGATTCAGAGTAATTCAGCTTATTATTTTTTTGTCTAGAACTTTTGAGGGCTTAGAAAACATGTTCGGTTTGTTTTTTTATTCTCTTCTCCATTCGCTATCACCGTCTTCACCCTGTCGTTAACCTGCAGTCCTAAAACGGTTCCTCAGGGAAACTGACAATCTTCATAAGTAAATATGTAATTATAACCAGTGCAAAAAGCAGGTTTTTAAAATTCTCATCAACTGAGTTTTTAATGTCAGAGCTGAGGCACTAGCAGTTTTGTAGAATTTACAGATTTAAGTGTTAACGGTGTTGACATTTTCAAGTGTATGCCAGCATTTTTATTCATCCATTCTGAGTAATTATAGGTCTTATAAAAATTTGCTATCTTTTGCTTGGGCAAAGGATAAACAACATCTCTTATTTTACATATCATTATCAATAATGATGGATTTATTTGATAATGTTGATTTACAGAAAGTTATATTCATGTACTAAAATTCATTTGTATTTATAAAACAAATTTGTACTCTTTTATAACTTAGAAATCATGTTGGTTTCTAAAACTAGTAACAAAATAGAAAAATACTACTTCATTAAGTTTTTCCTCTTAGAACTAAGAGTCACTGCCGTTGGTGTAAATAGTGCATCTTGTGTAGGACTTTGAGGCTAATATTAGCTCTCGAGACTCTGAAGCAGACAGTCCCCTGTGTTTCCCAGATTCCAGTTCAGGGAGATAACCTAATAAGGGCCACAAACCCCTGCCTTCAAAATCCTGGCAGTGCTACAGCATAGGGAATTTACTCAGTAGTACTGTAATAACTATGTACGCTGTCAGGTGGGTACTTAAAATATTGGGTGGGATCACTTTGGAAAGTTAATTTTATTTTTTTCTACAAATATGTTATTGATTTCATGCAACTATTTAGATAGTTCAATACATAATGATGATGAGGAAGACAGAGAGTCAGGAGTAAGCTGAAGGCTGTGTTATAGAGAATATATTTTGTACTGTATGCAGTAAAGAGGCATTGAAAAACTCTTTACAGAGAAGTGACGTAATAGTGTGCTACCTTTTTGTAAGCAATTACACTTTTGTTTCATTGCTTATTGTATATCTTCTCCAATAGACTGTAAACCTCACAGAGGCAGGTACTGTGTCCTGTCACCTATATTGTATACCTAGCACCAAGCTTAGTGCACATGACCACTCAGTAGATATTTATGGAAGGAGAGAATGAATATACTAGGATGTACATTGAATCACTATAATATTTAAAAATTTAATCTCCCATAACAGAAATTTAGTAAACTACAGCACACACATACATTGAAATAATACAAAGCCAGTAAAAATCATGTTTCAAATATTTCCATGACTGCTAAGGGAATGAATAAAAACCCAGGATATAATAATATGTGTATATATATATACATATATGTATGTATATATATATTCATAAGTATTCACAGTGATATCATGATTAAGCTGATTTTAATTGAATATTACCATGAGCAAATATACTCCATGGTATAGTAAAAACAATTTCTTAATTAATACAACTATGAGATTGAATAATGACACATTTTTGTATATTATAAAATCATAGTTTATAGAGATTAAATACTGAACCTAACATCATATTGCTAGCAAATAGTAGTGTTTAAATGTCAATCCAGTTATGACTTAAAAATTCATTTTCTTTGCCAGTAAACTATAATTTTATGTGTTAGAAATGTGTATCTGATTGGAAAGAAAGGTTTTAAAAACCATTTTCCTGAGTTCTTGTTAATGGTTTATTATATTTCGTTTCAGAAGAAAATAAATGTTCTTTAAAATGTTAAACCTATATTGTGCTTATAAAGATAAGGATATTGTTGGTTTCAAGATTTTTCTTTCCTCCTTATAATGATTGATATTTTAAAGCCTGATAGTGTTAACACTTACAATAGCTAGTTTGAGAATCCTACTTCATCATTTCAACATCAATTTTAAAAGACTTTACAATCTTTTAGAAATTACTGGTCAAAGTTAGCTTTATTTTATTATTTTTATTTCTTTAATTTCAGAAATTTTATATGTAGAAGATTTTCAGGAACTTGATGATAGGAAGAATAGTATTAAGCCAAACCTTTCAGAACTGGCAAATGTCTACTTTTTATAGAGACTTGGAATATTCACTATAAGTACCTAGATTTTTTTTTTCTAAAAGTCATTCACAACTAAAAGTCATGTGGTCATGAATGATTACAGGGCTGAGTCAGGCAAAGTACAAGACAATTGAAGTGTATTTTGTTGTGCCAGGAATTTAGAGAATGTTTAAAGGATCATAGGAGCCTGTGAATTGGACCCTGAAGGGGGCATACATTGGCCAAATCTAATACAAGAGCATGAAAAGAAATGATGCTAAGAATGGGCCACAATTCATTGAGTAAAAGAAGAATCCATTTTTATACCAATGTGAATGAACAGGGCAGAAAAGAAAGTTCTCCCTTAGGACACAATTCCACGTAATAAATATGTAGAAGAATGGATGGATAGATGGATGGATGAATGAATACTAAAGCCAAGGAGTAAAAGATTGATAAGGAACAGTATATATGCATAGTCTCAAAGTATTCCCAACAAAATTCTTATTATTGAAATAAAAAGTTTAGAATGCTGAAGCCTGAGGGACACTTAAACCACATGAATGATCCAAAGTAACATCATCAATACTTGGATAAACTACAGATGTCAAGCATAACTCCTACAAAGGTTCACTGAAAACTCAGTGCCCTTTCAGTGATATTCTTGGAAAAATACATGATGTAATTCTAATCATGAATAAAAGAAAAATAACCCCAAACTGTTCTGTAATATAACTGTTTTCTTCAAAGAAGTTATTATCAAAAAAAATTTTTTAAGCTTGAAAGATTGTTTCTGATTAAACAGGACTAAAGAGGTATGACAACTCAATGAAGAGTTTGATTTTGGTTTGGATACTGAGCTGGAAATCTTGATAAATTGTGCATATAACTTTGGATTTGATAGTAGTACATATCATTGTTAAATTGTCTCATTTTGATAACTACACCATAGTTAGGTAAAATAATATCCTTTTACTTAAGAAATGTATACCAAACATCTTAACGGTATGGGGATATAATATTTCCCCCTTTCTCTTAAAAAGTTTAGAAAAATTGTATGCCAGTGTACCACATATGCATTTATACACTCTATACACAGGTACACATGTACTATATGTATGTGTGTTGCATGTACATGTGTGTATATAAAATACTAAGGCAAATGAGGCAAAATTTACACAATTCATGAATCCAGATAAAGATTAAATGGGATTCTGGTATCATTCTTGCACAATTTTCTGTAAGTTTAAAATTCATGAGTCTACAAAATTTTTAAAAAGGTCAAGATTTATAAATGATATGTATTGCTATCTAAAAATTTCTCTTTGAGAGAAAAACAAAACATTTTAAATATACCACACAGGCCAAGTAGTTTTTTGAAAAATCTTGTGATGAAAAACGCTTTTTTCAGGTAATAACTACCAAAATTTTTTTAAATGTTTATTTTCTCTTTAGAATCTAGTCAAAATTGGTTTAAATTTAAAGAAATAAATTCCACTACTTGTTGATGTGGATGATATTTAATTTATAATTCTTTATAATATTTTTAAAAGAACTAGTTAATCATCAATGGGAATTATTGTTAGCAACAGACTTTCATAAGAAAGTAATCTGAACTGTCCATTTAAAATCTGTTTATTCCAACTCGTGTCATATTAATATTTATCATCATTTTAATCTTTAGGCTTTGCATATGCTTCTTAGTAAAAAGTGCTACATATGTCTCTGATTTTAGCCATGTGATATTTACAGTGTAAAATATAGATTTGTAGAAACAGTGACTAGAAAATTATAGGTATACATTAATTACCATTTTTAAAGACAGCTAGTTATTTGGGGGTTACAATGGAATATGTGTTAAAAAAATTATTTCTGAAGCCAGATTGCTGGGAGAAACCCTGGTATAGACATTTACAAATTGTGTGATATTTGGCCAATTCAGTTTACTTGTCAAGCAAGACCTTAGTTTCCTCATCTGTATGGTATAATAGTGATGTCTACTTCACACAATGATTGTGATGAACACATACATTAACATCTGAACTAGTGCATATGAAGCATATAGTGTCTATACCATGTTGTTCATGAAAGCAAGTAATTTTTATTGTTAAATTAAGAAAGTAATTTAAAAATCTTTCAACTTATCAGGATAAAAACAATGGCATGTTAACACTGAAAATATTTTCCCTCAATCACCAACTAAATTAAAAAGTAAAATTAAAAAAATAATACAAAGTACATGAATAATTTACACTAATTCTTATTTCTAGTGCATAATTTCCATACATTTCAAAATTGCCATCTCTTCTTATCTCTAATGTACATTTTTCATTGGAGAAAAGATCATTCCATCATCCTTTCTCCATCCTGTTAAATAGTTTCCACAACATGTCTCCTGTTTGAAATTCTTTGTCCTTTCTTTTATTTTCTTCTTTTGTTTCTTGAACCTTTTCCATTTGCTTTCCTACACTATTTTCCCTGTCTTGGCCACCACTTGCCTGCCTTCTGCCAGAGTCAGGTTTCCTCTGTGCTGTGCGGAGTGCCCCTCAGAGTTGAGAGATGTTTGGAGGTGGATTCTGGAGTGCTAATTTCTGAAGGCATCACTTCTTAGATTCTGTGGTGTACTCACAACTATTATTTCCCAATGAAGGTGGGGGCAAAGAACAGAAGATTAAAGTCTTCACATGGCCTATTGCAGACGAGCCTTGAAGCAGTTGGATGGAGCAACTCCCTGTGCCAGAATGCCCCTCGAGGCTGCCATTTACGAGCTCCTGTGCCAGCAACTCACCTCATCCACTTCACCTGCTGCTTCTTCCCAAGGTAATAATTTCTGTGAGTGCCGCATCCATTCATGACACGTCCCTTAGCATATATGTATTTGAGGCAATGCATGCTTATTTGTAACTTACATCCATAGAGATAATATTGACAGTAATGCTGAAAATCATAAAAACACTTTTCAGAATGACTGGCTTAAGGTTTTATTCAAAACCTCAGGTACAAAACATATATATCACCATATTGCTCAAGGAAGAATTTTTTGAAAGCAGGGATATGTTAAAAGAAAAAAATCAGATTTGTAAATGTTTTTACATGTATAATTATATTAATTTGCATATCATGTCACAACTAATTGCATATTACTTTTAATATTAGCCAAAAGTTATGCAAAACTCATAAGTACTATCTTGTTTAGATTATATATAAATATATATTTTTTAAATATATATTTTTAAGTTAATATAAGGTGAATTTCATGAGTTCTTCAATGCTAGTAGATATAACTATAAATATCTTGAATATTCCCTTGAGGAACAAGCTATTTAAAATATTTCTAAATAATATATTTACCTATCAATTATTCCATTTTATTATAAGTCTTTGTTTAATAAGTTTAGAATGATTTGACTATAATTAACAATTCATAAATTATAAAGTTATTTTGAGATAGTTACCTAAAATTCTCTTGAAAAAATCAGTAATACTTCCTTGGATTTGATTCTATGATATTCAATTTATGCTAAAGTCATTTTATTTTCATTTTTAAATCATTATTTGGTTCTTAGCTTGTGAAGTTTTAGCAAACAGGGATCTTACATGTGGAAATGGCAACATTTACTAAAGAAAGAGGGAAAGTTGATATTGCATGTTTCAGAGACTTTCCTTTGCTATTTGATATTGCTTTTTACTATGAACCAGGGATGCTACTGAAAAACACTTTCATTTATACTTTTTTCATAAGAATCTGAACGCAAGAAAAAATCAACTTTCTTCCTTTTTCAGATCCACTTATTCTGTTTTCTTTTTGGCTTGAGAAAAAATGGAAATAAGAAGACATACTATTGTTGTGCTAGGCATTTTAAAATTTTTGATTTCAAAAACATAAAAATAACAATGAAGGAAATTCCAATTGTAAGAGAAAGGAACATATGTCTGTTCATCAAAGAAATTCTATGGTCAATTATCTTAAATTTAAATGTTAAAAAAAGCCTGCCTATAATTTGATGTGAATTCTTTCCTCAGTTATCCTTTTATGTCTCGATTTCTCTCCATCCAATTAGATTTTTTAGTTGTAACTGTATTATCAAAAATCCTCTCTTCATTTATGTTTTACTTATTTCCTTTTTATTTAATTCCTCCAAAGAAGTAGCTTCCAGCATTTGTGCTGCTAGTAGTTCAAAAAAATACTCAAATTAATTGAAGTACTTATATAGTGCAGAATAATAATCCACCTGGTCAGTCTGCATCAGTCTAATCAAGCACCCCTTCCAAATATTTTAACTTTACTTTAAATAGACTTCTCTGCAACACTGTAAAACACTCTTCTGTTGTCAGCCATAAAAGAGTCTTTTCTAGGCCTTTTTTGTTACCTGGTCTTTAAGTTTTTAGTGTGCAGAAGACTCTTGTGAAATTGTAAATGTGAATGATGATTGTCTAACCGAAGTTCTATATTAATTATTACTACCTCAGCCTAATGACTTCTGGGAATTTTCAGTATAATTTTTACAATATATATGTTTCATTTAATATATTTCTGTTCATATATACCTACAAATACACAATTATATATGTGTATGAGGGGACACAAAAATGGAATTTTATTTATAATTGTGTATTTATGCTTACATGTTTAGACTTGAGTCACCTTTAAAGATCCGTGCATTTGATGCAATACACCAATCAACACTGTTTTCCACTGCTCAAAACGGTTTTTGAACTCATTGATTTTGATGCCTTTCAGTGCTTCTGCCGTTTTTTTTGGTTCACCTCTTCCACATCAACAAGACATTTCCTTTGAGAGCTTTTTTCATCTGGGGAAACAAAAGAAAGTTGATGGAGTGAGATCTGATGTATAGGGAGGGTGTGGCATGCGGGGTTCAGCCGTTTTGGTCAAAAATGCTAAACAATCTGCTTGGTGCGGGCAGGTACACTCGTAAATCCCTCTTCATGAAATGGGCAGATGCATTGAAAGAGTCTTCAAAAAATTCATTGAGGCCAAACGCAGCCTTTCACAACAATGCCAACTGGCACACTGATGCAGATGGGTTCCTAGAACACTCACCTAATGAGGGAAGCCAGTACTACAAGGGGCCTTCCCTCCAGAAGATAATTCCATTTTGAGGGGTCCCCCTTGTATAATATTAACATTAAATGAAATGCAGTATTAAAATATACAAACAGAAAGAAAAAGAAGCTTTAGAGTTTATAAAGAACTTCAGACAACATGATAAGAGTGTAGATTTAAAAGTTGTTGCAAATACAACATAAAAGGAACACTTTTCTATTATGGAAACTAAAGCAGTAATTGCATTGCTGATACTCTGGTACTGTGACTCCTACAAAAATAATTTCTTCTGAACTAATTTTTTCTTTGAAATCTCTGTCAAGCTTTCTGAACAAACCTAATCATGAGATTGTAATCACCTTTCACTTAGCCAAGATATTGGCTGATGGATGGAGATGGAAATCATAAATATTTCCAAACCACATAAAAACAAAACTAGTGGGAATGGTATAAAATACTGACTTTATTAAAACCACGGACAATCTAGGTGATGAATTATAGCAGGGAGCATAACTTGTTTTTCTTATTAGGTTCTTCTCTATCATTTACTGTTACTCTCCTTTCCAGTAAATGAAGCTAAAATAGCCTAAGGAGCTCAATGTCACCTGATTTCATTATAAACAAGACACATAATAATGACAGTTGGCCACACGTTCCATGCTTTTCTTCATTTATGTGAAATTATTTAGAAGATAAATCATGGTACCATCCATTCACAGATATTCAAAGGGGAAAAATGCCTTTCTAATCTTTTATACTCAAGCCACTGGATTTTCTGTGCCATTTGGAAAGAAATAACAACAAAAAAACTGTCTTAGCAATGATTTTTATGAAGCTTACTTTTCTTAATGATGCTTCACCAACTTAAAAGATATGTGAAAGAAATTATACTATTATGTTTTCTTTGTAATCAAAGAATCTTCATTCCTTCATTCTATATTTTTTAAATGAACATCTTTTGATCTTATCTAAATATTATAATAATTTCAAGATTTTTAAATTTAATGTTAAATTCTGTATGTTTTTGTTGCTTTACCAAAATGTTTAATATTCAACCAAGAAACTTATCGGTCCTCTATGTGAGTAAGCAAAATGTGGCCTCCAATGTTGATTATGCCATTTCAATAATAGTCATCTTCTAAATCTAGATGTTTTGGTGATCATATATATATTGCAGTTTAAGTAATCAAAAAGACATTATTTTTAACCATAGTCAAATAGGCCAGTCCACACTCAAGTATTTATAAATTTACTTACAAGAAAAGTAAACTTGAAAACATAAATAAGCTAATTTAGTAGAGAAGAATCAAGACTGTATTTCCCTCTCTGAGCATGATTTGAACAAGTATGAGAAATTAAGGCAACATCTTTCAGGCTAGCCTGATACCTAGAACTATTTTTTACCTAAGATTGTTTGAAAAGCTGTTAATAAAATTAAGTATAAAAATAACTGAGTTGGGACAGTAAAGTGTTAATGAAAAAGATACATGTATGTTTTTGACAAAACAGATAAATGTCTGTCATCCCTAATAAAGGGTGTTCTAAAGAAGAAAAATAACAATTATAACTGAGGTCACTCTCTCTCAGAAGACATAAAGGGAAATTCCTGTCTGTATCTATAGTAGCAGGAAGCAACTCTCTAAACACTGAAGTTTCATAGTAGGGAGAATATAAGCTCAATTATTATTATATTTTTGTGGTTACTGTTGTCATTATTATTATCTTAATTTCAAGGGACTATGGGATTTGGCAGAAATCAACAATTGTATTTCTAGATGATCTCTAAGTAAATCAAATTTAACTTCATCAGAAGCTACCCACTTGTGCTAAGGTGTTCTGGTATCTTTTCCCTTCCCAGTTAATTCCATTCTTAGACAAATTAATTAATATATTGTATGGAAGTTAATTTTCCTTAGTATCTCCCAGCATGTGGATTAAAAAGGACTCAATTTATTGAGACTGGCATCCAAGATTTTAGTAAGCCATATTTGAGGCTGACATGACTTGTACTTTTTACTTTTAATAATTTTACCTCCTAAATATTTCTCCATTTCATCTGTTCTTCCAGTTTCCAAATCCAATAATTTATTTCTGCTCTTCAATATTTCTGTCTTCCTAAAATATTTTCCTGTGTCTTCTCTTCTTGATCTTATCATTTATCTTTATGCTAGTACCAAGGAAGGAAAGAATAGTTATCAGTTATTGCATGCCCTGTTTATTACCTTCCCCCTCCCATGCCCCCATGCATTTATATCTCTTAAGAATAGAAAATGTATTTATATTCTTTGATAAAATTATAACTTATTTTTATCTATCAAATGTGTACTAGGTCAGTACCAACACCCCTGGCTTATGAGATATTTAGCAGTTAGCACACAATTCTCCCACCCTCCTGCCTCAGGCACCGTCCTTCAGAGTGGAGAGAAAGGAAAAGTTCTATCTTTCATCACCTAGCAATGTGGACAATCTAACAATTAAATGTTCAGCTTCTGTGTAAGATGTCAGGTTTAATTAATCTGTGAATTCCTCTAGTTGGTAGATAGATATTTGTTCTCTCCATCTTGTTTTGCTTGCAGATTCAAAACCTTCTCATTTTGTAGAAAACCACAACTGAGAGGTGAGCAATTTCAGAGGCAAGATGCTGCCTTCAAATTTGCAACCAAAGGGTTACACACTAGGAATTGAATGACGTTATTAATTTAGATCAGCACAAATCTGGGAAATGTGTGGCAGTAGATTATGAAGGAGCTTAATCTAGAAGAGAAGGATGTAATTTATAATCACTGTTGCTTTTTCCATAGAGATTAACTTACCAAAAGTTCTGGATTCAGTATTTGAACAATTCTAATAATTTTTTTCTACTAATTGACTAAAAATGTGCAGAGGCATCCTATGCCAGAAAGAACTGAAATATCAGACAACATGCATCGGGATGGTGTTAGAGATCAGGTGAGTACTAAGGAGGTTTTAGTAGAGTTATCATTTACTAAGATGAAGGCTAAGTGCAGGCAAAGCACAAGTGATGGTACTTTCGTGAAGCTTAAGTTATAAAGAAGAGAACAGATAACACTAAAAACATGCTTATAAATTCTATGAAGAAAAATAACATGGAAACAGGATAGGATTTTATGGAGGGAGAAGCGATAGCTTAAGTAACATGGCCAAGGGATGTATGTCTCTCTGAGGAATGAGTAAGCTGTGTATACAGTTGAAGGCAATGCCCTTGTGAGAGGTACTGACAGGTGCAAAGGCTCTGATGTGACAGTTAACTTGGCAGGTTTAAGAAATAGCAAGAAATCAAGTGTGGCTTGTCTTCAAGAGTAAATAAAAGAGGGAGGAACAGTATCCTGAAAACCTAAAAGGCTTACACTAACTTTTCCTCTGAACCCCAACGACAAATCTTTTTGTTGAGAAAAGGTCATCTGTCTAAACTTAGTTATTTAACCACTGTGGTACATACAGTCCACTCTGCTGAGTTAGAAAGAGCCAGTGTTCACATTACTGGCAGCGCTTGATGTTTTTAAAGGGGAAAGATTTTGAGAGAAAGGGGAAGGTGTGACTGCTACAAACAGCAGGCCAAGATTTTCTCATGTCCATGGAAGAAGACTGAGCTTTCTAGGGGAAAGTGCTCAGAAGACTGAACAAGAGCATAGACCAGAATTATGTGACATTAAGAGGAGGCTGAGTATAAGGAAAATATCATAGATTTATGCAGTGCTAGGGTTGGAAAGGAAATTAGGCATTTTCATGTTTAGTCACTATATTACAAATGATGCCAGATGGTTTCAGAAAGGTTAAGTTTCCTTTTTCCCCAAGGTTGAGATCACACAGCTAATTAGTTACCGTCTAAGGACCAGAACACGTATCTTCTGAATTCTTATCATTGATGACCTAGAAAATACTGTGACTTTGTTCTGAAGAAGCACACTTTTCTAGAGAGTCCCTGAGAATAATTCCAAACACAATTAATTAAAATAGAACCAGTGGCAATGTTAAAAGCTATCAGGGAATAACATTAAAATGGAATAAATTTAATGTATGTCAAAGCATGTCATCATGGGAATGGCTCCTTAATCAAACCCCGAAGGAGAATAATGTGGCCTCAGATCATCTCAGAGCCGAAGGCATGAGTCTTGTGTGAAAGAATGCTGTTTGTCTGAATTCTTATAGTGAGAATATGGGCATTAATTAAAGTAAAATGTCACATAGAGAAAAAGAAACCTACCTATTTTTTTGTGCAAATTTTCCTCACTGTGGTAATGCAGCTCTGAAACTAGTGAAAAAGTGTAAGTTTAAGCTTTAGAGTATGAATTATTTTTATTTGAATCTTCGCTTGACCATGTATTGGATATACAAGATAGGGCAAGTTATTTAGTCTCTCCAAATTGCAGTTTCCTCATTCACTTAAAAAAAAACAATGAAAGAAAAACATAGAATCCACTTAATACTACAAACAACATTTTAAGGACTACTTATTACATACAGCAGAAAAAATATCTTAGACTTTTGTCAACATATGCAACATGAGTGTAAACTCCTGATTTTTAGAATAGCCAGAGATATTACTTGACACAGTGACTTTCCAAAGAGATAATTTTGAGTTATTGATCTATAGTATTTTTATGCTATCTTGTTTGTTATTCTCTGTTTTTTAATGACACGTTTCACATGTAGGTACTGGGAGTGAAATTTAGTGAACACATTTATTGTTTGTGTAATGAGCATTACTAGATTTCTAGAGGCACCCAAGTCTGACTGACACTCTAATAAACGCAATATAGCAAAGTAATTGACAAAGAAAGGTTAAATTGGAGAAGCAGAAATTTCCGAGCTCTAGGGAGATGCTTCAGAGATTCAATGAACTAATTAAAAAGTCAAAGGAAAAGAGAAATCGCTGATGGGTCTTGATGTCTTAAAACAGGAAAAAACACAGTTGTCAAGGAGGCCACAGACAGGCCAGAGTGTTTTTCTAAGAAACAATAAGTTGGGCACAGAACCAGAATGGCCTCAAGAACTGAAATTCATTAGAAAAACATTTAAATTACTGAAAATTACAAGAACTTCAGGTAGTCCATTTTCTCTCCTGTAATTTATAAATTATCCATTTCAATTCCTTCATTCACAAATAAAGCTAGTGAACCTTAAAAGTGGCAAGAAATAGTCCGAAATCAATCCAATAAGATCCAAATAATTATTCATTAAATAAAAAGTTTTACACTGTAGTTCAAATGGAGAAAATTGGAGGAGACTTGAGTCACACAGAGTGTGCCCTAGTGAAGAATCCATGCTTCACTCTGCTGGAGCTGGGCAGTTTGTCTTAGTGAGGGTGGGCAGGTGTCTTTGAGGTCACAGTCCTGGTTACAGCTGTACAGGAAAGTCTTATTTATTTACTTTGTATTTTATACTATTTTATTCTTGCCTTTTTGTTGAGATAATGCCAAAGAACACATGCATAACATAGCTTTTCAGCATAAACATCAGAGCTTCTTTTTATTGCTACCTCTTGTTTCTCACAGAGTCAGGAGAAGCTGCAAACTGAAGCACCCCCCTCCTATATTCTCATATGTTGGCAGAATGTAGCCTACATTACTGGAGGGAAAGGACATTGAGAGCTCCCCTTGGAAGTGTATGAGTGCCCCGGGGGCTAGAGTAGTGTTTCTATTCCTTATGATGTTCCAGCTAGTGGATTAAACTATTACAATCAATATTTTTGTTTCAGTATAAAAACCAGTCTTTAAAAAAGAGTTCAATATAGAAGAATCTCCTTCAGCATTTCCCTAAGTTATATAAGCACATTTTTGTTACAGGCAGCAATTCAAAAAACCAATAAAGGCATTTACATATATTCAATTATGTTACTATTGAGTGCCTCTACCTTTTCATAACTTTACTTCTGTCCCCATTTGGTAACTAATCGACACTTCATATTATAGTAACAGTAAACCATTCAGCACTTAGTTTCCCCTTTATGTCATAGCTTGTGTCATACTATTCCCTCAACTTGAACATCCTGCCCACACTCTTTCTTATTGATGAACTATTCTTACTCATTTTGAAATAGTCAGGTACAGTATTGTCCTTTCCACGAAGCCTTCCCTACTCACTCAGATTGGCTTATATTCTCCTCTATGTTCCCATCATGATTCTGTCTTGTCAGCATTTACCATGTCACCGTACCTTGCTATGAACCGCCCACTCAACTCCCAGATTTTTTTATTATTAGAGAGCAGTAAAAGAGTCATATTCACCTTTCTGCATTCAAAACCCACACAGTGCTTGTTACAAGGAGATACTTAATAAGTGCTCATGAAACAAAAAGAAAGTATATACAGCATGAATCTCCCAGATGTGTCCACATATTCTGGGAATATTTCCTAGAGGCATCACAATCTTTTTTGACATACACTTCAATCAGATACTGTGTGTTTCTATTAGGAAATAGATGAATTCAAATTCCTTAGTAGGGAAAAACTACCATCTTTGGGGAGAAATTGTAAGAGTCTCTCTCTCTTTCTCTTACAAACTGAGAGCACTATTCTTAATGATATTTTGTGTACGTGAAAAGTAGCTTGGGGAGGAACAGTTCTTCTTGATATTGAATGTAAATTAATAATAAAACTTGTTCTATTTCCTTTTTTAAGTAGATAAAATATATTCATGATCTGAAGCAGTAAAAGGCTATTCTAAAACTATCTGCAGACAAGGTTGCTATGGAAACTATTTTTTAAAAATAGTACAATAAATAGTCATCTGAAAGAATACTGAACACAGTGCACCTTGCTCTAGTAATTATAGGTGGTCTAGAATTGAAATATCTATGGCATGTTTTGCTTTCAGGAGTGCCACCAGAGCATATTTATTGCTACAGTAGAATATTTTTGTAAATAGATGAGGGTTGCAAGGGCATGTTCTCAATAGTCTTTTCTATAAGTCAACCAAGCAACCTGCTTGTCTAGCTGTACTGAGCAGCCCGGCACCAAAGAATAGACAAGAGTCACACAAAGTAGCTATGCTATTCACTCAGCAATTATTGACTGGAAGTTCACTCAAAATAGAACATCAACATACATTAATATCCCACTCACACTCTAACAATCTAAGAGAAATATAACACATACAACAATCAATGAGGAATAACAAACCCGAGTCCCAGCGTCTCAGTCTGCAGGTCCAGGAGACAGCACGGTGGGCAAGGGAGTTGCCATCTTGCAAGGAAAGGATCTCTGGAGCCAGGTGGGCAGCAGGACAGATGAAGTCCTCAGTCCAGCAGGACAGAGACTCTAACAGGCGATGCCCAGGGAGATCAGTGCAGTGTGATCTCCACACCGAGCAGCCTCTGATGTGTGCAGCTCAGCTGTCTCAGCAGTGGTCTGGAGCCTGCCTCAGTTATACCTTGAAAGTGGTAGACCCCACCTTTCTGGGTCTATGGTAAGTGTCTTGGCACCCTGATGGCACGTAGGGACTTTCCCTAGAAGCCTATCAATGGGGAGTCCTGCTCTGCAGACACAGCTGTTCTGGTCACATGTGCAGATATCTTAGGTGTGTCTCCTTGCCAGATGTGTCTAGCATGATTTAAGTAGTTTTGTTCTTGAACCAAAATGTCATGGCTTCCTGCAGCCATCTTGGTTGACATGAGTGACTTCATGTTGTTTTACGTATTTTATGGTATCTTGACTGAACCACGGGCATTTTATTGGTCCTGCTCTCCACAGTGAGATAAAAAATGTTTACCTTCAGCACTAACTTGAGATATAGAATGAAAAAGACACAGATTTTTTTGTTCCAAGTTCTCTGGGCTCCCTCTACCTTACCCTCACAACACAGCATATATAAACCAATGAAGATGAAGATTCAAGAAAATAAATTGCAAGATTCACAACATTTACAAATGCATTTGAGGATATGTGCAAACCACAGTCAGTGCTAAACCATCTTTCTTCATACCTACCTCCCAATTTCCCATTGAGAGACTAGGTACCAAAGTAGACAAGAAGAATGAGAGCAAATTTAAGGAAGTGTAAAAGAGAAAATTAAAATGACATTTTTGCTTCGTCTTCTTTGCTAATTGGGCTGTGGAAAGCTGTCTAGGAGTTGGGAAACAGCTCCAGAATACAGACTCCTCTGGACTGTCAGCAGAAGCTTGTCACCTGCAACATCTGCAGAAGCACTTGGTGCTTCAGGGTTCTAGAAGGGGCAGCCTTGAGTTGTGGCAGGGCTCAAAGAGAGGCAGCTAAACTTGCCCATCTAAGGGACTTAATTTACTCAGTCAAGTGCTAACAGAGACTGACCATGGGCTCAATATCTGCTCAATAATATAAGCAAAATATTTGCTAAAGGTGAAAATTAGAGGAAGAAGTCCTGCATCCCTACCTCACCCATGTATAGAGGCAAACTGTGAACTAGATCATACCACACAACAGAGTAAACGTTTGTCACTGCCCTTGGTGAGAAGGAAGAAGACAGAAGTCGAAGGATAAATATTGAACTGGGTAGGGACAGAATTTGAAATACCCAAACCAAACTCATTATTGATTTGGCCAATATATACCGTAGAGGAAACAAGATAATATATTTTTTCACTTTTGAGCTCAATGGGAAATTGCAAGAAAATTTAGGTTTTTTGGTCATGACATTTTTCACATATTATTTTTATATAACACTATATTTCTGTCTGTGTACATATCAATTTCTACACAGAGATGGTGTGAATAGTAGGAAGTTCTACTTTAGTCCATAGTTCCGAAGAGACAGCACAAAGAAAAATAAAATGAGGTATTTAATCTCAATATTCTGAATTTAAGATCTTTTGCTTTTTTCACTTTTATGCTCATTCTTCTCATTATAGTAAGTTCTAAACCTTTCTTGATGCTGGTAGGAAGAGTGTAAAGCATGAGGATAAGAACATCGGTATCCCATGAGAAACTGATCTTCTCTTCCTCATTCTAGCCTCAAAAAATTAAAGTACACTGTGGAAAATGATCTTGCCATAAATGTTTGGCAGTGTTAATGCAAGAAAATCAAAATTTATTAATATACTAAGGAACCTGGTTATGATAGTATAAAAAATTACTTGGCAAAATAGAGACAGACTCATGAATAGCAGGTTGACAGCTCTTGGGGCAGAGTTGGGAGATGGAGGGATCAAGCAAACAGAAAAAGGACTCAGGGACATGGACCACAGTGTGGTGATTGTGGGGACAGGGTGGGTGGAGGTAGAAGAGGGAATGAAGGGGATAAATGGTAATAGGAAAAGTATAATAGAAATAAACTATTAAATTTTTTTAAAAAATTACCTGGAAAGACTTGCACTCTATTTACTACAGAGGGAGATAGAGAGGGGTACCAAAAGGGAGAAGAAGGACATGGAAGGAGAGAGAAAACAAGACATAGTATTTTTTCAAAAGGATTTATATTTGTATTTTCTTATTTTACTAAAAGAGACCCTGGGTTACCCTTATTCAGCACATCAGTCAGACTGTTGCCTTCAGGGTTTACCTGAGAGTCCTGATAAATTTAGTGAGAAGAAATGCCAAAAAAAACAGGTGCATTATTTAATTTTCATAATAAAATACGATGACTGGGCAACATTCCATAGTAATGAAAGATAAAATGTAAAGGCTAAGAAAGAGAAACAGAAACATTTGAAATAAAATTTATTCCCAAAATTCATGGAAGAAATAAATACATCCCAAGTTCATTCAGCTGTGTTAGATATTTAACTTGAAGCATACAAAACTATCTTTTCTTTGTAAAACTATTTCAAATTTCACTATTGAATTTTCAAACACACCACATGCATATCACAAAATAATTGTCAGTTTTTGTCAACTAATATGAGCCTATATGTAGTTATAATAAAGACACATATTCTCTATTAGCAACCAGCCTAATCGTTTCAAAAGTTTTCTGTCTTTTATGTTTTAAAGAATATACATGCCAAGTAAGATAATGCCACAAAATGTGTGTGTTTGTGTGTGTACTGGTATACAAACACAGACAAAGAAAGGGAAAAAAGAAAAGGAACTCTAGAAAGAGATCATTGTTACCTTAGAGAACGTAATACATTTTCTTGGTTTAACGAAATGCTCTTGTTACTAAAAAATTCCTTCAGGCTGACCATAAACTCCAATTATACTCATAAAATTCTTAAAGCTACATTTAATAGAGTAAGTGCCTAGGTTGTAGCAACGCATGAGAGACAGCAACTTAGGTAGAAACCCTCCAAATGAGATTTTCTTAATCTGCCCCTGCACAAATGAATTGAAACGAATAGGAAAACAAAACAGAATTTGACAAGGTTAAATTCATGATTATCTGCCAAATTTAGTACTTTAACAAGAAATTTATTCCTAAAAAATGTGCTTTATTTCAGTAAAATTGGCTGGAATTACAGTTAGGTTCAACATAAATATGAAGTCTGATTACTACATTTTTGATGTACTATAATTATGAATATTGATTTGCACTTATTTTCTGTTGCAAAGAAACAAAAAAAGATTGTTTAGTGCTCCACTTATCTGTTGTTTCATAATAAATAACTCTTAGGACCTTAAAGCAACAATATGGTATTATCTCAGGGATCATAGATTGACTGGGCTCAGTCGGGCAATTCTTTTTTTAGGTCACTTCAGCAGTGAGAAGTCAGCTGAGAATTGTCAACTGAACATTCAGTTAGACTGATGGTTGAGAATGATCCTCAAATCCCTTCCCAGTGTTGTTCTCAATCACGTATCCATACAGATTTTGGGTTACAGTAAAAACTGAATACTCATTACAGTTTGAACACTCCCTAGGCAAACTCATTCAACTTTATTTAGGACATCCCTATAACACACTTTTATACCTCCACAGCTTAGAATAGTAATTTACACATAGCAAGGTCTCAATAACTATGTCTTACATTAGATTGAGCAGGTTGCTTAGATTCTTGCAATACTTACTCGTTTTATTACCACCTCCCTACAGAAGTATTTGCACAGTGTATCCATCAGGTGAAATTAAACAATCCTCAGGTTACAGATTTACAATTATCTTGAACTGTTCTGCTTAGCAGGATTTCTTAGGCTTTTATATTATTGTCTATTTTAAAAGACAAGAAGTGGTATGTGAGGTTTAGAAGTAACTACTATTACTAATAATAGTTAACACTATGGAAGGTCTTTTAAAAATTAAAAGTAGTACCACCGTTCATTACAGCAATCCCACTTCTGAGTATATAACACAAGGAAATGAACGCAGCATACGAAAATAATATCTGCACTCATGTTCATTGCAGAATTATTCACAAAACCTAAGATATGGAAACAAACTAAGTGTTCATCAACAAATAAGATATATAATAATATAATAATAAAGATGTTTTTCTTTTCTATATTCTATAGAATTATGTAATATATAATATAATAATAAATATGTGATATATGTGTATGTATGTGTATATAAATGTTCACACATACAATGAAATATCATCCAATCATGAGAAATAAGGAAATTCTGCCATTTATTACAGAATAAATAGACTTTGAAGGCATTATGTTTAACAAAATAAGCCAGACAGGGAAAAACATATACCATATAATCTCACTTATATGTAGAATCTTTTTTTTTAAAAGTCAAAACTCACAGAAGCAGAGAGTAGGAAAGTAATTACCAGGAGCTGAAAGGAGGGGGAAATGGGGAGAAGTTGGTAAAATGGTACAAACTTTCAACTCTAAGATGAGTAGGGCCTGAGGATCTAAGGCATAACATAGTGACTGCAGTTGAAAACATTGTATTTATAACTGAAATTTGCTGAAAGTAGAACATAAATGTTCTCAACCCCACAAAAAAGAGATAAGCAGAAAAGAACAGTTAATTTTTTTAAATGTAGTATTACTTAATACAAGGTAAGTAATTACAAAGTGATGACATTTGACTCTCATAATTGTCCTAGATCTTCATATAGTTACTCTCCTGATTTTGTGCTAAGGAAACTGAGGCTTGGAGAAGTTGTCACACAGGCATTAAGTCCTGTAACTAGGACATGACACTGGTTCTCATTACAGATTTAATATTCTTAACCACAGTGTTGTATGGTTGGAAATGTAAAGCAGTCCTCAAAGAAACTGGGGAGAAGCAAGTAATTAAAATATATTTATGCATAAAGAAAACAGTGCAATCCATGAAAGGACCCAACAATGCCATCTTACCAAATATAACATCTTGGAATTATTTGAATGAATCATATGAAATTACCATCATAAACTTTGGACATTTACAATTTCACATGATTTAATATTAACAGTAGAAATTTAGCTTGGTGTACAACATTGACAGAACTCTAATTAAGAATTCCCTTTTAATATCATCACACAAAAAAGCAGATATACCAGTTTTTTTTTGGTCAAAAAGTTGCCAATAATATTACAAAAAATATTATATTTTTCAAAAATAATTAGTGCAATATTTATAAGAAAAATCACCCAAATGATAGCAAAACATCACACAGCAAGAAACGTGAGTCAGTTTGATTGTGTTCTTCATAACAAATGATATATGACCTAGAGGAAACTGAACTTATTCTCTTTTGTCTTAAAATAAATATTTTTACAAAACTTCTATAAAAATAAATATTTTCCTGAAATTTAATTTATGCAATAAAGAACAAAACCTTAAAGTGAGTGTTGTTCTATTTATTTATGTGTGTGAATTTGTGTGCATTGGGGAATGAATGTATGTGTAGTCTGTATAATCAACATTGATAGGAACAAATCAGGGAAGGTGTGATTGATAGACATTTGAAAGAAAGTCACTCAGGAGGGAAGGTCAGATTGCTACCTGGCTATCAAAAGATCTCTTCACTTGGCATTTATCTTTGTGATTTTTGTCTCATTGCAGTACCTGGCACTCAATTTGCTGGCTCAGAGACTGAATTTATGAGATTCTTGAAGTTGACAGAGTACTAGGAACATTGATTCAAAACAATAAACATTGTATGAAAGAGTTTTATAAAACATATATATATACATATATATATATATATAAATTGACACATATGCCCAGTAAACCAGACCAGCATATTCTCTTTTCAATATATTTTCTCCCAGTATAGAAGCTAAATGGGAACATACAATAAAATCAGTATTTTGGAGAGAAAGCATGAGGTATGAATGAAAAGAATCAGTTTTAAGATTTATAGATTTGATGGCATGAGATTAAGGAAGACCGAGTTGAACTTCCATATCCATGATTTATTCTTGCCTTTTGGATCAGAGAGACAGGGTCTTAGACTACACTCTCCATTGCACAAGGCTTGGATGAAACTGAACTGAAAATGTTATCTTTGTCTATTATGCTTTTATAGGTCTTAAGGGTATCTACCTGCCTTGTTCACAATGCCTGTTGTCAAATGCTTCTGTTTCTGCACCCACCAGTGGCCTCAGCAATTTTGGTCTAACAGTGAGCACCTGACTCCAAATAACTGATCTCTTGGCTGGCCAGCCACGTCTGACAGTGGTGTGCATCCTGGTTCAAAACCATGAATTAGTCAAATAGTTTTCCCTATCAGGATTTTGAATGGGAGTAGAAAGAATGACATTCTTTTTGAAATGGAAATTATAAGGAAAATAAAACAGTTTCTATGTCAATGTATGCAGAAAGGATGAAGAGGAGAAGTTGTGTTGGTTAGAATGGAGCATGAAGTCATTCTATAAAGAGAAATGAAGTTAATTTGCCCTCACAGTTAAGGCCTTTAAACAAAACCATCTCCTCCATGCTTTTGAAATAAATTTGTTACTTATAACTTATAAGTCAAAGAAGCACTACCAAAATGTCCTCTATGAATTTTTATCTTTTGGTTATTGCTTATGAATGCACATTGTAATCAACACATTATTTGTATGTTTACATCAAGTTTTCTTCCTTTTCAACTACTCACTCTCTTTTAAGAAGACTTTGAATAGTATTATCACAGAATATTTTATGAGTAAATTCAAAGGACAACCCAACTTCTGTTATTTTCAATTTCTTCAGTGACTACATTCAGTGTCCTCACAACTAGTTTATGGTATTTATAAATTTACACATCCAGTTTCAATATAGCAATGTTTATCTTTTGTAAGTAACATTTACTTTAAGTCTAGTTGTTATCATAATTAATTTAGGAATGCATTTCCTCAAATGACATCGTCAGACATGAGATGTACTACCTGGATGTTTAAGAAACCAAAGCATAATAGAGTTTAAGCAATATTTAGAGAATGTTAGTGTTATCTATACTCTACCTTTCAGAAATAGGAAAAAATGTAACCTATCCTTAAGTAATTTTCAAGTATTTTATACTTATATGTACTTTTATTTTACTTTTTTAATTTACTTTTTTCCATCACCATTTATCCCCTCACACCCTCTTCCACCTCCACCCACGCCCCTACCCCTTCAGTCACCACGCTGTTGTCCATGGCTATGAGCTCTTTTTCTTTTTTCCCTTTTCTTTTGCTCAATCCCTCCAACTCTTAACAAATATTTCAATATTTAATATGCTATAAAAACTAAAATTTAAAAAAAATTAGATTATATCCATGGCAACTTATCAAGTATAAATAGAGTGGCATTAATGCTTGTTCTATTATAATCTATTTTGTTTTTGCCAGAAAACTTTCTATTTTATCAAATTTCAGACTTATGGAAGCCTAACAAATAGATTTGACACTGAAGTTGTTTTATTTGGTTTTACAATAAATAGTATAACTTCAAGAATGGATTCTACTACTTTAAAAAATAAGTCTCCTTTTTTTCACTAACTTGAGTCATAAGTCAATTTTATTCTATTCAGTCTATTCTCTTTCAATTATTGTTTTTCCATTCCTTATTTATTTTCATTGCTTGACTATTGCTCAAGGATGCCAGATGTACAATATAAGCTAACACCTCAAATTCTCAAGTCACTATTTAAATTCAGTGACTTCTATTATTGTTAACTGTTGTACTCAATCAGAATTATATAACAAGTCTGAAGTGGCAACCCAACTTATCAAAAAAAATTGAATAGTGTCTTAGTGAATAGTCTTAGTGATGTTAGGATTAACAGGGAAGTCTCAGATCTAATTTTCTAGATGATAAACTATTTAACTAAACAGGTTATTTTGATGAAAGTAATCTAAGGTTTAATTTCCAGAATACCATTAAGACTGCTAACAGAGCACCTGTCATCAGTTTTATGTAGTTCTTCTCCACTTCTGAAGGTGAGAGGAAATACCGTTTATTAATATGCACAGGTAGTTAGCTATTTAAAATCTACTTAAGCTAATAATATATACACTCTTCTGACTAACACATCATTTGTTCAATACTTAACAATAATTTGACTTTGGTCCAAAATAATGACTAATGGTCTGTCAAGAAAAATGTCACCATACATTTAAATATAATGCTCTACTTCTTAAAATGATAATTTTTAAAAACCTATTTTTACACAATTCATATTTATTTCTCATTAACCTTTTCCTTAGACAGGTTTCCTTAATTCCCTGCTAGGTTTAATTGACTATTCAGATAATTCTTTGCCTCTTGGTCTCTAAAATAATTTTATTGTATAGCCTAGTCACAGTTCACAATATTGACCAGTGATAATTTCAATATCAAAAGACATTCCTTCTTGCCTTCTCATTTTATATCTGATTGTCATTTTAATGATTGGTTTATAAATCATTTATAATTTTGAAATTGTACTTTCCTTAAATTAAACTGTTGCAGCCTCACTAATTATTTTATAACTGTATCTCTCAGCAGGTAAATGATGAGAAGATATTGGGTTAGACCAAGTGTGTGATGCCCATCCCCATGCTTATAAGTAATCACTTCCTGCAACAACAAAATGTAGCCCTGGTTGGTGTAGCTCAGTGGATTGAGCACTGGTCTGCAGACCAAAAAGTCATCGGTTCAATTCCTGGTCAAGGCATATGCCTGACTTGTGAGCCAGGTCCCCATTTTGGGGCATGGGAAAGCCAACCAATCAATGTTTCTCTACCTCTTTCTCCCTCCTTTCCCTTCTCTCTAAAAATAAATAAAATCTTTTTTAAAAAGTGTCAAAAGTACCTTTTTGGGTGCAAGTAAGAGTCCACAAATAAGGTCCAAAGGGCACCTGGTTGTAATAAGTGATAATAAGCACTGTGAGAAAAGATAACTTAGTTACAAAGAGGAAGTCTCTGAATCATCTCCCCCCCAAAAATAAATATGGAAATTTATTTTTAAAATGCATTTAATTTAGGAGGCTGGTAGGTGCTGGAAATTGTGCTCAAGTCCTCAAGCATTATTGTGGTTTTCATCCAAACTAGGAGCTATTCTCTTAAAGTATCAGAAAGTAGAAATTGTTTCTGCATTGTTAGAAATTCTGAATATATAAACAACACTATCTATAATAATACATGTGTATATAATGCATAATATATAACATATAGTGTACATAATATATAAAATTATTTTAAAGACTGAAAAAGGATATCTAATTATTTTTATCATAGTTTTATTAACCTGTTTACCTGAGAATGTTATTTTTGCATAAGACATTTTGACATATGTTATAAGAATCCTAAGAATACAATTGAATTATTACTATACTAATCTATACTTGATACAGATCACCCTCATAAATAACAAAATGTTCCATGTCTGAAAATATGTATTTTTTTATTGAAAATACACTGTGTAGCATAATCCATGATTAATACATAATAGCCATTTTGTGCAACTTTTGTAACTCTAAGCTCTAAAGTAAAATGTGTACTTTGATATGTTGCGGATTTCTCAAGGAGAAGCATTTTCTTAAGTTGATGCATTTATCTCTTATACGGTTTCAGTGACCCTCAAACACTTTGGAAAGACTATCCACATCCTGTGGTTTATTGTCTGTAAGGACACCATTTAAGTCATGGGAAATAAACAGTTTCCAATGAGCAGACTGACTCTTCACAAAGTTTCATTTAAGTTAGTTATTTCATACCAGGAATTGCAGTTTCCTTCAGAAGCAGTGTTGGCACTAGCTAGGCAATACAATACATCACAATCAATACCAGGACACCTCATCGGCTTTCATAAAACGGTTTTCTGAGGTAAAAGTTAAGCAACAATAACTATACAAATAGTTTTCTTACTTTCTATTATGAATGGTTGTATAACCATCAAAGTAAAATGTTTTGAACAAGCATTCTACCTGCTGTGATAAAAGTCATATCATCTTAATTAATTTGAAATAAATTCCTGTTGATCAAATTCTAAACTATGTGAGTAAACTAGACAATAAAAATATGCCGGGTGTGAAATTTTTACCAATAGTCTTCAAATTATTTTTCCAAATATGTTCATGTAGTTGCAAACATTATCTTAATCAGTGTTTCTTAATTTTTGTGGTCCATATGCCCTTTGAAAATCTATTGAAGGTTGTAGATTATTTTCTGGAAAAAAAAATTGAAATTCCAAAAAATTAACATTTACTTGAGGAGTCCCATTGGTGCTGAAAATTGTGCTTATAATCTCCAGTGCTCATGTTATTTTCACAAAAATTAGAGGCTATTCTCTTAAAACACCAGGAATTGGGAATCGGACATTGTTTCTGTACCGTTAGAATGTCCTTCCTAAATATCTTTTTCTAATGTTCATAACTGCAAATACTTATACCATATAAAAATCAACTAATATTTATATAACTTTGTATACAATTTGAAAATAGATTAATGATTAACACAGAGGGAGAAAACACTTGCTGAGCTATCTAATAAAATCTGATAGAGTTTATAGATTGCTGCTGTAAGACCCAAAGGATATCAAGGAAGTTATAGGAAGGCACTGACTCGAAATATGATGTATGTCTCTATATCTAGATATGTCAAGGCTCGTCCTGTCATCCCCTATTAGTCCTTCCCCATAAGCCCCAACCACGTCATATAATGTGGGTGGTTCGCATTCAGATGAGACTGAAAGCAGATTAAGTAAAGTGTAGGGGACAGTAATTTCTTATGTCCTACATGAGTTTTCACTGAAACTGGATAACTTTGAGTAACATTTGAGTTGTCTTGATGAGTTCCCATCTCATACTCAGACCTATTAGGGAAAATAGATGATCTCAGGTTACTGAAATAAAATTGATTTTTTTATTAGTGACTTAATTTTTTTCTCTTTTTTTTATTGTTGTTCAAGTATGGTTGTCTCCATTTTCCCCCACCATTCCCCTACCCTAGCCATCCCTACCTCCCACCCTCGATCCTACTCCCCTTTGACTTTGTCCATGTGTCCTTTATATATGTTCCTTGATGACCCTTTCCTTTTTTCCCCTTTTATACCCTTCCACCTCCCCTCTGGTTTCTCTCTGTTTGTTCTTTATTTCAATGTTTCTGGTTATATTTTGCTTGCTTGTTTGTTTTGCTGATTAGGTTCCACTTATAGGTGAGTTCGTATGGTATTTGTCTTTCATCATGTGGCTCCTTTCACTTAGCATAATAATATTCAGTTCCATCCATGTTGTTGTAAAGGGTAGGAGCTCCTTCTTTCTTTCTGCTGCATAGTATTCCATTGTGTAAATGTACCATAGTTTTTCAATCCACTCATTTATTGATGGGCATTTAGGTTGTTTCCAACACTTGGCCAAATTTTTTTATATATTGTGCCAAAGGAGTGCCAAGATCCTGATAGAAATGAAGTTAAAATTTCCTACTAAAAAGTATGTTAGTTTTTGACCAATCTTTGTCACCCACACTGAGATGGCATTAGAGAGTTGGCAATCACCATCAATGTCTTCTACTCAAATGAGATGACTAGAGAATGTATCATCTGGCAATTTATCTGGAGTAGAGAGCACAGGAATGATGATTCACACTTCTTTGTGCATAAGTGCTATTCCCACAGAATTCCTTACCTTCTCACATCCACTTATTTGGTCATATGTCCAAGTACTGTTTAATTATATGTAAAAGAAAACAAAAACAAAAAATATTTAGTTTTTACGTTAAAAACTATGTTAAAAACATAGTTTTTTATGTTTTTATTGCTTGCATTTTCAAAAATGCAAGCCATACTCTCTTAACTCATGAAGATAAATTTTATAATGCCCATTTTCTGTTCATTTAATCAAATTCACTGTTAGATTCAGATTTTAAAATATAATTAGGCAAGTTTTTCATGATAAAAATATTCAGTATTATGTTTTGGATTAATTTGGAATCCATATCACGCACACATAGATGAATTTATTTATAGACCATCTAACATGACTAAATTGTTCCTTTTTGCAGGTAAGTCTTTGCCTATTTATTTATAAGGTATGTAAAAATAAATGCAATTTTAGCACATAAATATTCATAATTCTATGTATTTGAATATTTATATAGTACCTGACAACTACTTTGACAGGCAATAAGTTAGAATACATAGTACAAGGGGGGGAAAGATGGTTATTTGGGATTAAGTTCAGGTCAATTCTATGACAAATGCAGTGTGAATTTATACAGCAAATTCAAGCCAAAAATAATATAAAAGTGGATAAAACATGCTAGCTTTAGTTGCTATAATACCTTTATAAGTGTTAAGCTAAAATAATCTCTATATGGTAATTTGGAGGTCCATTTAATTTTTGGTAGTTGTGCAGATATAAATTCATTCTTTGGAGAAAGTCTTGGATGAGCCTTAAATTCTGACATCCCACCTTTGTGTAGACATCAAATGCCCCTTTCAATAGGAATGTAGGGTATGAGGCTTAGTTTTTATATTAAAATTCCAATGTAACCACTGATTTGTTTAATTTCTAAGATTCCTAGAACTGCCCTAATGAACAGGCTTACACTGCTGCTGAATCTTGCTACATAATGCAATCTCACTGCTTTACCCACAGTTCTAACAAAAAATGACATGTGTAAAATGTAGAAAAATTTAGAAAAGTTAACACAAAAATATGTTATTTATATAATACTTAAACATAATAATTTAATCTCAGATCCTTGTAATTTGATTATCAGAAGACTATATTTTGAGCACATACTACCTTTTGAATTTGCATAAATTGACTTTAATGCTATGTCTTCAACATATATCGTCATTATATGTCTTTTCAGTTTCAAATCCTTTAAACATTAGTGTTCAGCAAACGTCTTCTTAAGGTCCTTCTCAAGAATAATGAAGTAGGAGTCTGTGTGCTCTAGCCTCAGATTGGCTTACTCTGATGCTCGAGGCTAAAAGTTTGTTGCCAGTGTGAACTTGGGAAACTTACTAAATAAATTTCTCTGTAAAACAATAAAGTAGTACCCCTGGCTGGGTGGTTCAGTTAACTGGAGCATCGTCCCATACACCAAAATGTTGTGGGTTCAATTTCTGGTCAGGACACTATGTATGGGAGACAACAGAACAATCTCTCTCTCTCTCTCTCTCTCTCTCTCTCTCTCTCTCTCTCTCTCTCTCCTTCTTCTCTCTCTAAAACCAATAAAAACATATCCTCGGATGAGGATTTTAAAAAATAGCACAATTATAGTACCCATCTCATAGGGTTGTTGTATCAGAGGAATTAAGGTGAAACATTTAAACCTGTGCCTCAAATAATAGACTTCCCCCAGATTTTGGGATCAGTCTGTAAACTCTGATCTTCTCACTCGGAGCATCTCCCTGAGCAACCACATCCAGTCCTGAGGCTGAAATTGATATCTGTTGGTTGATGATCACACGATTTATTACCCAGTTAGTTCTACTGACCTAATTGGGGATTGTGACCTAATTGCTCCTTGAGAAAGTTTTTTGTTCAACCTTAAGAGAATTTGATCTAGTTCACTCTATTGTAGTCAAAGCACCTACCTGCTCTCTGGTATTTTGTTTTGTTTCATAACAAAACAAACATAACAACCAAACATTCCATCTTCTTCTGTCACCGTCTCTAAGAATATAACACTAGATGCATATCCATTTCCGTTTTATGCTCATCTACCATGCCCTTGAGTTTTCAATTTTTCCTTCCCATCACTCTACTTTGTCTTTTAAGATCTAAACCTCTCTGAGAAGGAAATGTCTCACTTTCTCTAGCTAATGAATACTTCTCTATTTAACACTGAAATATCCCCCACACATAAATGATTTAGTTAGTCTTTGATTTTATCTAAATAAATATAACCCAGAGATAGATTATTCAAGACATAGACCTACAGAATGTCCTTCTTTGCCTTTGGATTTGTAGGAATTTAGGAATTTCATTATTTTGTTTCTCTACAAAAAGTCATAAAGTAGAATATACTGTTAAATAATAATATAGGCCATTATTTTTTAAAAATAACTATCCCTTGTTCACAAAGCTCTGACATAAAAAATATGAATGTCTGACTTCTAAAATTAACAAATCCAGAATCAACTTTCCACACATAGTGAAACCTACCCTAATTAACCCAGATGAAGTTTAAGATTATTAGTAGGAATGCCATCATACTGCCAATGTAGCACAACTTCCTTAAACGCTGAACTAACATTTTAATGCCAGAATACTCTTATTCTTTTATAGCTCATGTGTAACTCAGCTCTTTTTGAACTTTAAAGATGGAGCTTGTAGAGCTGGCTGAGCATCACAGTGAAAACAGAAAATAGTGTTATTAAAACACCTTTTATTTCATAGTGTGGTTTTACTGGATCTAAAAAGTCTCTTGTAAGATCCTTCTCCCCCACTTTCTTTTTCTTTCTCACTTGAAATTTCAGGAAAAACTACATGCTTTCAGATCTGTTGTCTACACAGTGAGGCTCCTATAACTGTGTCTATCAAGGTTTCCATAGCAGCCATTTGCCTGTTCCCCCAAGCCTGCTATTTTCTAATTTCTCTGTAGTTAGAAATCATGAAAGCTAGCATAAGGCATAATTACATGCCAAAGAAAATGTCCACAATGGTCATTTTTAATCAAGCTTAAGGCTTAAAATCACTGATGGCCTTTATGTAGGTAGCATCAGTTTATTTATTTCTTTTTTTAAAGATTTTATTTATTTGTTTTTAGAGAGAGGGGAAGGGAGTGAGAAAGAGAGAGAGAAACATCAATGTGTGTCTGCTCTCGTGTGGCCCCTACAAACGGCATGGCCTGCAACCCAGGCATGTGCCCTGACTGGGAACTGAACCAGCAACCCTTTGGTTTGCATGCCAGTACTTAGTCCACTGAGCTACACCAGCCAGGGCTAGGTAGCATCAGTTTAAAGACAAATACATAGGAGTGACACCACTAACATTCCTGCTTCATTGTATGTAGGAAGACCTATCATATTAGATTATATTTAGTTCCTAGGCTCTGCTTGTCTAACCTCTACCCTCAGCTCACATCTTCCTTTTAGATATTTTTTGACTCATCTCATTTGCCTGTGCTTATGTATATTATATTTCTTCTTTCATGTCACTCAGTATATTTCTAATGTGTTTATTTCCTTTATTATATTAAAATTACACGAGATTATGAAAGAGAGATGAAGGCAATCCATGTGAAGAGTCGAACAAAGTGAATGAGTTTTGACCAACAATAGAAATGAGACAAATTCTCTGTTACATGAGAACATCATTCTGCTAAATCTCTATATGCCTATTGCATTCTTGACCCATAGTATGAGTGCACTGAATAGTTTCGAATGAATAAATGAATACAGAAAATACCCTATAAACCTCCTATTCCATTTCGCTTTGAAATTATGTTGCCTAAGATGTATCGTTCACAATACTTCTACCCTGATTTAATTTGAGCTATGTATTGGCTTCCCCTAAGAACTTGGTGATATATTGATTTTATCCTTTTCATTTATTAGCCAGAAATATAAGATCAAATCAATCGTATTACTAATTCTTCAGATTTTGCTTTAATCTTAGAGTGGTAGATTTTTAAAAAATAACCATGAGCTCTTCACTAACTAGATCCATGCCACTTAGCAGCAATTTTGGGAGTTTTTTGCAGGTCTTCTATTAAGTGGAGGAATCTATTTCTCCCTCCCCTCCTTAAGTCAGAACCAGGGTTGTGACTTGCTTTGACCAACAGAGTACTGTGGAAATGGCTATTACCCAGTCCCAAGCCTGCACTTCAAGGGGCTTCACATGCATTTGCTCATACCTTTGAAACTCTGCTAAGCTACCAAGTGAACAATCTGGAAGATGATATATACACAGTCCAGTAACTTTTGTCACACTGCTCAATAGCCTGAAAATTTCCACATACACAAAGGAGACTTTCTTTGATCAACCTGTGACATCAGTGTAGATGCATGAATGTGGCTAGCCAAAATCAACTGAGTATTGCCCGGACCTGCAAATTAATGGACTGGCCCAAACTCTCATGAACGCTTATAACTGTTCATTGTTTTAAGTCACTAGATTTTGAAGAGATTTGTTAAGCCGCAACTGCTTCTTAATTAGACTACTTCCCAAATGACCTTCTTTTAAAATAACAACTGCTCTTCCCAAACTTTGTCTCAGCATTCTCTTTCCTCTTCCCAGATTCCTATGTACTTCTTCAGCAACATATTTCTATTTATCTATACTTTGATTATTTTATATAGTTCCTTCCACCTCCAAATTGGAATGGAACATCCATGTAGACAAGGATTCTACCTTGTTATGTTTTCTGTTATATCTCCAACACCTAAAAAAATGTTTTTCACAAAATGGACATTCAATAACTCTTTGTGGAATTAATTAATTAATCTTGTCAATGTCATTCATTCATATATGTGAAAAATTTCTTTCACATAACTAAAATTTCTTCCATCCTTACCTCCTCATTGGAACAGCTATCTCACAACTATTAGATTTGTTATCTAAAGTATTAATTACATTAAACACTTAGAATACAATAAATAGATGCACAAGTAGCTTACATGAGTGACTGCAAAAATGCATGATTGTTCTTGTAAACCCTTCACCGTCAGCCTGTTCTCAATTTCAGTGTCTTTGGCTATACTTTGCTTGCTTGTTCATTTTGTTGATGAGGTTCCTGTTAATGGTGAGATCATATAGTATGAAACCCTGTTCTAGTAAATGAAAATTATAACTATTCCTAGGGAGATTTGAACATAGCAATTAATTAGAAAAATAAAATCCTTGACTTTTTCTCAACTTTTTTAAAGAACCTCATAAACATTATAACAGTCTTGCATAGGACAGAAGATTATTTATTTTCAATAAATTTCTGTCTATTTATGATTCCATTATCTCCAAAAATGGAGGAATGCATTGGTGTTTCTAGAAGGGCATAAATGTTTACTTTTACCCTGTGTCCCATCCCCTTCAAGTAAGCAAACATGCAGATTTAGGAAGGACATATGTGGTCTGTTGCTGAACATAAAAGTAGCCACATGTGAATCAGTTCTAGAAATCAATTGGTAGTATGTTCCTAGTTGATCACTTTCTCATTATTTTGTATGTGGCTTTTAAGGTACAAGAATTGGGAATTATTTTCTAAAATAAGTTGGGTTTATAACAACTTAAAATTAGTCTATTTAATACAAAAATTATCAAATAAGAAAATCTAATTCATACAAAATAATCTTTTAGAGTTGAAAAAATGAAAGATATTATTAAAATTCCAGTTGCATTACTGTTATTATTTTTTGGATTTTATTTTAATATTAAAAGCTCATTTGAAAAAATATTCTTAAAGCTCTTTTTATTAAAAGTTAAACATGAAAAGTCTGTTTAGCAACCTTAAAAGAGTTGTAAAAAATTGAGAACATCTCAGAGTTCATGATAGAAAAGCAAAGCATAATTTTTCAAATCATAGTAATTATGCTCGCTATCACCCCATTACCGATATAATGTGAAGCTAATAAGCCAAGTAATTAGTATGTCTAGGTCAGAATTTTCACCTCAGTAATTGAAGGGTAAATGAAGACAAAGCAGTGTAACATTAAACATACAAGCCAAAGAGCAGTAACATATTATAATGAAAATCTGAATGATCACTTAAGCAATAGGGTATTTTGTTTGTTCACTAAAGAAAAATATGACAAATTGATTTAGTGTTAAGCTTAGGGAAAGTTAAAACATTCAATTGTGTTGATAATAAATGTTAGTAAATACATAAACATATTTAAATATAGTGCATGTTGTATATACGTATAAAACATTAGCTACTGTAGTCTTAATTACAATTCAAGCGAATATTTTTTTGCTGTCCTGAGGAAGAAAACCAGGTAAAACTTAAACTTGATTAAGATAGTCAATGACAAATGTTACCAGATGTTGAGAAAAGTTTACCTAGTAACAGGAAATAACCACAAACTGATGACAAAAGGAGGAAATTACTCCCCAATTTTGTGTTCAGAAAGATACTAGAGATGAGAAAAAATCTCTGCTTTGTAAGACTTCTTATGATGTACAGAACTGGCAGTAAGCTCATTAGCCCCTATTGACCTCCACCCCAGAAAGAATAGTACCCCCACTCCCTCCTCTTCTCTGTCCAGAGTGCAGAATCCTTTGCCATTTTCCCGAGGTCAAATTCTATAGACATAGAGCTCTAGCATTGGGTGACTCTTCAGTGTTTACCTGAGTTGAGCAGAAAGACCAGAGCTCTGAACTCTGACATTGCAAAGTTACTAAATGTAGGCTGCTCCTGGAGGAGATCCAACATTGAGCAAGGGATTTACCAGAAGATTCCTAACAAAGATGAGAACAAGAGGTCTTTTTGCAGCAACAAATACAGCAACTATGGGAATAAGCCCCTCATTCCTGAGGGTGATTTGGGTAGCATAATGCAACGTGCATTTGTATAACCCTTTCACTCTTTGTAAGAGATTGCCAAGACAGAACTTCCATGTAGAAAAAGGATAGAATTGCCACCTTTTGACTCCAGCACTTCTCTAGGTCTGAGAGTGATAGACAATAATGTGTTCTAGTGTTGAAGACCTGACTGAAGACTGGAGACATCCAGCTTGTTCAAACAACATTAGTATAGGTGTGTGGATTGTACAAAGCTGTTGTGTGCATACTGATAGGTATGGGTCAGCCGAAGGTATAGGTCATATATCACAAGGGAAAACCAATTTCTAGGTGATTGTACAGGAATAAGCCTTTTTTATACCCACATTTAGCCCATAGACATGAATAAGGCAAGGAGGATTTGGCAACTTGACTCAATTGAATGGATAGACACACTGCTTTTTTTTCTCACACTTTCTCCCTGTCCCATGACCACAGAGGAAGGCCAAGAAAAAAGGTGGAAAGGAAGTGTGCAGAAAACATCATGCTTAATTCCTCTACTCTAAACCACTAAAGCCACAGACAAACACAGATTATCCTAGAGGAGAGGAAGTATGCACATCGCAGAAGAATACACAATCCAGAAGTCTGGGAGATTTGAGATCCTTGGAGCCACAGTTGACTTTGGAGAGACTGAAGCCAATGGATAAAAGCCTCCGTCTTTTGCCCTAAAGGGCAGAAACTTTTGAGAGGTACTCTAAGATTCCTCATAATGACTTAAAGAAAATCAGCTGCTCTCAGTGGAACCAATTTAATATAACTTTCTTGTATTGCCCTTCTCTCCTTCCTTGTTTCACTTTCCTCCTTGCCCTCAATTCTGTGTCCTACCCTCAGATTTCTAAGTCCTCAGCTCAGGCTATGCTTTCCACAGAATCCAAGATAATACACACAAAAGTGTGCTTTTCTTTGTTATTATGTTTAAAGGAATCTTTTTATTCCTACTTTTATAGAAACCAGACATCCTATTAGCAATACAAATTAAAGCATTCATTTGATAAATGATATTTTTTTCTTCAGTGCTTTAATACTGTTATTGAAGAGTACTTCAATTATTGAAGGGTATTTCCTTTCAGAGGTCTTTGTATTGAAAATATAATCTTCTCCTTCCCTGAATGTGATCAATGTACCTGATTATATATGCTTTTTTCTGTATCATAGATTTCTGTAAGCTTTATACTGTAGTTTTAGAAATTTGCTAGGCTTAGAAATATTTCAACTTAAATCTCTAAAACTAGAAAATTATAAAAATAATATATTGCAATCTGGGGCTGGACTTATATTTAAATAATGACAGAGACTATCCTTGGTTCTCTTTTTGAGAAACTGCAGTTGTAGGACTATCAAAGTCACCCTGAAATATTCATGTTATAACTTATATATAACATCAGACCTTCTAATAACACACACTTTCCCTTGCACTTTATGGTTTTGGCAAAAAATTTTTCCTCAGTGAAGTGAACACACCTTAGACATTCATATAAATCATCAGTAGAGAAATGTTTGTGCCTGTCAAGCTGAACAAATGTTCTACACCCTTTTTATTGCCACGAATCTACTACCTGACTGCTTATTTATTCATTGTGTTTGCATCTTTGATTTATAAAGGAACAGAACTACATGATTGGATACATTAGATATTACATTAATTTTGTAGTGAATAAATGAGAAGTATTGGTAGGTCTGAGGGGACAGTTATAATTAGATACTGAGTATGTTAACACTAAATTCAAAGAAGTTTGACCTAAAGTAAACATATATTGAAACATTATTTGAAAGAAGTCAAGGTAAACACCTGAAGCATATCTCCTAGAAACTGAAAGTGAGGGAGATGCATTACATAGCACAAGGAAGATCTTTAAAAAAATAGGCTGCCAAACATGACATAAGAGAGATGAGAAAAGCATGTATAACAACTGGGCTTACTCACAGCACTTCTGAAAATACAAACGCTGTACTATGACTGTGTATGTTAACATAATATGTTACCATTCATTTGGAGGTCATAATTGGTTAATGTCCAAAATATCTTTTTGTTTTTTTACAAGAAATTCACTTTATTAAGTATTACAGTTGCATTTGGATAGTAACTACTATGTAATATAGTATTTGTTTTTCAAAGAATATCTTAGTAACAAGAATAAAAGTTTTGATAACCTGTTCTTCCTCTTCCCACCATTCCAACACTGACTGACTAATCCTCTCTCCTTCCTACACCATGCCCTTGATTGCATGTCAGAGCTAATAAAATAATGCTAGTGTAAACTTTAGCTCCTCGCTAATAGATTCTTTTTTTTTGGCATTTCTTTTTTTTTATTTTAGTTTATTCAGTACAGTTTCTATCCTTTATTCCCATTCCATCTCACCCCCCCATCCCTCCCATCCTCCCTCCCATTTCCAACCCCCCTAGTTTTGTCCATGTGTCCTCTATATTTGTTCCTGTAAACCTTTCCCTTCTCCCCTGAAATTCCCTCCCTTCTCCCCTCTGGTCACTGACAACATTTGATAGAATTTAATGGGAGAAGTAGAGGAAAGGCGCGAGACCTATGATGTTAGACAGTACTTATCAAAAGCAGACCCAATTCAGTACTCTTCATTTCAATTTCTCCAAAGAAAAAAGTTCAGAAATGGCTACCCATTAACCTCCAACTCAACCACTTAGATCATGTGTAAGAAAAGGTCATTTAAGATTTATATGCAAACAAGCTGAATGGATATCTCTGGAAAGACAGCCCGTGGTTTGGACAAGTGAGACCAAAGAAAGAAGGAAGTCAATAGAGGGTTTATTTTCAGGTCAGGTATCACTGTGGGCAACTGGAGCCAGTGCACACTGGGGAATTTCTGGGGAAACTAGAGAAAATATGTGCTAGTTATTGTAACCGAGAAGTACAAAGCTGGTGTATTTCTCAATTAACTGCACACCAGGCCATGGTTGAGGACTGCTTTGAAAAGGTACTGACGCTTCCGCCTTGTCCTGTGCACTCACGCCGGGCCTCTATCGCAGGAGACAAAAGTTCTCAGTGAGACATGTTTTCAGTGAACATTCTTTCATTTCTCTCAAACTCATGTCCTTTAGTACTTTTGGAGATTCCTAATCTTTAAAAGGAGGTAATTTTCTTTCTGTTTCATAGCTTTGTCTTTCAAAGAGTAAAAGTTTAATTTCAAAAAGTTTATTCCATCAAATTTCTTTGATAGGTTATGCATTTCGTCTACATAAAAATAGTCTTTGTTCAACCTAATGTTACAAAATATTTTCTGGAAGTTTTATAGTTTTATATATTGGATTTAAATGTATACCAACTTCAGTTAATTTTCATATTTTATATACAAATAATTATACATAAATTACATATGGCATATATAATTTTTGCATTTGGTTATGACTGGTAGAGATGAGGTCCATTTTTTCTTTCTATAAGGATATCCAGTTACTCTAACACCCAGTTGAAGGGACTATCTTTTATTAACTTAATTTACTTACCTTTAAAAAAAGTCAATTGACCACCTAAATGTGGATCTATTCTTGAATTCTCTATTCTATTCTATTTATCTATGTATCTATACATATACCAAAACCACACTGACATGATTACTATAGTTTTTTTGTAGTGTGTTGAAATATAATTGACATATAACATTGTATAAATTTAAAGTGTACAATATAATGATTTCACATATGTACAAATTGTAAAATGATTACCACAATAAGCTTAGTTAACAACCATCCTCCCACATAGTTACATATTTTTTCTTATTATAAGAAGTTCTGAGATCTATTTTCTTAGCAATTTTTAAATACAAAATACAGTATTGTTAACTCCCATCACTACACTGTTCATTACATCCCAGACCTACAACTGGAAGTTTGTACCTTTTGATGACCTTCACCCAATTACCCTACCTCCTATACCCCCCACCTCTGGCAACATCAAATTTGCTTTCGTTTCCCTGAATTTCTTTTTTGTTAGACTCCACATATAAGTGAGGTCATACAGTATTTGTCTTTCTTTTTCTGACTTATTTCATTTAACATAATGCACTCAAAGTCCATCCATATTATCTTTACATGGCACGTTTTCCTTCTGCTTATGGCAGAATAGTATTCCATCGTGTGTGTGCATGTGTATGAAACATTTTTAAACTATTGATATACATAGTATGTTGCACATAACATTTTAACTGTTGTGCATTTTATTTAACCATTGTATATTTTATTTGACCATATTTTATTTAATTATTTATTCACCGATGAACAATTAGGTTGGATACTTATGAACACTTCACTTTATTCTTGAAAAATAAATATTGTCATTAGATAAATAAATGGAAGTTAACATGGTTTTTAATCACCTTAAAGATGCTGAATGATACACTTTCCTACCATCAAAGCAAAATCAGTGAGAGTGCATTCTAGAATATTTGTTTTAATTTTTTCTATCTTGGCTTTCTCTGAAGAAGAGCAAGGGATCTCTTTAAGCTAAAATCCTATACTGAACTGCTGTAACTGTGATTTTGTTCATTAATACAGTGATATCTTTTTATCCTTTATTGGAAAATATATCCATAAAAATAATTTCTATTTATTGACAGATTCTCAAATCATTCCATAAGTCAATTAAATTACTTTACGTAAAAAAATCAGTTAAAATGAAATTATTCAAGGAGCTTTGCTGTTTTATATTCTAAGGCTCAGAAGTTTCTGAATGATTAAAAAATCATTGTAAACTTATTTCAAGTGAGCAGGACAGATAATTAAGACTAAAGAAATATATAGCTACTTGAAAAATGTTGAAACCTTTATTTTTCCAATGTTCTAGCTATCTATATGTTTCATATTTACTGAGAAATATTTGCTGACTATTGTGTCTATACCAGCTTTTTTATAAACTCAATAGCATATCATGTCATGTATACTATGATATGTGTATTTGTGGTACCTATGAGATATGTATGACATGGTATGTCACAGAAAAATAGTTTATCAGAAAGCCGAGGGAGAAAAACCATAAATAAAATTGCTTAATATTTAAGACATGGAAATTGCATACTAAAATTATATCATCTTTAAAACAAATGGGTTTGTAATTAATATTGGTAAAGTACAGCAAAATCATGTCTTACTTCATGATTACATCCAGTTTAATATTATTGTTACCTCTGGCTTTCTTTTTCTTGGTTAAACACTTCTTTATGTTTCTGTCTCTTAAAAGTTTAAAGATAAATTAAAGCACAAAGTTAAAGCATGATAAAACAAAGCTGTAATGCAAAAGTAGTAGAGAGATTTCTCTTAATAGCTATCATATGTATTATATTTGAAAAAATAAAAACAGGGAAGAAAAATCAGTGTGCATATTTTCCCAAAACTTTTCTGAAAAAAATCACTGCAAAAGATTAATTTTATAAATAGTTCACAGAAAAAATAGAAAAGCCACGAAATATTTATATAATCAAGTCTGCTTTTAATTAATGAATTTTAAAATCCAAACAATAATAAAGTTATATTTGTATTGCCCATTCCAGTGTTTGTGAGATTGTAGATAAGCATCCTTTTAAGATTGTATTTATTTTATTTTTAGACAGAGGGGAAGGGAAAGGAACAAGAATAAGAAAAACATCAATGTGTGGTTGCCTCTCAAGTGCCCCCTACTGGGCACCTGGCCCACAACCCAGGCATGTGCCCTGACTGGGAATTCAACTAACAACCCTGTGGTTCTCAACTTGGCACTCAATCCACTGAGCCACAACAGCCAGGGCTATTCCTATAGAACTTGATGAAACATTTCATAGGAAAATTTGGCAATTTTACTGCTAGTAATTTGATCAATGTATATAGTTCCTTTTATATTTGTAAACACATAGATGATGTTGTTTATCTCTTTTTTTGGTACTAACAAAAATGTCAAAATAATTAGTAGAGGAAAGATACTTGCTATGGCATTTACTGCAATGGAAAACAATGGTTCTTAAAAATAGAGACTTATTTTCCACACATGCTGAGTGGAAAAAATCTCCAAAACAACAGTAAGCTTAATGTAGTAGGTATGTGTGTGTGAATGTGTGTGTATGAGTGAGAGAGAGAGAATGCACCTGCATTAAGTTGCAAAAAGATTCCAAGTCATGAAATACAAGGACCTACATCCCAGATTGCTCTATCCAGCAAAGCTTTCATTTAGAATGGAAGGGCAGATAAAGTGCTTCCCAGATAAGGTCAAGTTAAAGGAGTTCATCATCACCAAGCCCTTATT